>JAMWET010007400.1:10000-145073 GCA_024036415.1 Prochilodus magdalenae | reverse complement strand
GGGCGGTGACTAATCACGTTACTAATCACAAGCAGCAAAACACATGCAGCTATTCACCATCAGCACATCACTTCCACACAGAGTCTTACTGATGTGTGTCCACAGCAGCTGTTCTGGTGTCGTAATCTCAGCATCTGTTTTGACTTTGATTTCATTTCAGCTGCATGTGGACGTCTTGTAATTAGCTAATAATAGAACACTGACCCCAATAAAAATAAGCTGTAGCGCTTGACTGTGGTGCTGCCCGCTTGTCAGCTGACCATGGCGTCAGCGCGATGCGACGTTTGGTGCTGTTACATGGTTTTGTTCAGCCTCAGAATACTGACTTCTGTTTTGCAGCAGTGAAAGGTTAGTAGTGGGGCAGGGTGCGTGGGGGCTGGAGTCGTGCCACAGGGTTTACTGGGACATGTGTGCCAGCGTAGTGGAATACAGCAAACACAGGACCACATGCATAGTGCCCCAAAGTAGGCGAGGTGTGTGGGCATGGCATAAAGCGGGTGAGTGCGGGTGAGAATGACCCTAAACCTTGCGGCCTGGGTGGACGTTGTCCCCGTTGTTTTGGCTCATCAGACCAAACACAAGCTGAAACGGTGTGTAGCACCTCCACCAGCACCAATAACAGCTGGGACTTGTAGTGGATAAGTTTCTGGATGTAGCCACATCAATCAGACATTCTTACATTTGGGCCAGATTTGGTGGATGCCTTCCCTGGCACAGTTCCGAGGAGAATTCCCTGTAGACTGGGATTGTATCCACTGCTGGTAGACCCGTATGACCGTACGCTTCCATACACCTGCAGATTCAGCTACTTCCTTCACACTATGGTCTTTGGCCACGCCCACATGCAGTCCCTCCTTTTAGCCAATCATTAACATCTGCTCTGGAGCCATTTTCCACACATGGAACGAGACATTCCCTGCACTGTAGCACCTCTTCCCAATCTATGGATCCCGTCACTCGCACCCAGCAGGGATTTATAGTAGCCCCATCATCCTCGTGCAGCGCCACCTGGTACTCATTTTTTTTAATCAGTGACAATTCGAGTGTTGATCTGCTGCTGCTCCAGCTGTTTGAACATTTTTGAACTTTCCATTCCACCTTAAATGGTGTAGCAGTTACATTCTGCTGTCCTCAGGAGAACGTAACGATCTGCAGAGTCCGGTTACAACCACAATCTGGTGCACCTGCTCCGGATAATTAACTTCTGGATCAGATGCATTAGTGTTAGGTAAGCGGGCGGGGGAGGGGGAGTCAGCACGTTAGAGGCAGATAGGAGCTAAGGTCAGGAGGAAACCAGATCTTCAGAAGGAGGGTCAGTGACGACGGCAGTGTGGGGATCTCATGGCTCATGGCTTCCTAAAGAATCTTCTGAATCTTCTTTGTGCAGTGGACAGTGAGGTTGGTGCCACAGATTTTGCTGAGTGAACGCCGCTGTGTGGTTCGGGTGCATGTGTGGGCTCGGACCTGTCAGGCTTGTGGTGTCGGAAGCCATCAGGGCAAGGCTGTTGTCCTGATGCTGGATCTTACCATGGCAAGGACTGGACACGTGTGTTCTCATAGCATAGGCTGGGTCCACTGGTCTGCCTAAACACGGTCAGTGACCGATGCTGCTACGCTTCACTGCTTGGTAACCGTTTGCAGCCTATCTTTTGTCAACTGAACACGACAAATCGGTCAAGTCAGCCACACAGTGGTGCTTGGTATCAGCGCGAGAAACACAGTCAGTCCATCTCTAATTTAAATATGTCAGACTAGCAGAGAGCACATCACCAACGTGCAAACAGGGGAGCCCAGAGTGTCTCCAGGCACCACGGCCAGAACATCACAGTCTAGTTCGCCTGAGCCCAAACCAAAGCTCATATACCAGAACATGAGCATCTGCTCTCCACACGCACACCTGCCAGTCACTACTACACACACACACACTCACATCCACAGTAATACACACACACACACACACACAGACACACACACACACACACACACACACCCACTCACATCCACAGTAATACACACACACAGTAATACATACAGTAATACACACACAGACACACACACACACACACACACACACATAGTAATACACACACACATAGTAATACACACACAGACACACACACACACACACACACAGACACACTCACATCCACAGTAACACACACACACACAGTAATATACACACACACAGTAATACACACACTCAGTTGTACGCACACTCACGTGCACACCAATACATGAACATATGTGCGTGCACACACACACACACAGTAATACACACACACACACACACACTCATGCACACACAGTAATATACACACACATACTCACACTCACACACACAGTAATACACACACACACATACACACACACACACACAAACACACTCACACACACAGTAATGCACACACACACACACACAAACACACACAGTAATATACACAAACACACACAGTAATATACACAAACACACACATACACACACACACACACACACAGTAATATACACACACACATACACACACACAGTAATATACACACACACATACACACACTCACACACACAGTAATATACACACACATACTCACACTCACACACACAGTAATACACACACACACATACACACACACACACACACACACACACACACACACACACACACACAGAGTAATACACATACACGCACACACAGTAATACAGACACACACACATACACACACACACACAGTAATACAGACACACACACATACACACACACACAGTAATACACACACACACATACACACACACACACACACACACACACACACAGAGTAATACACACACACGCACACACAGTAATACAGACACACACACATACACACACACACACAGTAATACAGACACACACACATACACACACACACACAGTAATACACACACACACACACACACACACACACAGTAATATACACACACACACATACACACACTCACACACACAGTAATATACACACACATACTCACACTCACACACACAGTAATATACACACACATACTCACACTCACACACACAGTAATACACACACACACACACATTAATACACACACACGCACACACAGTAATACAGACACACACACATACACACACTCACACACACAGTAATATACACACACATACTCACACTCACACACACAGTAATACACACACACATACACACACACACAGAGTAATACACACACGCACACACACACATACACACACACACAGTAATACACACACACACACAGTAATACACACACACACACACACACAGTAATACACACGCACACACAGTAATACAGACACACACACTCACACACACACACACAGTAATACACACACACACAGTAATACACACACACACACACATACACACAGTAATACACACACACACACACAGTAATACACACACACATGGATACGCATATACAAACACACACACACACACATAGACATATGCACACACACACTCTGACATGCTGAGAGTAGCCAGGTGTTCTGAGAGCCTGTCTGGTCATTAGGTCAGCTTTCATCCTGTGCTGTTGAAAGCTGTGCTCAGAAACCGAACAGCCAAGACGGAGGAGGAGGAGGAGGAGGAGGAGGAGGAGGAGGTGTCCATGAGTGTACATTTTACAATGTCTGTATAAGCTGCCACCATCACTAAACAAACGGCCTGAGTGGATCAGACACAGCAGTGCTGCTGGAGCGTTTAGACACTGTGTCCACTCACTGTCCACTCTATTAGACACTCCTACCTTGCTGCTCCACCTTGTAGATGGACAGTCAGAGACGATAGCTCATCTGCTGCAGCACAGTGCAGTGTTGGTCATCCTCTAGTCCTTCATCAGCGGACACAGGAAATCATCACCCTATAGCCGTTCCATCCATTTCAGCCTTTCAGGAAGACGAAAAACTGAAACCAGACTTCCTGGTGTTGGAAGATCGGCCCCTCCAGTGGACATGGCTGTCTGGAGATATGAAGAAAAGCAGAGCCGGCTGCTTCCCCCCAGGACACTGCCCTGCTGGCAGACTACTGCTAGCTGTCAACCTGGCAGTAAGATTCCCGCTCTGGCTGTTCTTTAGGGACGTGGTGGGTGGAAAGACGGAGTGAGTGAGTGAGCGGGAACAGGGGAAGAGAGCAGCATTTCACATGCAGTGGAGATGACAGTCAGAGAGACAAGCAGTTTGAGGAGCGACTGCTGGTTAGACGTCATCAAGCCTGGGGGGAGAGCAGCAGTGAGGCTTCCCTGGTGTTAGACAGACTGAAATCAGCTCGTCTCAGGGAACGCTCATGACCTCTGACTAGGCCAAAACGAAGCAAACTCATAAGGTACCGCTTCTATCCATGACATTCCTAACACCCTGTAACCCCTCCACCAGCACCAGTAACAGCTGGGACTGGACTGGGCCTGTACTGGACCAGTTTCTGGATGTAGCCACATCAGTGTTCAGACACTCTTACATCAAAGAACTGGTCAGTTGGTCCAGATGTGGTGGAGGCCTTCCCTGGCACAGTTTCGAGGAGAATTCCCTGTAGACTGGGATTGTATCCACTGCTGGTAGACCCGTATGACCGTACGCTTCCACACACCTGCAGATTCAGCTACTTCCTTCACACTATGGTCTTTGGCCACGCCCACATGCAGTCCCTCCTTTTAGCCAATCATTAACATCTGCTCTGGAGCCATTTTCCACACATGGAACGAGACATTCCCTGCACTGTAGCACCTCTTCCCAATCTATGGATCCCATCACTCACACCCGCAAGGATAGTAGCCCCATCATCCTCGTGCAGCCACCTGCAGGAGCCTGAAGGTACTACCACCTTAAGCATGCAAGGTGACTCAATAAGGTCAGGTGGGTTCTAGTGAAGATGGTAGGCAAACCTGTTGGTTCTGTAGGACCAATTATTGGATTGATTTGATCCCACTCCTGATCTTTCACGCCGGAAATTCCATCCCCACCTGCAACCTGAATGTTTTGTCCCGCCCCCGTCCGCAGTCCGGTATAACCGGTTCCCATTTGGGTTAGTCGTGGGTGAAAATGACTGCCACGGTCCACCTTTATCCGGCTTTCCTTGACGTTTATTCACCTTTCTTGGAAGCATTTTTCCCAAATGTGTTCGTCTGCCAGTTCTGTAGCCTACAGCCTAACGCGGTTTGATCACTGTTCACATTAACTGGCTGGTTCATGGCTATTTAGAATGAGTTTCTTCCTTTATGGTATTTTGCTGTTATGTATAATTAGGGATGCATCAGTACTGATACTGGCATTGGCATTATTCCAAGCTCCCACTTCCGAAGTTCCCGGTGCTCCGCATCCGTTAACCGTGTCTTCTAATTTAATCTTCTACTGGTTGTTACCTTCCTCAGGTGATCATCTATGTTGTCCTTACATTCACATTCTCTGATTTGTGTAAAGCATCTTTCCGCGTCTCCGAATCTGCAGTAACACACCTGCAGCAGGAGGCAGGTGCAGATGCAGGACAGCAGCCAAGCGGAGCCATTCTGGCTGGAAGTCGGTGGTCTCTGGGGGGCCTGTGGAAGCTGATCTCAGCCTTGCTGCTGCACTGACCTCAATAAATCAGCCAAGATTAAGGATGCCAAAGGCTGGGCTGTGGAACCTGACTCCCTGAAATGACCAGTTTGGGAATTACATAGACTGGAGTGTGTCAACAGGAGGGTTGGGCCCCATGGGGGACCTGGGTGGTACTGTAGGTAAACAGTAGGGCTACTGGTGTTAAAAGTCAGGGGCCTTTAACAGAGATGATCCACTTTCATAACAAAAGAGAAAGTACGTGAGAAATAAGTGGAATTCCTAAAAGAGGAACCTGGAAGCTGGTAGATCCAACAATGCCCAGATAAACAGAGAGAGAGAGGAGAACGTCCAACTCCACTCCTGCTTCAGATCTGAGAACCTCCACAGGTGTTCCTGTCTATCCTTCTTCCTCTGTGAGAGACTCCTCAACACTATAGAGGTCTGAAAGGAGGTGTAGCTGTTCAAGAAGCTCCTCACTGAGAAAAGGAGACACGCACATCCAACGAGTAAGCTGCTGGTGTTCTCAGAATCTCCCCAGAGTCTAGAACCTCAACACCACTGAATGGGTTTGGGGTTACTGGAAAATGCTGAACCAACTTCAGGAACTGATTGGTAGGTTATAAGGGGTGGCTCGATGCCACATCATCATATCCAATGCCGATACTGATGCCAATCCGATACCAATCCGATACTGGACACTTTGTTTAACCAGACAAACTAAATATCATCAACTCAAACAGTGAAACACACACCCTCCTCCTCTAAACAAAGAACACCACAGACCCCTACACTAGGCCTTTTCCACCACCATGAAATGGGCTCCGTTGGGATCCTCCACCTAATTTTCACCCGTTGGGTTCATTTCCACCAAATATAAACAGGCTCCGAGCCCAAAAGGTTGGTTCCGATTTGGAACCAAAGAATAGTAGGTTCCTCAGCATGAAGCTCCACATCTGAGAAGGCAGCAATGGCGCCAACCAGTGGTCTGCTGGAGAACCTCTTCTATGTCTTCTTGACTCCAGTAGTTGATCTGAACATCTGGAATAACAACCCAAACGCTCACAGATGGTCTATACGCTCCGCCATCTTGGTCTTCTGTTTACCAACGCTGTGCAGCGCCCTCTGTTGACACTGATGCGGTATTCCTTAACGTTCCTTGGTAAAAAAAAATAACTGATGCAAACGCAGACTGCTTCCTTGGGTAGCACCAAGGTTGTACAAAGTCTGAATGGAACAAAACAGGCTAAATGTGGCTGTGGTTCCTCTTTATTTAAACTTCTACACTCACAGAGCAGATCATAATTCTTTCTACTTCCGATATCCCAGAGCTGATACTGAGTATCGTATCTGTGCACCCCTAGACACCCCCCCACACCCGACCCCTTAATTCATATCAGCTCCTTTTCTAATTGTGTTCGGCTCAGTAGACCCGTCAGCGCCACTTCTTTAATCAGCAGAATAATCCGCTTTATTCCTTTATATTCCAGAACCGGTCCTTTCATTATAACCAGCTCTGAGAATTGATTGAAGCTGTCTGCTGTAACGATCCTTCGCTATTAGACTAAAGCGATGAGGAGCCGTTCTTAAATTCAAAGGGGATTACCGGTGAATGAATTGGTTTCATACAGCAGCAGAAATGTTCTTTCGTAAACAAACGAAACAGGACTTACGTTTCGGAGGGGATGCTGCGTGTGTCCGTCTGTAGTGCTTCAACCCTCTGAGCGGATTAGCAAATAAACCCCAGAGTCACACTGTTGCTCCGTATAATATGCTTTAGCGATAATCCGATCAGGCCCAGAATTACCCCACTTAGCTCACGGGATTTGTGTAGCAGCTCTAGCATTTTTCGGAGATGGGATGAGCGGAAACATTTCCCATCATGAAATCAGAGGCGCTGATCTGAGGTACACTGACCTGCCAAAAGTCATGTGATCAGTATGTAAGTTGATCATGAAGGGGTGTTGGGAATGCCCATACCTGTATAACACCGGACGTGTGACGTGGTCTGATGAGCCATGGTTCCAGCTGTTTGGGGCTGATGGTAGGGTTTGTGTGTGGTACAGGCCCCATGAAGCTATAGACCCCAGTTTTCAACAAGCCACTGTGCCGGCTGGTGGGGGTTCTATACTGGGGTGGGTTCTCATGGCATGGGTTGGGCCCGGTGGTCAACTTAAAGGGTCATTGAACGGTACCTGCTACGTTTCACTGCTTGGTAATGATTTGCAGCCCCTCATGGGCTTCATGTACCCCCACAATGATGGAGTAATCCAGTGCTTTGTCCCTTCGGGCCCAGGTTGCCCACCGTTGGTTTAAGATTCTGGAGAGTTCCAATAAATAATGAGGACTGCATGTTCACCCGACATTCCATCATGCCTCGTTCGAAGTCCATAAAAATTCCAGTAGCGTCCCCAGCGGTGTTAACCCTTCCTCCGCTTCAATTTATTTTCCTTTTTTGTTTGCTGCCGGTGTCTTGCCAGGAGTGGGTGGTGGTGGTGGTGGCAGAGGCAGCGGCGGTGGTCACTGCGCAAGAGCTTCAGCCATGGTTGTGTGTCCTGCTCCTTCCATTGGCTACCTGCCTTTAAATGATCTAACCAGAAGCAGCACCTTCAGCAAGACCGGCTTCAGGGCCGCAGAGCTACATCTGCATCCTCTCATGTTGAACCGATTCCACTCCTACAGCGCTACGCGACTCACTATCGCCTCCTCAGGTACATAATGGTATTACAAGACAAGACGGGCCGGGGCTAGCTGGTTAGCTTCAGTAGATACAGTATCTCTGCCACACAGTTCACAGACGTCTCTGACACACCATCAACACTGCTCTGTCTTTCCATGTGGGTGAGATGATGATCCGAGTCGTTTAGGAGCATTCCGTCCATCCACACTGTAAAACGACAGCTGGCGTTTTCAGGAACCCAGGGGTTTAGACACTCATAAATAAAAGTAGGATGTTGTTGCTCAGGAAAGCGGGTCACTGTCTTGGTTCTGGCTCGTCCTTCCAGGACCAGTGAATTCTCTCCCCGCTGGTTTCCTGCAGTGGCCCTCCTTAGAGAGTTTGTGGAATGGAATCAGTCAGTCTGTGCTGATTGTGCCAACCTAAGAAACCCCCAGCAGTGCAAGCAGTACCTTCAGAAGGCCCGGGAGTATCACAGTCTGCTTACCTCACAGATGTGCCGGAGCTGGAGGAGGAGAAGGAGAAGAAGGTGAAGAAGGAGGAGGAGTAAGAGAAGAAGGAGAAAAAGGAAGAGAAGAAGCAGGAGGAGGAGAAGAATGAGAAGTAGAAGTAGGAGAAGAAGAAAAAGGAGAAGAAGAAGGAGGAGGAGAAGAAGAAGAATAAGGAGGAGAAGAATGAGGAGAAGGAGAAGGAGGAGTAGAAGCAGAAGAAGAAAAAGAAGGAGGAGAAGAAGAAGGAGAAAAAGGAAGAGGAGAAGAAGAAGTAAAAAAAAGGAGAAGTAGAAGAAAAAAGAGAAGAAGAAGAATAAGGAGGAGAAGAATGAGGAGAAGAAGAAGGAGAAGAAGGACAAGAAGTAGAAGGAGGAGGAGGAGAAAGAGGAGGAGAAAGAGAAGAAGAAAGAGAAGAGGAAAAAGAACAAGAAGGAGAAGAAGAAGAAGTAGAAGAAAAAGGAGAAGAAGAAGGAGGAGGAGAAGAAGGAGAAGAAGAAGGAGGAGAAGAAAGAGAAGGAGAAGGAGGAGTCTTTCTTTCGTGCTCCTCAGCTAAACTCCGCTCATGGCCAGCACTGATGGGATGCTGTGTTCCCCTGGGCTTTAATCAGTATCAGAATGGAGTGGGTTTAATTTCACTGCCCTGGGACGTGAGCGGCCTCCGTGGTGGGTCTGTAAACAGAACAGCAGTGGATCTGGTTAACACCGAGCGGTCCGGTGTCGTTAGCGTTGTTTTGGATTCCAGTTTAAATGTAATTACATAATTAATTGCATGTCTGTGTAACTCATTTCATTTACACACGATCCACGTTCTGCATCCGCGACTCCACTTTCTGACTACTGATTCGGTTTGGTCTGATGAGAAACGGTAACCGCACTCTGCCATAACTGTGTCCTTCCCACTTCACCCAACACTAACCCTGCTGATTTTCAAATGAATCAGTTCCAGTTATAGCACTTATATAAGACTCTTCTACATGCACACATAAACATGGCTTCCAAAATCGGCACCGAGCCCGGCACCAAAACCCAACACTGTGCACGGTATACTGCCTTTACGATTTGAAGCAGAGAGAGAACTCTGGGAGTGCTAGTGTGGAACCGGGAGAGATGTTCAGGCCCAGTGGAGAAGTTCAGTAGTTGGAGTCTAATCTTGAATACACATGCTTCTCATCCAGAGTCCGTATATATGAACCACACAGGAGCAGGTAATCCACTACTGATAGGGATGTCACCTTTCAGAAATGAAAATAAAGGACGGGGGCGGGGCGTGGGGTGTGGTCATGTGTGAGTGGCATGTGACTAGCATGACTAGCATCTTCCCCAGAAGTATTGATTACCCTAGGATAGCCATCTTTAGAGCAACTACAATAATAATACATTCATAGCTTCAGCTTCCATACTTGTTAGATAGATAGATAGATAGATAGATAGATAGATAGATAGACAGACAGATAGAGAGATACTTTATTGATCTCGAAGGAAATTTAGCAAATGTGGCTAATGTTAGCCACATTAGCCTAGCATAGACGCCAATTGAGACTCCAGACCTGTCTTGGCTGACCGGCCTACCCGGTGAATTAGGTTTTTGGCTGAGCTCTTTAAGCGCTCACTTCAGGAAGACAGTCTGAACCCTGGCATGGCAGGGTGGCCTGGGGAGTCCTGGCAGGGAGCCGGACGGGAGGGGGGTCTATCCTCTATCCTGCAGGGTAAGGGAGCGCCCAGTCGGAATGGCCCAGTGCTGAGGGTCCTGAATTATTAAAGACAACACATTGCAGCAGAACCGAGGGAGAGCGCTGTGGGCTGGAGTGTGCATTTGCCCCCCCCTCCTGCTGCAGATGCTATTTGTGGGGTACTGCGACGGGGGGGAGCCTGGCTGGAGTTCGGTGCGGCAGGAGGCTTCGGACAGTGCGCGGCGCTGAGGGTAGTAATTGCAGTGGGAAGATGAGGATGGGAATTGTTTCCTCTCGCTACAGCTGGTACATCACTGGATTCAGTGTTGCTGTGCAGCAGCCGATGGCTAATTCTGGGTTATTAGAACCATCACATCCTGCGTGGCACACCCACACGACCTTTAGAACGTTTGCCGTGCTGTACGTTTGATTTTACTATCGATAAGGATTAGCCATGTCTCAACAGATGGACCACAGTCTGGACCGGTACACCTACAGAGTGTCCTGTACGGTCAGTGGAGCTGATACAGTGGACAGTGAGTGTAGATAAAGGATGTTCCGTGTTAGATGAGTATTACATGTTCTCTAGATTAACCCCTCTAATGCTGCACCTCCCTAATAATGAACGAAGGGCGGAGGGACGGGTGGGCTTTCCGCACAGCGGGTGACTGACGATCCAGTCATTTTTAAATGGATTTCCTTCAGCGACTAAATGCACGGCAGCCTCCTGCCCTTTACAACAGGACCATTAGCTGCGCTGGGCAATCTGTCAAACCCCAAGACGAGGAGATCATCATTTATGCCCCATTAGGAGGGCAAAGGCTATGCCAACTTCAGAAGTGGAGCAAACCAGCTTCTAGCGCGCTATCCAACATCAGGCGTTTCAGTCAACTGAAGCATTCTAGAGAATGCAGTCCCATGCAGCTTGAACATCCTCACACAGTTCCTGCAGATGGTGCGGTAGGGGTGGAGGTGGAGGGACATTAGGCCTTCTGACAACACACCGTTCATCTTGGTGCTGACTACGGAGCCTCCGCACACGGATTCGTTGGGCGTCTCCACCAAGACTAAAGCGGGACTCGTCACTGAAGATGACCCGCTGCCATTCTGAGTCACTCCATGACAGTCTGGTACGACACCACTGCAGTCTTTGGTGACGGTGACGTGGTGTTAAGGACAGTCGTGGTAACGGTCTGTGTGCATGTAGTCCTGCGTGGTGCAGCCGTCTGCCGATGGTGCTGCACTAACAGGAGGACTCATGGAGGACACCACTGCTCGCTGGATGTCTGTAGTGGTGGCTGTTGGGTCAGTCAGGTGCAGAGATAAGGCCCGTCCCTGCTTACGTCATGTGTGGTCGAGCGTGAAACTTGAATCATTCGTGTGTCTCACGATGCCAAACCCACCCCACAAGTTTCAGTCGTCATTCGGGTCTACCAGCAGTGGCTAAAATCCCAGTCTACAGGGAAGTCTCCTCGGAAATGTCCCAGGGAAGGCTTCCACCAAATCTGGACCGCCTGACCCATTCCGTCTACGTCCAGAAACTTGTCCAGTCCATGCCAAACCCAGCCACAGCTGTTATTGGTTCTAGTGGAGGTGTTACACACCAACAGGTACGTTTCAGTGACAGGGACTCGTATTTTTTGAGCCCAAGGTTTATAATTCCATTGTTGCTGTTCTGTTTATAATGCTGCCTCGTAGAGTCATGTGAAATGGAATATCTGAAAATGTCAAAAACATTCCAGAGCATGAATCTCACTCAGTATCTGATATGGCAGTGATTAAAAAGACCCCTCCTAAATCTCCCACAGTAGCCTAACGCTCCCATTGAAATTCATATCACACACGGGCTTATAATAGAATGACAACTCCTCTCATCTCAGGGCTCTGCGGAGAGCAGGGCTTAGTGTAATGAGAAGCGTGAGCCGTGGTCATTATCAGTCCTCAGCCATAACACTGAGAGATGGAATTCTCCCAGCGCACAGAAGCCAGAACACACACACACACCTATACACATACACCTATACACACACACATACACACACACCTATACACACACACACATACACACACACACACACACACACACCTATATACACACATACACATACACACACATACACACACACACACCTATACACACCTATACACACACACCTATACACACACACCTATACACACACACACATACACACACACACACACACACACACACACACCTATACACACACACGCACACACACACACACCTATACACACACACACACACACACACACACACCTATACACACACACACACACCTATATACACACACACACATACACATACACACACACACACCTATACACACACACACCCACACATGCATACACACATACACATACACACACATACACACACACACACCTATACACACACACACATACACACACACACTCACACACACACATATACACACACACACACACATACACACACACACACACATACACACACACACACATACACACACATACACACACACACACACCAGTACACACACACACAGACATACACACACACACCAGTACACACACACACATACATACACACACACACACACACACACACACACACACACACCTATACACACACACACACCAGTACACACACTCACACACACCAGTACACACACACACCAGTACACACACACACACACACACACACACACACCTATACACACACACACACCAGTACACACACTCACACACACTCGCACACACACACAAACACAATCTAGGTCTTCTTCTGCATGGAGGTCACAATCAATACCTCTCAAATAGAGGGCTTTACCGGCGGGATCGAGTGGAGGTGTGGGACCGCAGAGGCGGATTAGGCTTTAATAAAGAAACCCTGGTCTAATGAAGGAGGTGAAATTGGAACACCATGGTGGCTTCCTGACCAGACCTCCGACTGAACTATCAAATCAAGCTGTACTCAGATTCTAAACACACAGCAGAAAGCATGTAGCCGTATTACATACATGATATAATAAATAACCTGTATTACCATCAGATGCTAGCTAGCGTAGCATCCGTGCTCTCCACTAAAACTGAGCCTATGCTGCGTTCATGTCTTTGAGGTAGACGCTGCGGCGATGCTGGTAAAGAACTATAACCAGGAGCGGACCTGCGTCTGTCAGCAGGTTCACTTCGGATTTTAGATCGGATTTGTGTATCCAGACAACACCAACCTATATGCATGGACTTCTGTGGTAATGACGTAGGCACGCTGGTGACATGGCTTTGATACACAGGAGAGATGGAGGTGCACCATCTGTCAAGCTTAACCCACCCTCAAGACTCTGTCAAGTCACAGATCTCTTTGGAGCTCTTCCTGAATCCCGGGACTTCCATCACTTGACGTTGTTTGCCATGTTGTGAGTGACACAAAATACACTTTGGAAACTCATTTAAGCATCCAGAACTTCAGACACCTCTGTAAAAGTCCAATTAGAATCGGATTTCAAACCACCGGATTTGATTGGATTTCATTCGAATTTTCATCAGAAATCTGAATATGCCAAAAATCAGATTGGGGCTGTAGAGCGTAGATTGACGCTGTCTGGACACAAATCCAGTCTGATCACATATAACAAACCAGTCGTTTCAAAAGGTCTGATCTGAGAAACAAATCCGATCTGCCTTCAGTCTCAACACATTTAATTGCTCATTAAAATCAAGTCACTATCGGATTCTTAGCGTGACCTCCAGAGGCTGGATAGTGCACATCCCACACTGGGTTGCAAGCGTGTCTGATCATCTATCAGACTTTTCTTTTTGACACTGTCTGATGACCAACTTTGTGGGTGTCTCCGCCTTAAACATGCAAACACTGCCACAAAGTGCAGCCAGAAGAAACGTTGCACTGCTAGTCGGATTTTCCCATGCACGTGTTAAAGAGCGTGGGGAATGCCTGGCAGTGAAGTTCCCGTTAAAGGCCGGCAGCCATGTTTACCAGAGACCGTTCTCCACCGCTGAGGCTTTTGTAGATGTAGCACCTTGTACTACCAACACATGCCACCGGTATACGTACGTCCAGCTCGGTACTTTTGAGCACTGAAGCGTACATGGTCTGCACTGACTCCTTTCTCTCCAGTTCTTCCCTGAGGGAATGCTAATTAAACACTCTTAAAAGCATCAGAGACCATCTAAGTACTTCACACGTCCACGTCCAATCCCACCTACGCTCCACAGGACACATGGTACCATGCATTCGCCAAGCAGGTTTATGATTAAAGTGGTTTTCCCCCGCCGAGCTGGATATATAGCCCACCAAAATTAGACGGAGATTTGGAAAGGAATCAACCTCCAGGGCCCAGCAGACGTTATTAAACGGCCAGCCCACTCACAGTATGAGCAAACGTGTTGGCGCTGTAGATGGTATGCGACACTTGTTTCACACACCGGTATTAATTTAACTTGCATATGCTTGTCATGCCCACAGAAAGTCTGCGAGAGGAAAAACGTTTTCAATTAACGTTTAAACGGAGCTGAGGTGTGGAAGGGGCGGCACGGTGGGTCGCACTGTTGCCTCACCGCACCAAAGGCCTGGGTTCGATTCCCAGTAGGGGAATTCTGTGTGGAGTTTTCATGGTCTCCCCGTGTCTGTCCAAAGACATGCTGTCAGGCAAGTTGGGGGTGCTAAATTGCCCACCTAGGTGTGAGGGAATAGGTATGTGTGTCTGCCTTGCTCTGGTTGGTGGCCCAGTGTGTGAAGCTCAGAACCCGGAACAACCTAGTATTGGATTTGCCATGACGGGCTAACAGTCGCTGAGAGTCTAGGCTAGGTTAGCTTAGTGACCTGTCGGTTAAGGAAGCCTTGGTTGGTATTATCATGTTGTCATGTGACTGATAATGAATGACACAGTACATCCACCCACTAGATCACATACTCCACCACTGCTGCTCCACTGAGCACTCTGTAGGTGTACAGGTCCAGACTGTAGTCCATCTGTTTCTCTGTGTACTGTATTACCCTGTTCTTCAATGGTCAGGACCCCCACAGGACCACCACAGAGCAGGTATGATGTGGGTGGTGGATCATTCTAAGCACTGCAGTGACACTGACGTGGTGGTGGTGTGTTAGTGTGGGTGGTGCTGGTGTGAGTGGATCAGACACAGCAGTGCTGCTGGAGTGTTTAGACACTGTGTCCACTCACTGTCCACTCTATTAGACACTCCTACCTTGCTGGTCCACCTTGTAGATGGACAGTCAGAGACGATAGCTCATCTGCTGCTGCACAGTGCAGTGTTGGTCATCCTCTAGTCCTTCATCAGTGTCAGAGGACGCCGACCACAGGACGCTGCCCACAGTACGCCGACCAGAGGACACCGACCAGAGGAAGCTGTCAGCTGGATAGTTTTGGTTGGTGGACGATTCTCTAGAGACGAGTCTCTAGAGGTGATCATGAAACAGAAGCCTTGTATCCCCACCAAAGTCCATATCTGTCCAATCAACAAACACCAGCATGAGTCATTTGGTGCACCCACTAGACCAAATGGAATTGGATACAATACCCCAAGATCCGGAATTGTGGCGCACACTTTAGCTAACAAGCTAGGTGTGAGAACAACCTCCCTCAACAGGAGAGAGAGAGGCAGAGAGAGGCAGAGAGAGGCTATTTCGGTTGTGGGAAGGTGTAAACTCACACGAGCTGATGTCCAGGAGAGCCCACTGCTGGGGTAACCGGCTGAGGATCAAATTGAGATGGTGACAGTCTGCGAATGAGAGATGTGGTATTCCAAGGAAGTGTCAGTTATCTCACCTCCCTCTCCCGCTCTCCTTCTCCGCCTCACTCTGCCTCTCGCGTGTCTTGTGCTGGTCTCGCCTGCTTTGCCCTGTAATAGATGCAAAAGCACCACTGAGCCTTTCATGTGGCTAATCCCAATTAGGAACTCCGGAAGGGGCTACATCTGGTTTGACGTCCCGCTGCATGCACTTGACATGGACATCAGTGTTCAGACACCCTTACATCAAAGAATTGGTCAGGTGGTCCAGATGTGGTGGATGCCTTCCCTGGTACAGTTCCGAGGAGAATTCCCTGTAGACTGGGATTGTATCCACTGCTGGTAGACCCGTATGACCGTACGCTTCCATACACCTGCAGATTCAGCTACTTCCTTCACACTATGGTCTTTGGCCACGCCCACATGCAGTCCCTCCTTTTAGCCAATCATTAACATCTGCTCTGGAGCCATTTTCCACACATGGAACGAGACATTCCCTGCACTGTAGCACCTCCTCCCAATCTATGGATCCCGTCACTCACACCCCACAGGGATTTACAGCCCCGTCATCTTCATAGAGCGCCATCTGCAGGAGCCTGAAGGTACTACCACCTTAAATACAGAAGGTGACTCATTTTTGTCCGGTGAGCTACCAAATACCAAACCTTTGAAGGCTTCTTTTCGTACTTATTTGGAAAGTAGCCATGAGACATTCCAAAAGAAAAGTAGGGACTTTTGATGACCTGCCGACGACAGGCCTAAAGCTCCACGAGCTAATCCAACATCCAAAACAGTACCCCAGACTAGACGCTCGTTTCACCCCATGGCCACAACCCAGGAATGTAGACAGTCACACTTATGGGCTTAACCTGACCCATTTCTTTAAGTACACTAGCTCTGAAGTAACTCCGCTCCCCTCAGTGTTTGAGCTCCAAGGTACTGCCAATGGAAGTGCTTAATTAGACGGTGTCAGCTAAGCTAGCCGAGGTTGGAGATGGCATTCCTTTAAAACTCACTACAACTCTAGCTGGATTAGCTAGAACGCTAGGTCGCATAGTTCCTGTACAGACTCCAGACCTGCCTTGTTTTGTCCCTAACCAAAGCTTCAGACTGGAGAACCTGATGTTCTCTGAGGTTCTACATACAAGGAATATGACTTTGATCACTCAGATGCTGTTCTACACATCCGTTTCCACCTTATGATTTAGAAAGACACGAGCTGTTTTCCCTTTATTTGGTGAGCACCTCATAAATAATCTGATGAGCTCTGCTCTGATTGGCTGGTTTAGAGTGAGACCCCACCCACGATGATCACACAGAAGCAACATGTGGAAACAGACTAAATAAAATGAGCCTCTATGTAAAAAAGCTCTGCCCTCATACTCGGTAGTTAGCTATGCTAATTACTCGGTGCTAATGCTAGTAGCTAACGTTCCCTGTACTAGCTACTGGCTCCATCTGAACACCAACACACAGTAGATTAAAGTTGATTCTCACTATGGAGCTCTCAGTTTAAGATGATCTGCTCCAACCGGCACACACGGATACAATCACACAGCATGGCTGCTACTTACAGGCTGCTGTCGGTGCTGTGATGCTAATAAAGGTGGAGCTACTCCTCCAGTCTCTCCAGGGTCAAATGCTGAGCAGAGGTGCATTGTAATGTCCAAGAGTTTGGGAAACTGTCTGGAGTGAAAGTTGTTCCGGGATCCTGTTAAAGATGTGGGAGCTGGAGTTCCTGTTCTCCAGCTGTTTTTGGGAATGTATCATTCCACCTTAGATAGAGCTACCATTGCATTCTGGTGCCTGTACAAGCTGCAGCATTTAAGGTGGAACGGAACATTGGATTAAGGATTAACATCGACCGTGTACCGCTGTTAGCTGGGATCCTTGGGAAGGGAATGGAACGTGGCGACATCCTCTTCCCAGCCTGGAACGCTGGATTTCTCCAGATAGTCCACCGTGTTGGTTCCGTAGCTCCGTTGTGGTTGTATGTAACTGTTGGGGGTGTGAATATTAATGAGTCTGTTCTGTAACAGTTTAGGATTTGGGAATCAGCCAGTTTTTCCATCTTCTTTTGGAAAAGTAGGATTTGTTATTGAATGAGGAACACCAGTGTGTTGGCCTATGTACTGGACATACGGTCTTCCGATCTATGCCGCCTTGAAGGATTTTGGTGGTGCTAGAGTAGGGTGCTCAAGAGTGTAGGCGTAAAGTGGACTGTGCTCTTTCTCCTACTCCTGTCAGCTACGTCACTCCGAGGCTTGGAGCTGGTTTTGGTTTGTGTATGACTGCATGGGTGAAGCCATGAGACCTAACTCAGTGGTCACGTAGCAACCGGTCGGACAACCGTCAGCCTGTGTTTGAGTCCCTGGTTACTGCCTACGTCATGTGTTCCTCATCTCCAAACCTCTCTGCTGTCTGGACTGGAGTGGAAGGTGAAGCTAGTCCAAACACTAGAAGTCCAAACGAGTCCAAACACTACACGGGTCACTATTTACATGAGCCAAGATCAAAACATGGAATCATTAAACACGGAACATCGGAACGTCGAAGACCACATGACTGAGATGACGGGTGGGCGCCTGGTGCTATAGCAAAGCTCCTATGTTGTCTGAATCCATGAAAATGCTTTGGGTTAAGGCAGGCACTGAGAGCCTCAAGACTTGGAGACTCCAGACTTGACTCTGACTCATACTTAGGAGACTCCTGACTCGAGGCTGTAGACACAGAAGCATGATTCAGCTGATGAGCTATGTTTGTTGTGCTGGGTGAACAGTGATTTGTTACCCCTATGATTATTACCCTGCTGCTGATCTGAAGGCTTTAGAAGGTTACTGCCTCGAAGAACAGAGGTTCTCCAATGTTCTCTCCGCTGCTGGTCCTTCAGGCGGCTCTGCAGAAGCTCATTTGTATCTGTGACTCCGGAGGTGCCAGCCACCCACCCACTCACCATAGAATACAAGGGGAACCTGAGGGCAGCTTAGTCGTTCAGCCTCAAACACTGAAGGACAATGCTGCCCGGGCAAAGCTGCTCTGGGACTCTGTTGCTATGACACATGGTGGTCTGGCTGTGCCTTTAAAACTCTGAGATCAATAGAACAGCGAGCTTTCCTCGGGCACTGGAGGAGGAAAACAAACAATGGCACTCGAATGCAGACCCACGGCTGGTAAAGCACGGGCTTTACCGCACCTCCACAGATCCAATCTAGACAGGTCTGTGAGCTGCATCTCTAATGAGCTGTGCCGAGGAGCAGTGCTGAGGGTTTTCTGCATGTGGTATTCCGGAGGTGGAAACGGAAACAGTGGATGACTGGCATCTCCACCTCCTGATAACTGTTGGGTTTAGGCTTTTAGATATTTAGTTATTTTGCCATCACACTATGTAGGCACAGCCATCATCAAAAACATTGCTGCACCCAGAAGGAATCAGCCGACTGACCTGAAACTTGGTGGGGAGGTTTGACATCTGGAGACATACGAATGATTCAAGTTCCATGCTCGGCTGATGAGGACGGGCCTTATCTCTGTAACTGACTGGCTATATGAAGTCCTCCTGTTGTCCATTATGCCTAGTTATGACTAGTATGCGGATACTAATGTAGCACACTGTTGGCGGCAGTGGATACAAGAAGGCACGCACCAGCGACATGAAGAATCTGGGAGACCTACACCAACCACAGACAGGCACAGACCTCCAGCGAGCAGTGGTGTCCTTCATGAGTCCTCCTGTTAGTGCAGCACCGTTGGCAGACGGCTGCACCACGCAGGACCACATGCACACAGACCGTTACCACGACTGTCCTTAACACCACGTCACCGTCACCAAAGACTGCAGTGGTGTCGTACCAGACTGTCATGGAGTGACTCAGAATGGCAGCGGGTCATCTTCAGTGACGAGTCCTGCTTTAGTCTTGGTGGAGACGCCCAACGAATCCGTGTGTGGAGGCACCGTGGTCAGCACCGAGATGAACGGTGTGTTGTCACACGTCCAGAAGACCTGGTGTCCCTCCACCTCCACCCCCACCGCACCATCTGCAGGAACTGTGTGAGGATGTTCAAGCTGCTTGGGATGGGTTATCACAGGACTCCATTAGGAACCTCTACAGCTCCACACCGAGACGTCTGGCGTGTTGGGTTAGCGAACACGGCGGGCCGACGCCATACTGAGAGACAGACTTCTGTATGTGTAGCTCAATAAATATTGATCATATCAGTCTAAATTTATCATCAGTTATTGATCCTGGTCACCTTTATCTTCCTTCCCAACACACCTGCACTCCCACACCTCCTTCTGGGTGGAGCTGTTCTTTTGATGTTGGGTGTAAATACATATATCTGCTGATTCTTATCCTCATCCACACATACGCTAACGTTATCATGCCCAGAATTCCACATGAGGTTATGAGATTAGATGATTTCTAATCCAAGATGATTACTCATGCTAACAGGAGCGCACATCTTCACCCTTTAACTATCTCTTTGTTTCTCCTTCCTGTCTAGCCGTATCCTTCATGAGGCACAGCGCGTCCGCCTTCGGATTTGCCGTAAGTAGAGTCTTTATTAGTGTTCGTTAATCAGCTGTGGATGATGAGCACGGTCATGATATCAGACTGAACATTTTATAGCCCGAGTGTAATGAGGTTCCACCACAGCCTCAGGCCGAGTCGGAGAAACCGAGTCGAATGAGATAGCGCTCCATCATCCAGGCGGCCGGCGTACAACACCTTTAAAGGGCACAGGGCAAAATGGCTAAACTGGGTCAAGTTACTTAACCTGAACACGAGCTGGCTGACCTCTTTGAAGTAAAATCTTTAAAATCTTATTAATGCTCAATCAAATCCTCACAGCGATGTTTCGACATCAGCACCTGACCTCACTAATGCTCAATCAAATCCTCACAGCGATGTTTCGACATCAGTACCTGACCTCACTAATGCTCAATCAAATCCTCACAGCGATGTTTCGACATCAGTACCTGACCTCACTAATGCTCAATCAAATCCTCACAGCAATGTTTTGACATCAGTACCTGACCTTATTAATGCTCAATCAAATCCTCACAGCAATGTTTCGACATCAGTACCTGACCTCACTAATGCTCAATCAAATCCTCACAGCAATGTTTCAACATCAGTACCTGACCTCACTAATGCTCAATCATATCCTCACAGCGATGTTTCGACATCAGTACCTGACCTCACTAATGCTCAATCAAATCCTCACAGCGATGTTTTGACATCAGTACCTGACCTCACTAATGCTCAATCAAATCCTCACAGCAATGTTCCGACATCAGTACCTGACCTCACTAATGCTCAATCAAATCCTCACAGCAATGTCCCGACATCACTACCTGATCTCACTAATGCTCAATCAAATCCTGTCGTCACTAATGCTCAATCAAATCCGCACAGCAATGTTTCGACATTAGTACCTGACCTCACTAATGCTCAATCAAATCCTCACAGCAATGTTTCGACATCATTACCTGACCTCACTAATACTCAATCAAATCCTCACAGCAATGTTTCGACATCATTACCTGACCTCACTAATACTCAATCAAATCCTTACAGCAATGTTCAACTTTAGCACCTGACCTCACTAATGCTCAATCAAATCCTCACAGCAATGTTCCGACATCTAGTGTAAAGCCTTCCCAGAAGAGAAGAGACTGTTACTGCAGCAAAGAGGGTTAAATCCACTAATACCTATGGCTTCATTTCAGGAGAGGTGTATGTCCAGGTGTGGACGTATGTCCAGGTGTGGACGTGTGGTGTGAAAGCCCTAAGTGAAATAAGCCTGCAGTTGTTCTGCACATGCCTTTTTCAGCTCTCCATGTAGATTCACGCATGACTGGAAACTGTACCGCTTTAACAAATGGCTGCCTGTTCTCCTTTCAGTTCGATGCTACGTTAGACGTGCTCTCATCCATCATCGTGCTCTGGCGCTACAGCAACGCAGCAGCTGTGCATTCGGCCCACAGAGAATACATGTAAGTACAAGCCAGAGTAAAAGAATGGGTTACACAGACGAGACACATCTGGGATTTACTAGAAAGCATCTTACCTGCACCTACTGAGCACTCTGAGGAACACCTGCACTGCTGCACATTCATCCAGGTATCTGATCAGTCAATGGTGTGGCAGCAGTGCGGCGTATGACATCAAGCAACTACGGTCCAGCAGCTTTAAATCAGAGGCCAGTCATTCTCTGAGTAGAGGATTCTTTAAACCATTTTGTGCCGTTTGTGATTTTTACAATTCGTATTCCGCATTTAACCCATCCGTGAAGTGCAACACTCACATACACACACTAGGGGGCAGTGAGCACACTCGCCCAGAGCAGTGTGCAGCCCTATCCACAGCGCCTGGGGAGCAGTTGGGCGTTAGGTGCCTTGCTCAAGGGCACCTCAGTCGTTATTGTCAGTTCAGGGAATCGAACCGGCGACCCTCAGGTCACAAGGCTGGTTCCTTAACCTCCAGCCCATGACCGCCCCGTTTTATGCCAGCCAGGCTGGACTGGGCATATCTATAACTGATATAATGCCCTGGCATCTCCAGAGTTCCTCAGAATGGAACACCCAGTGGACAGCGGTTCTGCAGCCTGAGAGAGGTCAGTGGAGACTGGCCAGACTGCATCCTAAGGCTACGCTAACTCAGATAACCACCCTGTATGATCGTGATGAGGATCTCAGAACACGTCCAGCCTGGAGACCACGTCGGGTTCCACTCCTGTCAGCCTAGAACCGAAGGCGGATGCTGCGGTGGGAACCGGGTCTGGACAGGGGGCGACGGAGAAACGAGATGAAGCTCCATGTTATCCATGGACCAGCCTGCCATGTGAGGAGCTTCTTGTATGGCTACACATCCTTTCAGACCCATAGGCCTGAATTGTCTTCTCACAGTGGAAGGATGAACAGAAACACCTGTGGATGTTCTCAGGTCTGATTGGAGCTCGATATCTCTCTCAGAGATGAAGCTGTTAAGAGGCTGAAGGGCTGTTGGTGGTCTTCCAGGTGGTTATCAGGAGTCCCCTTTTCTCTGTAGCTTATGGAATGTCCCCTAGGATAAACAGATTCCAGCCTCTTGAAATGAAAATGAAATCCAGCCAAGCTTTATCATCAAGGTCCATCACCTATCACATCCATCTTGTTCTCCTTGTAGTGCGGAGTTTGTTCGATACCTGGGCCTTGATAAAGCCTCCCGGTGGAGTTCCTCATTCATCCTGGGGCCTGTAGAGGCTCGAGGAGCACTGAGCGACCGAGATGGTCTCATTGTTCTCGCGGACGTGTCAGAGCGAGAGATTAATGGAGATGCATTGGAGGAGAAAGCGATGCTGGGCTCCGTCCCAGGCGGTAAACTGTTGGTGCTTAGTGATTACCTGTCACAACCAGGAGAGACACTGCTTGATCTCTTATTCTTTTTGATGGCTTATTTCTGAAGGAGTCTGAGCAGGGAGGTAAGGCAGAAGCTCGTCGGTTGACAAATCGTTGGTGTTCAGTCTGTAGAGAACGTGACCTAATACAGCCGCAGTGATGGGGAGTCGATCTCGAGAGAGTCGATTCTTCGACTGGGAACTGCGAGTTGTACATGGGAAGGTGGAGTAACGTAGTTGTGCTACAGGACGTCTGTTAAGTTTGACCGTGTCACACGGGCATAAACGAGATGGGAGTGGCTACTCGATTTACACGCTGCCCCTACCTCGAAAAAACATGCATGCCCACCAACCAAAACTATCCAGTCAGCAGTGTCCTGTGGGCAACGTATTGGAGGGCAGCATCTTGTGGGTAGTGTCCTGTGGCCATTGTCCTGTGGGCATTGTCCTTAGGGTAGCGTTCTGTGAGCAGTGTACTGAGGGCAGTGTCCTGAAGGCAGCCGTCATATGCATTGTCCTTAGGGTAGCGTTCTGTGAGCAGTGTACTGAGGGCAGTGTCCTGAAGGCAGCCGTCATATGCAGTGTCCTTAGGGCAGTGTTCTGTGAGCAGTGTCCTGTGGCCAGCATCCTGAAAGCAGCGATTGTGGGCAGCATCCTGAGGTCAGCATCCTGAGGGCAACGTTTTAAGGCAGCGTCCTGTTGGCAGCGTTCTGTGAGCAGTGTCCTGTGGGCAACGTATTGGAGGGCAGCATCTTGTGGGCAGTGTCCTGTGGCCATTGTCCTGTGGGCATTGTCCTGTGGGCAGTGTTTTGAGGGTAGCGTTCTGTGAGCAGTGTACTGAGGGCAGTGACCTGAAGGCAGCCGTCATATGCAGTGTCCTCATGGCAGTGTTCTGTGAGCAGTGTCCTGTGGGCAGCCGTCATTAGCAGTGTCCTTAGGGCAAGCGTTCTGTGAGCAGTGTCTTTTGGCCAGCATCCTGAGAGCTGCGATTGTGGGCAGCATCCTGAGGTCAGCATCCTGAGGGCAACGTTTTAAGGCAGCGTCCTGTGGGCAGCGTCCTGTGGGCAGCGTCCTGTGGGCAGTGTCTTTAGGGCATCGTTCTGTAAGCAGTGTCCTGTGGAGCAGCTTCCTAAGGGTAGACGTCATGGGCAGTGTCCTGTGAGCAGTGATCGTGGGCAGCATCCTGAGGTCAGTGTCCTGAGGGCAATGTTTTAAGGCAGCGTCCTGTTGGCTGCGTCCTGAAGGCAGCCATAATGGGCAGTTTCCTTAGGGCAGTGTTCTGTGAGCAGTGTCCCGTGGGCAGCGTCCTGTGGCCATTGTCCTGTGGGCAGTGTCTTTAGGGTAGCGTTCTGTGAGCAGCGTCCTGTGGGCAGCGTCCTGAGGGCAGCCATCATGGGCAGTGTCCCGTGGGCTGTGTCCTGTGGCCATTGTCCTGTGGGCAGTGTCTTTAGGGTAGCGTTCTGTGAGCAGCGTCCTGTGGGCAGCGTCCTGAGGGCAGCCATCATGGGCAGTGTCCTTAGTGCAGCGTTCTGTAAGCCGTGTCCTGTGGAGCAGCTTCCTAAGGGTAGGCGTCATGGGCAGTGTCCTGAGGTCAGCGTCCTGAGGGCAATGTTTTAAGGCAGCGTCCTGTGGGCAGTGTCCTGTGGGCATCATCCACTGACCACTGATACAGTAGATGCTGATAGACATCCTATACATCACTCATTTTAATAATGATATTTCAGTGTGGAAATTAGCAGCTTCATGTTCAGAACCTGTATGCAGGCTGTCGGCTACGCTACACGTCACGCCTCAGAGAAGGCCTTTGGTTCGTCTGGATGTGAAAGCTATGCGTCGTACAGGATCTGAGGTTCATCACTGACTTAAATGACCCGAGGAATTTGTCCCGTGCCACTGATGTTAACTCCCGCCTTGAGCCCCTCCATAATTTTGGATTATTGTTATTGTATAGGTTATATTTCTGACTTTAAAATTGAATATATTAATTCTCCAGTGACTTTGCTTGTTTTAACACTTACCCTTTGCTCCACTTTAAATCCTCCACCTATTGTCCCCATCCTCAGAGCCTGCGTGGTACTGGGGGTGGTGTTTCTTCTGTCCTCCATGTGCATCCTGGGGAAAGCCATCCATGACCTGGCCACCAAGCTCCTGCCCGAAGTGGTGAGTGAATATTAGTGCTGTATCTGGTCCAATCTGGGCCTCCCATTACGGTATGTAGAAAACACAGGTACTGGTTTTAGATAATACACCCATCATCAACCAAACAGCTGCACCCAGAAGGAGGTGTGGGGTAGCAATGGTGCTGGGAAGGAGGATAAAGGTGACCAGGATCAATAACTGATGATAAATTTAAACTGATATGATCAATATTTATTGAGCTACACATACAGAAGTCTGTCTCTCAGTATGGTGTTGGGCCGCCGTGTTTGCTAACCCAACACGCCAGACGTCTCGGTATGGAGCTGTAGAGGTCCCTAATGGAGTCCTGTGATAATCCATCCCATGCAGCTTGAACATCCTCACACAGTTTCTGCAGATGGTGCGGTAGGGGTGGAGGCGGAGGGACACCAGGCCTTCTGGACGTGTGACAGCAAACCGTCCATCTTGGTGCTGACCACGGTGCCTCCACACACGGATTCGTTGGGCGCCTCCACCAAGACTAAAGCGGGACTCGTCACTGAAGATGACCCGCTGCCATTCTGAGTCACTCCATGACAGTCTGGTACGACACCACTGCAGTCTTTGGTGACGGTGACGTGGTGTTAAGGACAGTCGTGGTAACGGTCTGTGTGCATGTAGTCCTGCGTGGTGCAGCCGTCTGCTGATGGTGCTGCACCAACAGGACGACTCATGGAGGACACCGCTGCTCGCTGGATGTCTGGAATCGTTGGGTCAGTCAGGTACAGAGATGACACATGTCACTCATGGCCGAGAGTGAAACTTCACCGTTAGCATGTTTCTCCTGTCGGTTGACTCCTTCTGGGTGCAGCTGTTTGTGCAGCTACGCCTTTGATGCTGGGTACATGTCTGTGTGTGATCCTGATCATTCCATTCCAGTAGTAACGTAAATGAGGTCCATGAGTAAGCTGTTTGTCTTCCGCGGCCGAGCTCTCCTTGGTAACCATTAGTTTGCACCGCTCCGGGATTGCCGGCAGCTAAACCACACATCAGTGTTATCAGGCCTGGCTTAGCTGCAGTGTGGCTAGGCAACCAAACACCAGCTGCTGCTATGTGTGTGCGGTTTCCCCCCATTACGGTCTAAAGACGTCCAATTAGCAGCCACAGCGGCTCAGGGGGCTCCTGGCCTCTGATTCCAGACTCATCTTCTGTCCCTGTTAGTGGACAAACAGAGAGACAAGGAAAACCTCACTGAGGAGAAAGAGGCAGTGAACAGAGGCAGGGCCGTCTGGAGTCACTGGCCTCATTTCAGTTTCTGTTTTCCACCTGTTCGGCCTAAACGAAAGGCAACCTCAGCACCTTCTTCACCTGCGTCGCTTTCATGCAGGAACGCTCCAAATATAGCTCCGAGGTTTTTTTTTTTGTCGATCCTTTTACCTCTTCTTTGGACGCGGGAATGCATCTGGGGCTCACGCATGTTTCTCGCCTTCCTAGCCTTCAGCCTGCTATGATATCCGCAAAATAATGCCCCTATAATTCCTGCCAATCCCCCCGCAAGCCTTCTTCTCGTGACAGTTAGAGATGGGTTGCCATGTAGCCGAGGCAGGTTGATGGTTTCAGGCTGGTATTATTCCAGTACGGATGCCGTGTGATCCGTCTTCAGTTCAACTGGCGACTGACTGGCAGGATTGATTCCTCAGATTTGATTTATTGGAGACTGTAACCTTGACCTTTCTCCATGGTAAACAAAATCTTTTATGGGTATATGTTTATATATGCAAACAAAAAGGGAAAACAGGTTCTTTGGAAGTTTTATTCCGAGTCTTTATACACCTGTGGCTATTGGTCCATTCACTCAGGGAATGTTTTCACATCATGGAAAACGGCAGCGGGAGGACATGAGGAGTAATAAAAAAGGGGTATGAGGTTTTGAATGACCACAGGTGATGTGCTAACACCTAGTGACAACAAGTGGTATTAGTACGGTACCAGGATTAGGGTTAGGCATCAAAACCCAGGTAACGGTTCCAAAATTCCAGGGTTCCCTTACATTCATACATGCTTCAAATTACACTTACAGTGCCAGGCTGATAGACACTGGTCGTTTGATCTTTAACTAAAATAGCAGCGCTAATGTTATTGTGGATCCTGAACTATCTAGAACATTACATCTCTGTTCATATATTTTCTCAGCTGTCAGCATAGTGCTAAAACCCAAGAACCATCTAGAACATTAAATCTCTGTTAATATATTAAGCACAGCTGTTAGCTAGTAGTAAATGCCAAGGACTATCTAGAACATTACATCTTTGCTAATAAATTTGCTGTGCTGTTAGCTAGTACTAAATGTCAAAGATTATCTAGAACATTTAATCTCTGTTAATATATCAGTTCATCTAGCGGGTGCTAAACCTCAGGAACTACCTAGAACATTACATCTCTGTTAACTTAATGCCTCAGTTGTCAGCATTAGTTAGTGCTAAATGCCAAGAACTATCTAGAACATCACATCTCTGTTAATATATCAGCTCAGTTGTAAGCCGGTGCTAAACCCCAAGAACTGGCTAGAACATTTTATCGCTGTTAGAATATTAGCTCAGCTGTGAGCTAGTATTAAATGCTAAGAACTATCTAGAACATTACATCTCTGTTCATTTATTGCCACAGCTGTCAGCATTAGCTAGTGCTAAATGCCAAGAACTATCTAGAACATCACATCTCTGTTAATATATCAGCTCAGCTGTAAGCTGGTGCTAAAACCCAACAAGTGTCTAGAACATTTTATCGCTGTTACAATATTAGCTCAGCTGTTAGCTAGTATTAAGTGCTAAGAACTCTCTAGAACATTACATCTCTGTTAATATATCAGCTCGGCTGTTGGCCAGTGCAAGACCCCAAGAACTACCTAGAACATTACATCTCTGTTAACTTAATGCCTCAGCTGTCAGCGTTAGCTAGTGCTAAACGCCAATAACTATCTAGAACATCACATCTCTGTTAATATATCAGCTCAACTGTTAGCCGGTGCAAGACCCCAAGAACTACCTAGAACATTACGTCTCTGTTCATTTATTGCCTCAGCTGTCAGCATTAGCTAGTGCTAAATGCCAAGAACTATCTAGAACATCACATCTCTGTTAATATATCAGGTCGACTGTTGGCCGGTGCTAAAACCCAAGAGCTACCTAGAACATTACATCCCTGTTCATGTATAACCTAAGCTTTTAGCCAGTGTTAATTAGCCACACCCACACAGTTCTCTGTTATTTATGTATATAGTGTTCAGGATTTGCTGCTTGGATGTTTATCATCATACACAGTTTAATATTACACTCGGTTCTCCACAACGTCAAAGAGAACGTTAGTTACGTTAGCCTCGTAGCTGCCGTGCTAAGCCAATGAAGTGAACTCCAAACGGGAAACATGTCGTGGCTGATCGACTGCATTATGAGTAATGGGAAGTGTGGAACATTGATTTTAGCCCGGAACGCTGCTTTGAGGTTCCCCTGTTGATCTATCCAGGATGATTAATCGGATCCGCGGGGTTACCTGGCCGAGACGAGGCTGTGGAGAGAACCACATCTGGCTGCCTGGGTTTAAACGTAATTAGCCGTCTCGGCTGCTAGCAGCCCCGGTCACAGAGGTTACGAGGAGAGACCCAGGCTCGGGAAGCGCCCGGTGCCGGCCTGCCTTGATTAAAAATGTAGGAGGAGTGAAATTGGTTTCTCAGCTGTTGCGTAGGAGAGAGGCAGATGTACTGGTTCAGACCCTGAGAGCTCCGTTTCCTCCCTCAGAGGCTCGCGCTTGAATAGGCACGGAGGCTTCGGCTGGGATAAAAGACTGATTTTATTGAAGGGATGGAGGACAAACGAGCACAGCGTGTCTTTGTTGGGGTTCTTTATACCTTCTCTTTTATACTTGGACGTATTTCAGACTGTTATGGATGAGAAAGAGTGTGATGGCCAAGAGAAGCGGCCAGGAGTTTACTGGCTCTAGAAAAAGGTTCTTTTCTAGAATTCAATCAAACAGTGGCTCTTCCATAGACTACTGGCCACGGTCAGTCAGAACATCCTGGTCATCATTACAAAGAGGCTGCTGTCATATCCACTTCCATACTTACACCAGTAGAGCAGGTACCCATCTACTCTGAGGTTTTATAAAGCATTAGCCAGTGCCAAACAGCAACAGCTTCCTAGAACATTACATCTCCGTTAATATATTAGCTCAGCTGTTAGCATTAGCTAGTGCCAAACAGCAACAGCTTACTAGAGCATTACATCTCTGTTAACATATTAGCTCAGCTGTTAGCATTAGCTAGTGCCAAACAGCAACAGCTTACTAGAACATTGCCGTTAATATATTAGCTCAACTGTTAGCATTAGCTAGTGCCAAACACCAACATCTTACTAAAACACTACATCTCTGTTAATATATTAGCTCAGCTGTTAGCATTAGCTAGTACTAAACACCAACATCTTACTAGAACATTGTCTCTGTTAATATGTTAGCTCAACTGTTAGCATTAGCTAGTGCCAAACACCAGAATCTTACTAGAACATTACATTGCCGTTGATATATTAGCTCAACTGTTAGCATTAGCTAGTGCCAAACACCAACATCTTACTAAAACACTACATCTTTGTTAATATATTAGCTCAACTGTTAGCTAGCGCTAAAGACCAAAATCTTACTAGAACATTGTCTCTGTTAATATGTTAACTCAACTGTTAGCATTAGCTAGTACCAAACAGCAACATCTTACTAGAACACCATGACTCTGTTAATATATTAGCTCGACTGTTAGCATTAGCTAGTGCTAAATACCAAAATCTTACTAGAACATTGTCTCTGTTAATATGTTAGCTCAGCTGTTAGCATTAGCTAGTGCTAAACACCAAAATCTTACTAGAACATTGTCTCTGTTAATATATTAGCTTGACTGTTAGCTAGCGCTAAACACCAAAATCTTTTTAGAACATTTTCTCTGTTAATATATTAGCTCAGCTGTTAGCATTAGCTAGTGCTAAACACCAAAATCTTACTAGAACATTACTGAACTGAGCTTGTTAGAGCTTGTTACCGTCTGTGGCACTATTAAACAGACAGTGAGTGTGAGGTGCTGGATGCATCAGACATGTAGTATGTGGATAAGGAGTAAACAGAGTCACGTCTTCCTACAGTGTTCGTCTGTCCCTTTGTTGCAGGATGACTTCCTGTTCAGTGTCTCCATCGTGAGCGGGGTCCTGTGTGTAATCCTGGCGGTTGTGAAGTTCCTCCTGGGGAGAGTGCTGACGAGCCGAGCCCTGATCACTGACGGTATGTACGCACATACATCAGCTGCTGCAGGCTAACGATGGCAGTTTGTGCTGCTCCCAGGTCTTATGAGCAGCACGCATCGGCTCTACTCGTTCGGCTCAAGTACCCAGACACAGCCCCCGAGCTCCAAGCACACCAAGAACACCGCTCCAGCCACAGCCGCTTTTCCTAGACCCCCTTCTCTCAAGATCACACCAGCACCACACACACTAACACACCACCACCACGTCAGTGTCACTGCAGTGCTGAGAATGATCCACCACCCACATCATACCCGCTCTGTGGTGGTCCTGTGGGGGTCCTGACCATTGAAGAACAGGGTAGTACAGTATACAGAGAAACAGATGGAATACAGTCTGGACCTGTACACCTACAGAGTGTCCTATACGGTCAGTGGAGCTGATACACTGAGTGTATATCGTCGCTGTCCAAAGAAAAACAGGTATCTCCAAAATGGCAACTTTACAGGAGAGCCCAAAAACCTCATTCAATTTGAATGAAAGTCAATGGAACCAAACGTCTTTCAAAGTCATTTTGGGCCATTACTGTTGGTCCATACCTCATGAAATTTCTACACAGTGTAAACATCATATCATGTGATCAAATGAGGCATTAAAGTAGAAATCAACAAAAATGGAGATACATGTTTTTCATTGGACAGCGACAATATGGTACATACAGATTCTGTTGCTCTCTTTATGTTGCTACCTATTGAAGTTATGGTGATGCAGTAGCCATCAAAGTTTGCATCCGTGCATTTGCACATCCTCCTGAAGGACATGGACGAACTTGGCAGATATGGAGGACAAAGAAAGGAATCGGCGTGCGCTGAAAGATAAAAGGCTCCTCAACAAGTGACAGGAAGCGCATCAAAGCACGCCAAGCGAGTTTCACTGTTCCTGACCTTCTCTGATGCGTGATGTGCATTATCCTTGTGCCAAAACCTGCGAGAACATTAAAGCCAGTGACGTCGTTCTGGCAATTAATCGAATTTAAATAGAATAGAAACAGAAAACTGAAATAAAGGAATTGCCAGATTCCTCTGCTGTACATATTTGGCTCTAAGCTAATTCGTACGACCCTCGTATGGCACTGTGAACATGTTTCAGATGATCTCTGTAAGACTGATGGAGATCCACTCGCTGGTGAGCGTCAGTATGGTCCGGTTTCCCAACAGTAACAGAAAAAGACATTCAGCCGTCGTGGGCTGGACGTTAAGGAACCGGTCTTGTGACTGATAGTAGCGACTGAAGTGCCATTGAGCCAGGCACCTAACCCCCAACTCCCTGTGGATATGGTTGGCCACTGCTCCAGGGAAGCGCGCTCACTGCCCCCTAGTATGTGGGAGCCTGACTTCACAGCGGGGGTTAATACAGAAGACTAATTCCACATGGCAAAACCCAGTCCTAAACTCTCTCTGCTCTCTCAAAGCATGATTGGCCTTACGAATCCTCAGGGGTCATGGGGTCACTTTGGCTCCCTTGCTTATTTCCTTGACCTTTGGTTTTACTCTCGTCCTGCAGGTTTTAACTCCATGGTTGGAGGGATTATGGGCTTCTCCATCCTCATCAGTGCAGAAGTCTTTCGACACCATCCTTCTGTCTGGTTCTTGGACGGCACCATCGGTGTTCTGATTGGGCTCATCATCCTAGCCTATGGAGTAAAGTAAGTCCTATAATCCTATATGGGAATCAGTAGATTACCTTGCTCTGAATAATTAGTTCATCGAAAAACCAAATTTGAATAAAAGTGGGTACTAAAACTTGAAAGATGCTTGATGGAAGCTTGGTTCTTTAGCTTTAAAACCCAAGCCTGAAGTAGAACTTAGAACCACTGACTGGTTGGGAACATAGAGGAACATATACTCTCCATAACCCATCCATGCAGTGAGGGGTAGTGAGCACACTTGCCCGGAGTGCTGGACAACTGCGGGGAGCAGTTAAGAGTGACTTCAGTCAAGGCCTGCTAGTTCAGGGGATCGAAACTGCTCACGTTCCAGTAGCAAGGCTGGTTCCTTAACCTATGTAACGAGGACAAGACGAGGAGGCAAGATGCAAGTCTTTAATAATGAACCAAAAAGAACAAGCTGAAACCAAAGACAATAGGGTAAACCAGAGACCACTGAGACCAAAGGACAGGGATACAAGTTAACCTACATGGAGACAAAACACCAGGCAAGAACAACAGGAAGTACAACCTGGAGCTGAACACAGCAAAAACAATGGAGATGATAGGAGACTTCAGGAGAAGCCCCCCAGCCCTTTCAGCACTCACCATCCTGATGATTCTGATTCTGATATGAGGGCTTACCAGGAACAGCTGGGAAGGGGCGGAGCTACAAACTAGGGACCGGTGAGGGGCATGACAAGAGGGCGGAGACAGGAAAAGCTTTAAGCCAAAACAAACAGAAGCACATGGTACAGGACAACAAAGGACATATGGAAGTGACAGGAGAAACAGAGACAGAAAACCAGAGACCAACAGGGACAAGACAAGAACAAGACAGGATGTGATAAACTGTCCCCAAGGAAACTGGGGTGCGAGCTTAGACTCTGAATGTCCTCGGAATTCCATTATGCCATTAATAGGGACTTCATCCCACTTTACTGCAGTAAGGCACCCCACTATTCTGGAAACACTTCAACTGGATGTTGGAACATTTCTGTGAGGATCTTATTGCATTCAGTCACAAGAGCATTAAGCCTCTATTCCACTGCAAGGTTCCGGCTCAGCTCAAACCCACTGGCCTCTTTTTGGTTCCAAGCAGGCTAAACAATCCTATCTAACTGAGCTGCCAGGTTAGCATTCCCTCTAGAGTCACCTTTGTCCCACCAGAATCGTCTCCCCATCTGAACTCCTATGAGGTGTCAAGCCGAGCCAAACTACCATGAAGTGGAGAATGGGCTTTAGTGAGGTCTGGTACTGATGCTAGATGAAGAGCTCTGGATCACTCAGTGATGCCCCTCTAGTGGCATTAGTCCTATTCTATTGACAGTGCCCCTTCGATGGAGACCAATAGAATGGGGCACCATGACAGAATAGAGATCCAGTCATGGTACTTGATTAGCATACACTTAGGACCGCAAGGGGAACCACAGATGACCATTCCCAGAAGAACCAGGAATCGGCTTTCTGGACCTTTCTAGCACCTTTCCCACCAACATGGAGCAGGTTCCATTCCAGTTCCGGTTTGAACCGTAATCTCTGGTGCTAACAAAGGCTTGGTCCTTGATCAGCACCAAGTTTCTAAGAAACCCGAATGGAACCAGTTTAAGAACCAGAGTTCTTTTGTTCTTGGACTGGCCAAATAGAACCGAACTTTCAGGGACAGCAGGCAAACGTGACATTTGATCAACCACAGTTTGTTTACAAGTGAGATTTTCTGTGTGTCTCTGAGTTCAGGTCTAGATAACGAGGTCTAGATAACGAGGTCTAGATAAATAGGTCTAGATAATGGTTATGCATGCCGAGGAACACCATGACTGAACACCGTTGTTCCTTTCTGCCACAGGTTGTTAATTGACATGGTGCCGCGAGTAAGGCAAACCAGGAACTACGAGCGCTTTGAGTGAGCATGCTGGAGGAGACACAGAAGACAGGGGGTACACTTGTACAGGCATGGACAGTTCCAGGCTGCAGTGATCATCACCTTCATCTTCTCACACCTCCAACTCACACAAGCACACACATCGTCACACAATCAGACCCAAGAACGAGGAGATCCAGCAGCCTTCTTCATCTGAGCAGCTGTTCGTCAAGTATGACCATCACATGCTTCTTCTTCAAATCAGCCAGCAGCACCTCAGCAGAAGAGGACGGGGACGCAACGGAACCACCACAAGGTCGCTGGATGAAAGCCTTGGCAATGCAAACCATTCATTTGAAACTAGTTACAGTCGCATTGTGTCCGACTTGAAATTCCTGTGGGCTGTTTTACATCAGCATGCCGTCTACCTTCCCTGAAAGCCCAGATTCATTTATTCTACTGCAGCACAGTGTGTTCCTCCACTTGGAGGTCATACGGGCGTCCCGTGGTTTCTGGCCTCACACCTCAGCACGTCACCCCTCTCGCTCTCCCCCGGTTTTTAGAAAAGCCCCCAAATAAAAATTTAGATTTTGCAGAGTTGCCAAAAAGCCAGTGATACCCGGAACGTAAAATAAGTCCAGTGATAAAGCAAATAAGAAGCACCAGGGAACCTCATAACCAGGGTACTAAGCCAGACGGTAGACAGGAGAGCCCCCAAACTGCTGAGGTATGGACAAGAGAGGGGACAACAGACTGGGGACAAAATGGAATATACACCATACATGTAAGGCATGTAAATAATGTCACTTAGCATTAGCAATAGCGTTTAGCATGTCACTGTTAGCAGCTATAGTACTGCTCCTGGCTTTCTATTCTTTTCCCTAATTCAGATGTTCAATAATCCAAACAGGAACTGTTTTAGATCCTCCTACAAAAAAGGTTTCTTCATCTGAGCCAGAATATCTGCTAGGTAATACCGGTGCTGGTCACAGTGTCCAGGAATGGCTCAGCCGCCTATTCAAATGGCTGAAATTCTCAGCTTAGCTTGGATGAACTCCAGGGTTCGCCCAACTTCTTAGCTCAGTCAAAAGTCCTCCCAACTCTCCTTTTTAGGCAAACAGTACAGAATCTGACCAATAAACACTGTGTCCACTCACTGTCCATTCTATTAGACACTCCTACCTTGCTGGTCCACCTTGTAGATGGACAGTCAGAGACGATAGCTCATCTGCTGCTGCACAGTGCAGTGCTGGTCATCCTCTAGTCCTTCATCAGTGGACAAAAGACGCTACCCACGGGACGCTGTTGGCTAAAAATTTTGGTTGGGGGACGATTCTCAGTCCAGCAGTGACACTGAGGTGTCCAGCAGCACTGCTGTGTCTGATCCACTCACACCAGCACCACACACACTAACACACCACCACCACGTCAGTGTCACTGCAGTGCTGAGAATGATCCACCACCCACATACTACCTGCTCTGTGGTGGTCCTGTGGGGGTCCTGCCCATTGAAGAACAGGGTAATACAGTATACAGAGAAACAGATGGACTACAGTCTGGACCTGTACACCTACAGAGTGTCCTGTACGGTCAGGTGGCGTGCCTAATAAAGTGGCCGGTCGGTTTATATTCCATTACCATAGAGACCAAATCTTCTAAATCGGATCCTTAATGGGCGATAATGTGGGGATCAGGTAGATTAATCTGCGCTTTGCTTGACGTGGGCTGCTGAGCCTGAATCCAGAAACAGCAGGGTTTGTTGATGAATCCAGATTAGACCAGCCTAAGGGATCTGCTGGTGTTGGTGATTTCTGTAATGGATCCGTCTCTGTAATATAAGATTCATGGTGTCATAATGCCATGGTTCGAAATCACCCAGCTGAAACGAATAGCCAGTGGCTGTGCGCAGGCGTGAGGTGCTAAAGTTCGGCTAACATAACTGAGCTGCACTGGAAGTTGGCATGGCCAGAGGTTTTTCCAGGGCTTTGAGTCTGTATTCCGTCCCCTCTTTGGAGCCGGTTTTATATAATCTACACTCATCTCTATTTAATGAAGCACAAAGTACTGAAAACAATAAACAGCAATATCACATCGTCGCTGTCTAAACAAAAACAAGTACCTCCAAAATGCAACTTTACAGGACAGGCCAAAAACCTCATACGGTTTTAATGCAAGTCAATGGAACCAGTCTTTCCAGGCATTTCGGTCGGTCCATTCACCATGAAACTTCCACATAATGTAAACAGTGGATCATGTGATCAAATGATGCATAAAAGTAAAAATCTACAAAAATGGAGACACATGCTTTTCTTTGGACAGCGATGATATTTCACATACTACCAAACTTAAAATCCATTACAAATTTGGGCCTATCTAAATTATCATACACCTGTAGACCCAAAGAAGTGTGGATTAATGGCTGAAAAGCACACAAGTGAAAAACGAACCCGTAAGATCCTTCCATCAGAAGGTTTGGCACTTCACGGACGTCCTGTAGGTGTCAAACACAATCATAGCGCCGTCCTTCAGGGCTGTGATCACAGCCATCAAAGCACAAAGCCGATGGATGGCCGAGGGAGTGCCTCCAGGCTCCAGTTTAGGCCCAATGGAGTTTTATCTTGAGACAAATATCGCACTGCTCTACTGACTCAATCCCTATAGCACATTAGATACCCCAGCTTGTGGTTAGCTTGTGGAGTTATTACTGTCATTTTGCTGCTGTGTTTGAATGTTAATACATACTCTATGGTAATTCATACTCAGTTTATTATTTATTGAATTATCTGTACAGTTCAGTTACGTTCTGGGTGATTTGGGTCTGCACTTCTGAGCAGTTTCAGTAACAAATGTGGCAGAACTGACTAAAACGTGTCCTCAGACACAAACATGGTATTGCAAATTCTGTAGAATTCATAAATATAAAATATTACATGAAATGACAGCAATAACTAGGAATTCTAAATTCCATTGCATCCTTCACACAACGAAAGCGCGTGTTCACAATTTGGTCCACTATTTGTCCACACTGTGTTTGTATAGCCAGAAAGATGTCAACAATGGGTGAGCTACGATGCACACAGCTCAGATATCGGTAATCCAGTTTGAGCTGGTTTCGGGAATGCTAGCAGCTTTTCAGAACCCAGTCGATCTGATATCTTGGCTTATGGAAATGCCAATTCCGCAAACAAGAGTGAATGGTCAAGCGACTTGGTAAAACAGTTGCTGAGGTTCACAAAAATTTAACAAAGGCTGAATAGACTTCAGCTAAATATAAAAATTCATGTTAGGGACAGAAGTGCCCAGGTTCATTTATTGACACCTGATCAAATCGCTCTCTATGTAAAGACCAAAATCATTTTCCGTAGTTAGAAGCCTCAGATATAAACAAAGTCGTTCAAAGTGATGTGGTGTGACCTTAGTTTTCTAGAGAAACTTTCAGAACCTGAATTTTTCCACAGTGGGAGTGATGGGAACCAGACGTCTGTAGAGTGTAATGGCGCCGGAAGCTTCTTCACAAAGAGCTGAAAAGCTAAATGTCCACAGATGCATTGCCTGATTCTGGACACATACTATTCCAAGCCGGGGCATTCTGTGGTCCGATGTTTACACACACACATACACACAACATGAACATGAATGTCATGGCAATATTGGGCTTTTTAAAGATTCCTTGGATAGAGCTTCACTTTTTCTGGAGCATAACAAGTGAACAACATAGACCTTAAATAGAAAACCTACAAGAATTTGGTTCATGGTTTCTGAAGTCAACACATCCACTTGGAATATTAATTACCTGGGCTAAAAAATTCCAAACTGTCCTGTTATTCATGACCAACTACAACTGGTTGCCTCTCCGTGCCCACTAAAGAACGGATAGCCCTTATGGGACTGACCAACACACCAAGAAGTAAAACCAAGAAGCTCAGTGCAGATCTTGGGATGATAATCGGGAATGAGTCAGGAAAGTCTATTGGAGGCATTTCCAAACAGCTGTAGATTCCAAGATCAGCAATTCAACAGTCGTATACAACTAAAAGTTATTGGATTGGGAATGGCAGCCATCTTGCCACGATCTGGAGAAACACCCAAGCTGTCAACCTCAGCTGAGAGAAAATTGATTTGGATAGTGAGGTATAACCCAAGAACCTCCAAAGGATGAGGGCTTCCTGGAACTAGAAGCTGCTGGAACCTCAGTGTCACTGTTGACAGTCAAGTAAGGTTTAGACCATCCATCACAGACCTCAAGGAAAAACACTCCCTGCTCCAAAATCACCACCTACAAGCTCGAGCGAAGCTTACCGCCGAGCACATAATCAAAAACAGCACGGTGGTGGTAGCATCATCCTCGGGGGCTGTTTTGTTGCCAGTGGACCTGGAGCACTGCAGTGTGTGGTGTAATTAAGGACTACTACCTTGGAATTCTGTGAAACCTGGACACAGTTTGGTGTTTCGGCAGGACAGGGACCCCAAGCACACATCAGAGATAGTTGTGGAATGGATAAGGCAGGCCAACATTCCAAGGTTTTGGGAAAGTTCTCAGCTCAGCATTTGGTAACGTGTGAATTCCTCTGCCAGGAATGGTAGTCAAATACCCAACCAGAGTTCTGCCAGAAACCGACTAGCCAAGGTACTACGGACATCTGACCTATTATTAGGTGTGCTGTCTGTGTATTCTGACCCTGTATGTATAATTTAATTCCAGAGAATCCGAACATTAAAACCTGTGCACCAAATTGTTGTATGGTTTTCTATTAAAATATAAATCGAATTAATTGTATACGTTTTTTATTTTTACTCCAGTGAAAAGAACAATTTAAAGAAGTCATTGAAAGCCCAGTACTTCCATGGCATTCATGCCCAGGATGAGTGTACCTAAACTCATGACCACACTTGTATGTTTGGTATAGTGTAGTGGGTAACAGCTCTGGCAAAAATAAGTGCCCACAGGAACCATATGAAAGCTCAGAGGTGGTCAGCCGGTGGCCTTGTATAGGAAGTCATTCACAAATGAATGCCTGTCCTTGGGGTCTAGACCCTGGTTCCCATCACCACCTCGGTGTGCATGTGCTGTGAAATTCCCCTTTAGGGCTCAGTAGGTTCTTGGAGGACGGCTCAGGCAGCCATGCACATTATGTCTAGTACTATAAGCACAACTGCCACATGTGTAGGCACAGGAATCCCATGGTACACCAACCAGAAGCGAATAAAGGAGGTGTTCTTTCTCCTGTAAGAGCTGAATAAACTGTAGTTACGTTGAGTATGTTTGTATGTACCTGCTCTACCTGAATGAGATGGACTATCTGACATGGTTTAGGTGATCACTCTTTGAAGCTCATGTCCAGCATTGGCATCATTCGTTCATCCGTTCAACCTACATAAGGAGCATTCTGGCCGAAAACCAGCGTCTATTTGAGTCAGTGTTCTTTTACTACTACAGTACCCAGCATGCACTGTGCACATAAGCACCCCGGACACATAATGAGTCAACAGCTGTGAATGGATCGGGCATGTGCTGGACAAGTTTCTGGGTGTAGACCAGCTGGTCCAAATTTGGTGGAGGCCTTCCCTGGCACAATTCCGAGGAGAATTCCCTGTAGACTGGGATTGTATCCACTGCTGGTAGACCCGTATGACCGTACGCTTCCACACACCTGCAGATTCAGCTACTTCCTCACACTATGGTCTTTAGCCACGCCCACATGCAGTCCCTCCTTTTAGCCAATCATTAGCATCTGCTCTGGAGCCATTTTCCACACATGGGACGAGACATTCCCTGCACTGTAGCACCTCTTCCCAATCTATGGATCCCATCACTTACACCCCACAGGTAGCCCCATCGTCCTTGTGCAGCGCCATCTGCAGGAGCCTGAGAGTACTACCACCGTAAACACACAAGGTGACCCAAGACTTGTTTGTCTGGTGGACTTCTGGTATACTGAAATCTTGACTGCTACCAGAGCCAGTGGTAAATTAATATAGTCTGGTCATGTGGGCCACCCCAATACCTCCTCCCACCATCCCAATCCATCACGGAAAAGAGATTTTCCCTGTTGTTAAACTGGAGACCACTCTGCTCCGCTGTAGCATGTTGATGATAGATGTAGTCATGTGTGTGTTGGCCAGAATGCCCCTTTATTGTGATGCTCTGTAAAGCTCTGTATAGCTGTTTATCTGTATAGCCTTGTATATTATAGACATGGAGTATAATGATCGTGTGTCCATATAGATATAATGTAATAATGTGTAAAGTCTAAAGGGTCTTACCTGCATTTCACCCTCATGTCGATCAGTACATTAGCCCAGTACTGAAAGCTAAAGAGTTACTGTCTGTGGATATGCATTGAGTATGAACTGACATCAGCTCAGCGTCTCAGCTCACCTACAGCACACTGATTTGTATCCCTTACTACTGTTGGAAGACAATCATAGGCCAGCTCACAATGGCTTACCGCACACAGAAGCAGCCAATAGGTGTTTTCCATTTGTATCTATGCTCATCATCCAACCGAACAGCTGCACGCGGAAGGAGGTGTGGGCGTGGGGGTGTGTTGGAAAGGAAGATAAAGGTGACCAGGATCAATAACTGGTGATAAATTTAGACTGATATGATCAATATTTATTGAGCTACACATACAGAAGTCTGTCTCTCAGTATGGCGTCGGGCCGCCGTGTTCGCTAACCCAACACGCCAGACGTCTCGGTATGGAGCTGTAGAGGTTCCTGATGGAGTCCTGTGATAATCCATCCCATGCAGCTTGAACATCCCCACACAGTTTCTGCAGATGGTGCGGTACGGGTGGAGGGACACCAGGCCTTCTGGACGTGTGACAGCAAACCGTTCATCTTGGTGCTGACCACGGTGCCTCCACACACGGATTGGTTGGGCGTCTCCACCAAGACTAAAGCGGGACTCGTCACTGAAGATGACCCGCTGCCATTCTGAGTCACTCCATGACAGTCTGGTACGACACCACTGCAGTCTTTGGTGACGGTGACGTGGTGTTAAGGACAGTCGTGGTAACGGTCTGTGTGCATGTAGTCCTGCGTGGTGCAGCCGTCCGCTGATGCTGCTGCACTAACAGGATGACTCAGCTCCTTCATGTTACTGGTGCATGCCTTGTTCTATCCACTGCCGCCAACTGCATGCTATGGTAGAATCCGCATGACCAGTATGCCTGGCAATTCCTCAATCCCACTTTCTGAAGGTTGACAAGGCGACAGCTCTCAAACTCCTCCAACTGCTCAAACTGCTCTGGAACCTTATATAGTCGGACAGGTACAGAGAGAAGGCTCGTCCCTGCTGAAGTCACATGTGCAGCTGAGCATGGAACTCGGATTACTCGTATGTCCCAAGATGTTAAACCTGCCCACCGAGTTTCATTCCTGTTGGTTGAGTCCTCCAGGGTGCAGCTATGGTTTGGATGATGAGTGTATTTATATTTTTGCTGCCGTGATCTGATTTGCTGATGGTGTTCTGTATTTTTATGCCATCAAATATTGCCATGTTTGTTTACATTGTTTTATCGCTGTTCAATACAGACAATGCACTGACCACTGTTGCTATGTGACAGTGCGATGGTTTACATGTGATGGTAAAGTGTTTCTCACGCTCCTTTTATTTATATCAGGTTCATTCTGCTCTTTTGTGAAACAGGACTAGATGTTCGGACCACGGTGACACCTATGGATTTGTTGTGTTGTGCAACTGCAACATGTGACTGGTTACACGTGTACTTTATGAACTTTATGATGGTCACTCAAGTGTTAAGTTATTGCTTGCGGCTGTAGCTGTATGAGCTGTCTCTTCCTGGACTCTTTCCGAAGAGAAACTCTGACTGTAACCGTCGTGTACTAGAGCTGGCGGTAACACTGCTTGTATTCATGCTGTAGTCTGTTGCTTTGGCTAGACGGCTAGCAGTAGTCCGTGTTCAGCTGAGCCGTCTCCCCAAGCATGGTCCCAGTAGACATTTCCACCGTGCAGTATTATGTAGAAGCAAACGGTAGACACAGTGCTGCTTGGAAGTTTGGGGAATGTGACCTGAAATATGATCAGAGAGCTCAATAAAACAAAAACACGCAATAAACAAACAGTTTTCATACATTTATTAACCGGAGTTCAGGAGCTGGTGGGACCGCCTTAAGCAGCAAAGACCCCAACCAAGCAGTTCCTGTAGTTGTTGGATAAGCCTTTGGAAGAGTCTTGGCCCGTTCCTCCTTACAGAACTCCTTCAGCCCTGTTGTGTTGGTGAGCTTTCAGTGTTTCTTCGTGCTGACCACGGTGCCCCCACACACGGATTTGTTGGTCGTCTCCACCAAGACTAAAGCGGGACTCGTCACTGAAGATGACCCGCTGCCATTCTGAGTCACTCCATGACAGTCTGGTAGGACACCACTGCAGTCTTTGGTGACGGTGACGTGGTGTTAAGGACAGTCGTGGTAACGGTCTGTGTGCATGTAGTCCTGCGTGGTGCAGCCGTCTGCCAATGGTGCTGCGCTAGCACGATGACTCATGGAGGACACCACTTCTCGCTGGAGGTCTGTAATCGTGGATGTTGGTAACTGACCATGGTGCCTCCATACATGGATTCGTTGGGCGTCTAAGACACTAAGACAAAAGCGGGACTCGTCACTGAAGATGACCCGCTGCCATTCGGAACTGATGGGGCCGCCTAAAGCAGTAAAGACCCGAACCAAGCAGTCCCTGTAGTTGTTGGATAAGCCCTTGGAAGAGTCTTGACCTGTTCCTCCTTACAGAACTCCTTCAGCTCTGTTGCTGTTTCTAAGGTCCTCGTCTTTCGATAAACGCCTGCAAACATCTCCTGGTACGATCCAGAAGCTTAAAGCCGTCCTGGTCCAGTAGCAGCAAAGCAGCACCAAGCTGTGGTACTACCACCACCATGCTTCACGGCAGGGATGAGGTTCCTATGTTGGAATGCCGTGTCCAGTTTGGCCAGACCTAACGTCTTTCGTTGAAGCCATGCAGAGAAAGAGGTCTTATGGGTTAGCTATGCGCTAGCTACGATGTTAGCCAGTGTACGAAAGGCATGCAGATCCTTAGGTGTTAGCCTGGGGTTCTTTGTGAACGCCCAGAACATTCAAGGCCTTAATCTGGAGGCCATGTTTGTTGGATGACCATTCCAGGGAAAGGTCACAATGGTGTTGAATTCTTTCTGTTTGCACTCGTATCTGCCTGACACTGGATCACTGAAGGCCAAACTCATCAGAAATAGTTTTGGAACCTCTTCCAACTGGATGAACGCTGAGAAATGCTTTCCTGAGATCCTCAGAATCTCCCTAAGACCAGGCGTTGACGTGAGGTTCTACATCCTAGAGGGTCATATACAGTACTTTGGCCAACAAAGGCGTTTAACGTTGGATCACTGTGTTTAATAGCTGGATTTAAAGCTACGTAAGTGTTCGTTTGGGTTCTTCTTATCTGTAGTTTGAGTTAAACGAAGATCTGATCATATTCTAGGTCACATTTGTATAGAAGTGAACAACAAACCTGCAAACAGCACCGCAACTGCATGGTTGGGTGAGGTGGCATGACTGTGGGTGTACAGCAGCACTGAGCCAAACAGCTAGCATAGCAGTTAGCATACTGGCTAACTCACCAATAAAATGCTGAACTTATAATTTGATATAAATTAATTTATCATTTATTAAGAAAGACATGGTTCTTAGACGAGACGGAAATGTGGTCTCCTGATTGGCTGTCTTTATTTACAGCTACCAGAGAGGAAGTATTTAGTGTCACTGTATAAGCCCCGCCCCTTCGTAGGTCAGTGCAGCCACAGCGATAACACTGTTGGTCTTTGGCATGAATTCCCTAAAATGATGTCCCAGTGAATTCCGCTTTCGCTCGCGACACCTCACTGGAAAGAGCTAGTGTGACCGGGCCTGTAAGCCAGAACCCAAGAATGTCCAGTAGAAGAGAAGGACAGGGACATTGCTAATGGACTAGCTTCGCTCTCGGCCAGCTCGCTGTAGAAATCCTGCTTTGCTTTGCACGGACAGAAAAGCTCAATTTACTTGTGTTTCAAATCCACACAGTGTTCAGTGTGTGGTAAACCGACTGAGGTATTCCCTAGTGTCCCCTGATGTATCCCATAGTGGACCTCAAAACCCAGGGTCTGGATGAAGCAGCTCAGAGCATGCCTGATGGGACGATGCTGAACACCAACATTGCTCCATTGTGTGTTCATTCCTTCATCCATACACCAACACTGCTCCTTCATCCGGTCATTCCTTCATCCATCACCAACAGTGTTCCTTCATCCGTCATCCGGTCATTCCTTCATCCATACACCAACACTGTTCCTTCATCCGGTCATTCCTTCATCCATACACCAACACTGTTCCTTCATCCAGTCATTCCTTTATCCATCACCAACACTGTTCCTTCATCCCTTCATTCCCTTATCTATCACCAACATTGTTCCTTCATCCTTTCATTCCTTCATCCATACACCAACACTGTTCCTTCATCCGGTCATTCCTTCATCCATACACCAACACTGTTCCTTCATCCGGTCATTCCTTCATCCATACACCAACACTGTTCCTTCATCCGGTCATTCCTTCATCCATACACCAACACTGTTCCTTCATCCGGTCATTCCTTCATCCGTACACCAACACTGTTCCTTCATCCGGTCATTCCTTCAGCCGTATACTAATTGCTCCTTCATTCCTTCATCCATACACCAACACTGTTCCTTCATCCGGTCATTCCTTCATCCGTACACCAACACTGTTCCTTCATCCGGTCATTCCTTCATCCGTATACTAATTGCTCCTTCATTCCTTCATCCATACACCAACACTGTTCCTTCATCCCTTAACGCTGTTCCTTCATCCGGTCATTCCTTCATCCATACACCAACACTGTTCCTTCATCCCTTAACGCTGTTCCTTCATCCTGTCATTTCTTCATCCATACACCAACACTGTTCCTTCATCCCTTAACGCTGTTCCTTCATCCTGTCATTCCTTCATCCATACACCAACACTGTTCCTTCATCCCTTAACGCTGTTTCTTCATCCGGTCATTCCCTTATCCATACACCAACAGTGTTCCTTTACCCAGTCATTCCCTTATCCATCACCAGCATTGTTCCTTCATCCGGTCATTCCTTTATCCATACACCAACATACACACTGACAAGCGGCAGCATGCCGGAATCCAAACCACCCCATATCCTGTTTTGTCTATCAGGGAGCGGGTCGGTTAAGAGTTAATGGTTGGCCTACTGCTTCAGAAGCCTGAGTGATTCGGTAATCCTAGTCCCTTTACTACTCAGGGAACTAGAGGTGGGATTTGAGATACAGCCTGTTAATAAATGCTATGTGACGTGAATGCATGTGCGCATGCGCAATGAAATTCCCTAGTGACTTTGTATTTCCTGTGGCCGAATTCCAAACGGCTCCCGATTCCTAATCCAGAGCACTGATAGGCATATAGCGGTGACCACACCCAGACAGTGCCCTGTATGTCTGGTAGGGAGTTGTTTAGGGTTCGGCCTGTGTGGGATACGTCAGAGGCGGACTGTAAATATTCCAGTGGTACTGTACATTTCTGTGGAACCCGGAATGGGGTGGAGCGTTTTCACCAAAATGTTACATGAGAAATAAAAACTGCTTTAGACGGAGAACGCCTGCTCGCGTGGTGGTCTGGTCTGGGGTGGGTGGGTGTGCTCTGGGTGTTTTTACCCATTAGAGGAGCAGACATGGCTGCCATGAACAGCAAGTGAGATGATGCTGCCATCTTGTGGACAAAGTGTGCCAATGTTTTCAGAATAAAAGCTTTCTCACTCATCGTCTAAATGCTTCTGGGTTGCGGAAGTTGCCGGAACCTATCCTAGCACTCAGTGAGGGGGAAGGCAGGAAACACCCTGGACAGGTCGCCGATCCATCGCAGGGCAGACACAGACATACACATTCACTCGCACAGAGGGGGCGGTTAGGCATCTCCAGCTCACCTCACTGCATGTCTTTGGACCATGGGAGGAAACCAATGTGGACACGAGGAGGACATGCACACACCACACAGAAAGGACCCTGGACATCCCAGCCAGGAATCGGACCCAGACCCTTCCTCCTGGGAGATGACAGACAGAGTTACCCACCGTGCCACCCCAGACTCAAAGCTGATGCACCAGTTCATTTCAGGGCTTGTACTCCTACTCCAGAATGTTCCTGGACTCTTCTCTATTCTGGCAAACAGATGGTGGAATGAAAGTCCACTGGCTGTACGAACAGCAGCCTCTCTAGTGGTCTTCAGACGCTGTCTGAAGACTGTCTCTGTGTGAAGCACTTAGCTGAGCACTGAAGTATACACAGTCGATTCATATTATTATGACCACCAGCTCATACCCAGAGTAACCACCGTGTGCAGAACGGTCAGCAGCTAGACAGGCTGAGAGTGACTCACTAAGGTCCTGGTAGGTGGTCACAGGTATCTGGAGCTGTCCATGCTGACTGGAGGGGGCCTGGGCGAGGGTCCAAAGAGTGAACGTAATGATCAAGGTGGTCCCACAGATGCTCAGATAGCTTCAAGCCTGGTGAATTACGTGGCCGGGGTAGCACTTGGAAGTCTTGTTCATAGCGTTGTGTTGTATGTACGTATGTATGCATGTATGGGTGGATTCATGCCCAGATGGGTTGAGAGTGTCTTCCATATGGATAGGTGGGCTTCCTTCATGAGCTACACAAAAGTAGGAGGTGGTCATAATAATGTGACTTGACTGTGCATATTGAAATGCTAGTATACATACTCTGACGGAACACCAAGCGTAGTTGTAAGCCGCTCTGGATAAGAGCCTCGGCTAAAAGCCTGAAATATAAATAAGTGTAAGTAAAAAAAACCTCAACCTTTTAATCAGTTGGTGCACTTCCCCTTTAAGTGCTGCTTCTCTAATGGGCACAGTGTTGGGGGTCTTCCAGGTGGTTGTTAGGAGCCCCATTTTCTCCACAGCTTTACTTCCTCCTACCAGTGGACTGGCACTTCATTTAAACGATTAGCACAGTATTTATGACACATTATCTGCAAAATAAGGAAGTAAAGTAGTAGCAGCGAGGAACACTGATCTTGATGTTCAGTCGTACGCAAAACTTTAAACACCTCCTTCACGGAGAACACTTTTGGTTTACTGCTATTTCTGTTTATATGCTGAGTTTAATTCCCATATTAGAGAAAACATAAATTAATTAATAGAATGTTCAATAAACACCTCGTAGCTTTTCCACATGGTGTTTTATGTGTATATAAACGGCATGTATATAATAAATATGTTATATATTTAACAAGCATGTTCATTTCAGCAAATATACTAGAAGTGTGTATTGAAATATGTTCTCTGTAGAGGATTTGTTTACTCACATATTCACATGAATTCTTATATTGTGTTTCTGAACACCTTTAAAACAAAGTGCTCAGCGTTCAGTCAAACTTAACACAGCAGGACATGCTAGTGTAGTGACAAGTATTCACCACAAGATGGCGATACAACCACAGCTCTTTCACATTTACTGGTTTTGTCTCCGTTTCAGGCTGTCAGATGAAAATATTTAATTAGTATTAATTAATTAATTACTTAACTAGTATAGATATATAATTTTGTAAAATTTTCTTTTTTATTTATTTAACACAATATGTTAATAAAATGACTTATGGCTTTCATGTATTTATTTATTTGTTTGTTTATTGTGCAAGCCTGACTGGGTTTACTAGAGTCAGTGTAACTGACCACAAGTGTCTTGACATGTAATAACATCCAACTATAGTATGTGATAATAACATCTACCTATAACATGTAATACCGTCTAACTAGCAGCCAAAGTGTGCTGGACTGCTGGTGTTCCAGAGCTGATACATGAGTAGATGATATGGCTTGACGTAAACAAGCAGGAGTCTGTGAGAACATCATATCTGCACAGTCAGGACCAGTTAAGACAGGTTTGGTGTCCACACTGTGCTTCTTTTGTCATGATTTGGAGCTACGAGGCTAACGTAGCTAACTAGCAATGGAACCTGATTAGCATCATGCAAACATGCATGCTTAAACTGCCACACACTCGCCTCAAACAGCGTCAGACCGTTTTACCATTGGGTAAATTAAAGTGATGATGTTTGGGTAATGCTATGTAGTGGTGGGTAGTGCTAGGTAGCGCTAGGTAGTGTTGGGTAGTGTTGGGTAGTGTAGTTTAACTGGCTAATTCTCACACCTTCTGCACTACCACTCAGTTCTTCGTTTAGAGGGACTGAGTGTCTGTTGAGCCCTCTAGCTTCAAATCCTAAACAGGTTCATCTGCTGTGTAAATTGATAGTGAGTGTTTCACTCTGACCCTTGACCCCACATGCCCTGAGCTTACTGTCATAACACTACAAGCAGACCCAACATCCTCAAAGCATCACAGTGCACAGGTCTCTATTTACACTGTATACTGACATACAGTACTGAACTAAGGTGGCACGGTGGTGCTGTGAGTAGCGCCTCCCAGCTGGGGTGTCTGGGGTCCTTTCTGTGTGGAGCTAGCCACCCTTGTAGTTTTCCAAAAAAGCTCCTCCCATCTTCATGACACTTCACCATGAGGTGGTTTTCCTGCTGGAGGCGACTGCAGCTCCGCTCTCAGAGGAGAGCCGGCAGGTTGTGCAGCAGAGGTGTGGAGGACACCTTTGTTTAGATTGAAGTGACCCCTAAAAGCCTAAGGGGATCCACACTTCAGTTCCTCAACTCCCAAATCAGGACAAAAAGGAAATCCAGCCTAAGGATTTAACCACTTAGGACGAACTTTAATCCCGGTACGGAATGACGTGTAGACGCAGGGGTAGAACAGAAGAATCTGACCTTTGCTTTGATGAATGTTGTTTTGCTAGCTGTGTCAAGCAGGAGGTGCTGGGAACAGCTGAGCTGGGCTCAAGAGGAGCAGGACGTGACGGCTTAGCGCCGGTCTCCTATCGCAGGGTGTTGACATCACTGACGAACGTCAGAGAAAGATTATCTTTGTTTATAGTTGGTGCGTCTTTGTGCCTGAAGGTGCTACAGCCTCAAGCTGACTTTAGGCCAGTCCAGGGGTCATCAAGGGCCGGAGTTTAGCAGACTCTGGTGATGTCTTAGCTCTGCTGGTATTCCTGGGCCATGTCTGATGACACCAGCGTGAACGGCTTGACATGCAATAAAGCAGGAGTCTGTGAACCCAGCCAGTTAAGACAGATCTGGTGGGCAAACTTGCTTCTTTAGTCGTGTATTGGATCTATCAGGCTAACGTGGCTAACTAGCATCCAACTTTTGCTGGACTACTGGTCTTCCCAGGCTGGAGCTGATGACTCCTACGTCAGTGTCTTGACATGTTATAAAGCAGGAGTCTGTCAGAACATCAGTTAAGACGGTTAGGGTTAGGGTTCCTAACTTAGCTTCTTTAGTCGTGTATCGCAGCTACAAGGCTAATGTAGCTAGTGTGAATCCTGATTAGCATCATGCAAACTACGATCTTAAATTACCACACACTCACCTCACACTCACAGTGCCAGGGTGATATGTAGTATCTACTAAACTGGCTGATCCTCTCTTGGACACCGCATGACATGTTATCTGTTAGAGGAACCAACATACCGGCCTCATGAGAGGTGCTACTGAGCTATGCTAGGCTAAGCTAGGCTACATTCTGTACACCCAGAAAAGGACCACCACAGTGCAGGTACGGTGTGGGTGGTGGATCATTCCCAGCACTGCAGTGACACTGACGTGGTGGTGGTGTGTTAGTGTGGGTGGTGCTGGTGTGAGTGGATCAGACACAGCAGTGCTGCTGGACACCTCAGTGTCACCACTGGACTGAGAATCGTCCACCAACCCGAACTATCCAGCACAACAGTGTCCTGTGGGGCAGTGTCCTGTGGGGCAGTGTCCTGTGGCTACCATCCTGTGTCCACTGATGAAGGACTAGAGGATGACCAACACTGCACCGTGCAGCAGCAGATGAGCTATCGTCTCTGACTGTCCATCTACAAGGTGGACCAGCAAGGTAGGAGTGTCTAATAGAGTGGACAGTGAGTGGACACAGTGTTTATTGGTCAGTGGAACATTCCATAAAGGGTTTACTTAGTACAGGCTTACTGCACTAGACAGAGCACACAGATTCAGGTTCCCCAGGTCTTTGAAAACATTCCTGTTGACCTGTATTCCTTTACTGCTGGAATGGCCACTAGAGGGCGCACGGAAAGAGGCTATAATGCCGGTCTGATCTCATCTGGGAAGCCAGTCTTGAGAGGCCAGTTCCCATTCCTGGAGCAGTCAGATAGCCGCCACACATTTCAGTCTTCTCTTCCTCCCATATGATCCTTATGAGTTGGAAAGTGGGTGAGGTGCAATGTTGGGATACTGTAGGGGCAGGATTGGGAAACACAGTGCTCTTGCGGATCGATGTTCAGGTTATTTTGCTTGGAAGCATCAAACTCCAGCGCTCCATGACCGGAAGTGTCTGCTTCAGGCAGCCTTTGGATGATCCACTGCTGTAGCTTCCACTAAACTCCTAAATGAAATCCTTTAGCCGTGAGATTTCGGAGCGCGTTAAACAGGCACATGTACCAGCTCCGGCCTTCGAGTTAAACTAAGACATGGTTCCACGGTGACAGACTCCAACAGCAGTGCTACATGAGCCAGTGAATGTGGGGTTCAGAGGGAATACTAGGCTTTCAACAGAGCCCTAAAGCCAAATGGAATGGTTGGAATCCCAGAATCCATGGTGCTCCACCAGTCCTCCCCCACAACATCAGCCGGAGTGTAAATCCCTTTCCGACATGCTTAAAATGACTGTTACAGCTGCCGTATGTTGTTTTGGTCCGAGAGCCTATATGCCTATAATGGCACGCACATTCTATAGATTCCAGAACCATAGAGCCTTCGTTTGAACTGGGAACCAATGGTGCTGCATCAGGAATGGGGTGGAGTCTTTGTGAGTTCTAGATGCGATCTGACACCAGTGATATGCACGTCATGAGTTGGGATCTGGGTCCGGTATTGGGATACACCAGGACTGGATATCAGTGTGCAGCACATGGTTGATTCTGCTGAACTGGGTCAGAGTTGAAAACTCAGTTCTGATTTGATCTTGGATTTAAGATCTGTAACAGATATGTAGTGTTCTAGATAGTTCTTGGTGATAGTTCTCACTGCAGTACCCACAATAATAGCTATGTAGAGCTAGCTAACGCTAATAGCTGAGGTCACATATTAATAGAGATCTAATGTTGAAGATAGTTCTTGCAGTTTAGCATTAACTAAAGCTAACAGCTGAGGTAAAACCGAAATGTAATGTTCTAGATAGTTCCTGGTGTTTAGCACTAGTTAACTGTAACAGCCAAGGTCATAAATTAATGCACGTCACGTTCTAGAAAGCTCTCGTCAGTTTTTCCCTCGTTAATGCTAACAGCTGAAGTAATAAACTAGCAGAGGTATCAGTTCCAGATAGTTCTTGTTGTTTAGCATTAGCTAACGCTAACAGCTGAGGTAATACATTAACTGAGATGTAAGGTTCTAGTTAGTTCTTAGCATTTAGCACTAGCTAACACTAACAGCTGAGATAACATATTAGCAGAGATGTACGGTACTAGTTAGCTCTTGATGTTTAGCACTAGCTAATGCTAACAGCCAAAGTAATATATTAGCAAAAGTTGTATGCATCTAGACCATTCTATTTAGTTCTTAGCATTTAGCAGTAGCTAACACTAACAGCTGAGGTAATATATTAACAGAAATGTAAGGTTCTAGATAGTTCTTGGCAATTAGCACTAGCTAATGCTAACAGCTAAAGTAATGCATTAATGGGGATGTAATGTTGCAGATAGTTCTTGGGTTTGGCAGTAGCTAACGCTAATAGATGATATTACAATTATCTAGATATAATGTTCTAGATAGAAAATGTAATGTTCTAGATAAAAAAAACATTTGGCTGACTTTTGCTTGTTGTGCTTGTTAGCAACATTAGCCTTGTAGCTTCCGCAGTAAAACTAAGGAAGCAGTATTTGGACATCAGACACGTCTTGACTGATCTACGTGCAGGTGAATGAGTTTTTTCACCGACCAGGTTCTGTAGTCTGTGGTTCAGATTAAATTTGGGCATGTGGAACCAGATAGCTCTCCCTGAAGGGTTCCGATGACTCTGGTATTGCTGGTTTGTTCCGAGTGAAGTAACAGTCACCTGCAGACGTTCCATCTGAAGGGCTAGCTCCTGAGCTAGCAGAACATTAAAGCCAACTGGAAGGTCGGCCAAAGGTGGGTCTTTGTTCGCGGCATTCCGATGTGCCGCACGGTTCGATACTGGATCAAGTGAACTCAAGCCCCAGCTGCAGATATCTCCTCTCACCTTGCATGACCTTGACTGCTGCTGTTAGGGCATGCTTGTCATTAGCAGCCAGATAAAGAGCTAAACTATCTTTCGGGATAACGCACGCTCCTGTTAGCCGAATTCACCCCTGAAGGACCACAGGAGGGCCAGTCTATCAGCTGATGCATGTGATTCAAACCTGATGATGAATTGAACCAGGTGTGCTCGAAGAACAGACCATTGTATAGTGTGGGATTTGAAGTTAAGCACAGATGTTGGAGCTCAGAATCGATTGCCTTCCTCTGCATGGTCGTGATCCAGAAGAGGAACATAATTGGGGGTATGGCTGCGTGGGTTATGCTCTGCTTTGGTGAGATTAATGACTCGCTATCTCCAAGTGTAAGCGGGTAACAGGAGTCTCCAGGCATGCGTTCAAGATAAACAATTCCATATGACACATTCAGATTCCGGTACATGAGGACTGGGAAGGAGGAAAACAGCTGCTCACCTCAGTCAGCTATGACAGGAAGGGGAACGACTGGAGCTGGATATCATCAGAAGGAATCCAGGAAAGTTGGAAGTGTGCTTCCTAAGCCTGTCTTAAAGAACCAACTATCATCTGAACCGAGCCGTTAACCATCTAGTTACCTTTGAAGTTATTTCAAATGAGTGTGTGTAGTAACGTCCATGGTGAGGGAAGCTACACTGAACTATGGAACATTCAATAAAAACAATAATGAAAGATCATAATAAAAGATTTATGACTCCTTCCAGAAGGAGGAGGTGTGGGGTAGCGATGGTGCTGGGAAGGAAGATAAAGGTGACCAGGATCAATAACTGGTGATGAATTTAGACTGATATGATCAATATTTATTGAGCTACACATACAGAAGTCTGTCTCTCAGTATGGCGTTGGGCCGCCGTGTTTGCTAACCCAACACGCCAGACGTCTCGGTATGGAGCTGTAGAGGTTCCTGATGGAGTCCTGTGATAATCCATCCCATGCAGCTTGAACATCCTCACACAGTTCCTGCAGATGGTGCGGTAGGGGTGGAGGTGGAGGGACACCAGGCCTTCTGGACGTGTGACGACAAACCGTCCATCTTGGTGCTGACCACGGTGCCTCCACACACGGATTCGTTGGGCGTCTCCACCAAGACTAAAGCGGGACTCGTCACTGAAGATGACCCGCTGCCATTCTGAGTCACTCCATGACAGTCTGGTACGACACCCCTGCAGTCTTTGGTGACGGTGACGTGGTGTTAGTGCTGATACAGCCGCCAGTCTATCACAGTTCAGCAATGAGACTGGTCTTTGGAACATTGTGGTCCGTTTTTGGTCCCACAAGCAAACCGTTATGCAATGCTATACAAGCACCTTCAACCTTTTTATAAACCAGCCTTGAGTTGCGCTGGATACCCTAAAGGTTCCACATGGATACAAGTTCCAGTCTAGAACCAGTTCCACTGCACCAACATAATCTGCCTTATTGGGACACAGTTTCAAAAGCAGTCATCCACTGCATGGCAGCCCCATCCGTGACGGGCTCACTGTTATTCCAGGAGCTCAAAGGCCTCCAGGAAATCTGCACTGAGGGATCTGGAGTCCACGGATTGGTGGTAAGCGTAAATCAGATAAAGAACCGAAAGTGCAAACACTAGCTCCAGCGTTATCTGACCTAGATTGTATCGCTGGCCAGTGAGCTGAGGATTATGTAATACAGCACCACTTTCAAGGTGACACCTTGGTGTTCATCCACAGGTCAGTCAGAGACATCCTGCACACATAGGTGTTGATGAGCTGACTTAGTTACACAGCTGTACTTCAGAAGGAGGTACCTAATGATACCTTCACAGTGGTGGTGAAGGTAACCAGACGTCCCCCTCTAAAAGCTCCCTCACAGGAAGTTCCTACATGAGGTGGTTCTGAATACGCTGCCTGATGTCTGAGACGCTGTTTATGATAGTGTGGAGAAGATCTCAGCCTTAAACTCCATTCATGGTGGAGGGATACATGCTGCAGGGCGCTGATATTTCAGGTCTCTCTTCTCGTAAAAGAAGAAACACAACTTGTAGCACCCAGAGAGAATCAAGGACGGGTCTGTACCTGACTGACCCAACAGCCACCATTACAGACATACAGCGAGCAGTGGTGTCCTCCATCCTGTTAGTGCAGCACCATCGGCAGACGGCTGCACCACGCAGGACTACATGCACACAGACCGTTACCACGCCTGTCCTTAACACCACGTCACCGTCACCAAAGACTGCAGTGGTGTCGTACCAGACTGTCATGGAGTGACTCAGAATGGCAGCGGGTCATCTTCAGTGACGAGTCCCGCTTTAGTCTTGGTGGAGACGCCCAACGAATCCGTGTGTGGAGGCACCGTGGTCAGCACCAAGATGAACCGTGTGTTGTCACACGTCCAGAAGGCCTGGTGTCCCTCCACCTCCACCCCTACCGCACCATCTGCAGGAACTGTGTGAGGATGTTCAAGCTGCATGGGATGGATTATCACAGGACACCATTAGGAACCTCTACAGCTCCATACCGAGACGTCTGGCGTGTTGGGTTAGCGAACACGGCGGCCCGACGCCATACTGAGAGACAGACTTCTGTATGTGTAGCTCAATAAATATTGATCATATCAGTCTAAATTTATCATCAGTTATTGATCCTGGTCACCTTTATCTTCCTTCCCAACACACCTGCACTCCCACACCTCCTTCTAGGTGCTGTTATTTTTGACTGATGATGTAATTCACTTTAGTTTATGCAAAAATTATATATATATAAATATACATATATATCTATATATATCTATATATATATATATATATATATATATATATATATATATATATATATATATATATATATCTGTATGTATATTAGCCCATTCCTATTTTGAATGAATCTAGTTTTAATGGGAACAGGAATGTTTATGATTCTATGACAGCTAAACAATGAATCACAAATCACTCTGCTCAACTCGTCTTTCTAGTCGTCTTGGAGCGAAATGGAAACTCTGGGCTTCATTCCTGTTCGTCTACGTCGTAGCTCAGAGGGAAAATATCAATAATTGGGAAATAACCGCCACCTTGTTTCTCTTCACCTGACCCAACCTGTTTCCACTGCCACCGAAGCATGTATCCAGACCGTCAGTGCTCCGTGGAGTCCGACTGCACCTAAAATAGCTCCGTATTTGCAAATCAAATTCTAATTGAAGGTCATGACGCTGCATTGGGTCACAATAAGCAGTCAAATCACCATGACGTACATTCCTAGATCGGCGCGGAGATACACTCGCTGTCAAAAGTTTGGGGACAGAATGTGGTTTTAATATGAACGCACATGTTCTCATTTTTGGTTTGTAGTCATTTACCTATGTTGCTTTAAGAGGCTGTTTACAGGACGAACAGAGACCTTACCTGGGGAATACAGCCAACACCTGCACACAGTAATTGGTTGGCATCAACTGGGTCGTGTCACATGGCAAGAATGCATGGCACCCTTACGTTGTGAAAGACGAACATACGGCTTCCAACGTAAAAGCAGACGGTTATTACACTGACACACCAAAAGTCATGGGATAGCCGTACCTACGAGCAGTAGGTATGATCATGAAGTGGCGGTACCTCAGGGGACGGCTGTGAGAACGCCCACACCTGTAGGAGTTGTGAGGTGTTATCTTGTGAGTGAGGTTGAACGCTGGGTACTCGTGGCAAGGAGACGGGAGTTATCGGAAGGGCATGATAGTGGCTGCCAGACGGATGGGACATTCCTTTTTTCGAAGCTGTCTGGGAATTTAACATGGCTGGAGCCACAGTGTCAGGTGTGGCCGCCCAATTCCGTGACCGCCCACAGGTGCTTAATGATTGTGGCTGGAGGCGTCTGACTAGAATTGACCGTGTGTGGACAAGCGTCTCTGGCACAAATCAAACCAATGCAGGTGATCCCACACGCAAATCAGGGTGCCGTCCTTTAGCTTCCATTGGATATGGGAGCAGAAGACCCACCCCAGTGCCTCTGTTAACACCCTCACACTGGATACAGCACCTCACCTGGGCTCATGAGGTTGCTAACTGGACCCTAGAGGACGGGGCTGATGGTGGGGTGTGTGTGGTGCAGATCCAATGAAGCCATGGACCCCAGTTGTCAACAAGGCACTGTGCAGGCTAATGGTTGGTCTGGGGATTATCTTCTTGGCATGGGTTGGGTCCACTGGTCCACCTAAAGATGCCATCGGCCGGTGCCCAGGCTGTGTATGCTTATTCGAAAGCCTAGGGGAATTTAATCCAGACCTACAGGTCTCTGAACGGCTAAACGGTTGATGAGCAGAGTGATACACGGTTATGCACATGATCATAGATTTCAGATTTCCTAGTTTCATAGAGGGAAGTGCTGTCAGCCCCTGACATTAACCTTATGAACCGGTACATATGTATTATTGAGCTGGGCTTCGCCTTAATCCTTCTTGAAAGGCAATTTAATACATCAATAGATTTAGAACGGCCAGGGTACATACTGCAGCACCCCCCACCACCACCAGCACCGCACAGCCCCCCACACACACAATGCATTAGCACACACATTCAGCCTAAACTGGCTAATCATGCCCTCAAGGCTCGGAGAGGGAGTCCTGGCTGCAGCCGAAGCAGTTCTGCTTGTTGCGGAATGTGGGTGAGTGTTTCAGCCAATGGGGGGGCGAGGGGGAAGCCCTTGTTGCCATGGCAACAGCCATAAGCCTTCCTCGCCGAGGGAGAGGATGAAAGCACGCAGCTAACGAACGGCGGCCCGAAGCATGTCTGCAGACTTACTGCACGTTCAGGTTTGTTTTCCTCAGTCAGTCCTGATCGGTGACACGAACTCACCTGCCCGGCGTTCCTCACTGCGGCTATCGACAGAATTCCAGCATTAAATCATTCAGTGGATGATAGTAGAAGCACTGAATGCTCCGCCGCACCGCAGCCTATTATTAGACACTAGAGAAATGCATCAGAAGTGGGAAACCCTCAGCTCTCTTTAGGCCGTCCGATAATCCTTAATGATTTGTGTGTAAAGGTTAAACACGTCCCCACATTTTCAGATCATTTCATTTTGATCTTACATTAGAACAGCTGCACCCAGAAGGAGGTGTGGGAGTGCAGGTGTGTTGGGAAGGAGGATAAAGGTGACCAGGATCAATAACTGATGATAAGTTTAGACTGATATGATCAATATTTATTGAGCTACACATACAGAAGTCTCTCTCAGTATGGCGTCGGGCCGCCGTGTTTGCTAACCCAACACGCCAGACGTCTCGGTATGGAGCTGTAGAGGTTCCTAATGGTGTCCTGTGATAATCCATCCCATGCAGCTTGAACATCCTCACACAGTTCCTGCAGATGGTGCGGTAGGGGTGGAGGTGGAGGGACACCAGGCCTTCTGGACGTGTGACAACAGACCGTTCATCTTGGTGCTGACCACGGTGCCTCCACACACGGATTCGTTGGGCGTCTCCACCAAGACTAAAGCGGGACTCGTCACTGAAGATGACCCGCTGCCGTTCTGAGTCACTCCATGACAGTCTGGTACGACACCACTGCAGTCTTTGGTGACGGTGACGTGGTGTTAAGTACAGTCGTGGTAACGGTCTGTGTGCATGTGGTCCTGCGTGGTGCAGCCGTCTGCCAATGGTGCTGCACTAACAGGAGGACTCATGGAGGACACCACTGCTCGCTGGAGGTCTGTAATGGTGGCTGTTGGGTCAGTCAGGTACAGAGATAAGACCCGTCTTTGCTTGTGTCACATGTGCGGTTGAAGGTGAAACTTGAATCAATGGGACAATGTTTAATATTCAAAATACTGAAGAGCTGCTGAACCGCCTCCTCCTCCTCCTCCCCAGATTTCCAGCTCATGCAGGTTGAACCTACACAAGCAACAGCAACAGAGAACATCATGAGGAGAACATCTAACTTTGACAACAGCAAGCCACTGCAAATCCTACGCTGTACGTTGGTCAGCAACTATAGCTAAGGCTAACTAAGCTAAGCTGTAGCCAAGTCTCCATCCATCTGGGATTCTCCATCTTTCCAATGCATCGCCAACACTTACTGGCGTCACAGGTCATTTAGAAGGATGCCAAGGTCGGCTTTTTAGGTCAGCTAGAATCCGACGTCATGTCTGTTTATCCAGTTCGTTTCCTTGCTTCCACGGCTGCAGGACACTGGTAGTTAGTTTCATATCTGGCAACCAGGGGTTTTGAAATGCTACTGGGAAATGGGCATTGGTTGATATAACCCTCTGCATATTGTATTATTACCTGGGTGAACAGCATCTCCAACCCTATTTGTGTATTTGGTGTGTCGTATTTTGCATCATATCAGTGAAATTTGCTCAAATTTTAGAATTCACGAATTAAAATACAACACCAGGTGGTCTAAGGATTCCACAAGTTAAAAAAATTCCTGGCAAAATGTGCTCATGCAAAAAGGACAATAGCATCTGGTCAGCACCTCTGGTCAATAGCGTCTCAAATGACCACTACTGGTCCATAGTAAAGAGATCACATGATCAGGTTTCTTGCTTTTCAGTATTTGTAATGACTATTTCCCTGCCTCATGCCTCCCCTGCCTCATTTTTGTTAGTGTGCCTTTAAGACTGATTTAAGTAAAATACCTTGGAGCCTTAATAAGAACAGCAGGTGTGTACCTTCACACACCTGCTGTTCTTATTAAGGCTCCACAATCTTAGCATTGGCCACTTTTGGTCCTGCCTTTGTAGCTGCACCTTGCTTGTGTGCGGTTACATACTGTAGCCCCTCCATATGCGTGGTTCTGATGTACTAGCTGTCCTCTGGTCGGTCATCATTTGTCCATTTCTGACCACAGAGGTGTTCACAGTCTGATAGATGGCCTAGAGTGATATGGGGACAGCAGGGAGTGCTGCTCCCTTGACTTCCCTTAGCCTTCTCTGCCTTCTATCATACCGCAGGTACCAGCAAGATGGCTGCATGTGTCCTCTGGAGCCCCAGTGTTCGTACTTAACCAACCCCAGGGTCGGCGCTTCTCAAAGCACTTGCTTTCACCATCCATTCTGGCATCCTCCAGGCAGACTCCTCTGGCAAACCTCGCCACCCTCCACACCATGTTGCTTCCACATCAACCGCTCTCAATTGAGCTCAGCTCATCTATGAGTTTGAGGTACCATGGTTCTCCTCCAGTTCCTTGGGGAGGGGAATCCCACTTCAGACACCAAAGCTAAGTTGGCACAGAGTAAGAAGGAACACGGCGAGAGAGAACCGCCGCCAGTGCTACTGAACAGCCGGGATAGCAGGCAGCCACACAACCTCTTGACTAGCCGTGGAAGTCTACGATGATATTAGGGCCTTCAGTCCGGCTTCTGAAGTCAACCAAAGCAGGAAGCTCATTTAGCTGTGTCTACCTACATCCCACAGATAACAAAATACCCACTGGAGGATTTTTCTTTTGGCATTTTGGGATTTTTATTCTTTGGTTCCAGTCAAAACTCAACAATGGAACAACTACAGTTCCCACCAAACTGGCGAATAAGGGTACACACAACAAGCAGACATCTACATCCCACTGCATGTAGCACATGACCTATTACCCTCACGGCCATGTTTACAAACAAGCGAGAGAGAAGAAGGTGGGTTTTATAATGAGCGCGATGGCAGACAGCCAGGGAATAGTGTTCTCCAGACTGCATGTTCCCTCACCTTTGAGAAAGACGGAAAGAACAACTGTGGTTAAGTTTGGTTCTGAGCCCAGTGCACACGTAACTGTCTCACACGCAGGGTGTGTTCAGGCGTGTTATCGGAGTAATTACACTGAGGTCAGCATGAAGGCACAGCACTAACACCACACCTGATATGTTCCCCAGCTACTGAACGGGGTTGGTGCTATTCGAGATGCCAACATGGCAGACATTCTGGTCTAAAACTGGAATTTCATATGCGGTATTTTCGTCTCGCTGTCCAACGACAATTCACAAATACATCATTACAACCAATGGGAACCTGAGATACCACCCAGTCTTGCCTATCCACTGATTTTACAGGCTAATAAATATTAATTAATTAATTGGCATTAGTGAAATTAATTTCCAAACACCATTCTGTAGACACCTCCTCTCAGGAGAAACTGAGGCCAGAGAGAAAGTTTCCACCCAGAGCAAATGAGACAAACAAACAACTTCTAAGCTGGTTAGCTACCATGCTAAGTTGTTAGGCTAGCTGTTAGCTAGCCGTTTGCATAAGCATGATGGTTGCCTTGGAAGTCCTGTGTCCGTTTGGTCCCTTGGTTGTGCACAGCCTCAAAAATGAGACTCTTTAACATAACTCATTAACAGAACGTTAACTTTTAAGCTACAACACACTAAAGGAAAGAGGAAAGGCGGAAAAGGATAACAGCATTACTGCCTTTAAGGTTGCTGACCTCCATTTGGTGAGTCAGTTCTGTTGCCCAAGTAATGCTTTCTCTTGTGATGCAAGCTATATGACTTTTGCTAGCGTTCACAAGCTAATAAATAAATTAATAAATAAAGAAGAAAATAAAGAAATAAATAAACCAGTCCTCTACAAATTGCAGTTGGAGACACCGCTGTAGAACGTGTAAAGTTTAGGTCGCCTATTTTAAGTTTAGACCTGCACTAAAATTTGTATATTCATTTGCATATGTACACAGTTGAATATTATGTATATGGAGTTTTCCTAAACATGCTAATCAGACCACGTTCAGCTCAATTACTGGATTGCCTGAGCTGGACCAGGACAGACTTCACCATTACAAGGAACAGTCATTCAGGTAACTACTCATTTCGCAGCAAGCCCTGGGGCTACGGCCATGATTAGAGAGAGATACTGTAACCCATAAATTCCCAGAACAATAAAGACATGCCTATGCACAACAAACATCCGGCGTAGTGGGAAAAGGTGTCCCAGCAAAATGTTTATCGGGAAAGGAGGAACAGGAATATGCCACAGATACTCGTAAAACATTCTGGTTTTATTCCCGAATCAAGATAACCTCGGAAAAGTTCATGTTGTGGAAGCAACTCCTAACTTTATTTAGGAATTATAGCTTATCTCTCAGAATCTTATCTCAAGTTACGACTCCTAAAATACTCTATGGAGACGTAGGAGGAGGAGGAGGAGGAGGAGGAGGAGGAGGATATTGTTGGGCAGCTGCTTAGAGGCGCCCATGTCTGCTGATAGTTGAGACGTTTGTTGAGAATTTTAAGGGTTCAGAGTTTTTATGAAGCCGTGAAATCTGCAACACCTGGACTTTCCTAACGACGAGCGTGAACAAGCCACAGTGCTAACGAGCTCATTAAGGTAAAGGTAATCTGGAAGCTCAAATCTCTTGGGGTGCCCAAACTTTTGCATGGTGCTCTTTTCCTTTTTGCTCAGTCAAAAATTGTCCAAATAATTTAATGAATTCTGAGATTGTAAACAGAGGGCTTTACTCAATCACACCCAGTTATAATAGACATAGCTAAATTTATACCACAATTTACACTCAGTTCAACCATAACAGATAAACCCTGTCAAAAACAATCATGTTGTGTTTGAGGCTGTAATGTCAAATATTCCAGAGTATGTAATGGACTTCCTTCCGTTATTCCCCATTCTCCAGCTTCCTAAAGCAGGTAGAGCTGCTGTATGAGCCTCACTGAGGATCCTCTGTGTTTAGCTAACGTTAGCAGCTGAAGCTAATCCCAGTTTAGTGAATCCTTTACTCTCCAGATGGAGATGAAGCTCCACCAGCACTATGATACTCCAGTAAGAGCTCCAGAGTGTAAACTAGGACGGGATGATGATGTTCTGATCCATATGTGTAGAGTTATTACTCTGTAGAGAGCATTACTACATCAGGAGACCAGCTAGGAGAAGCTAACGCTGTTAGCGCTTATGCTAGCAGCCACAGAGCAAGTGTTTCTGCTCACATTAACACTCGACAGAGAAAAATAAAAGCGGTGTTTGGTTCTCCACACGGTTCTGTGTAAATGTATACGTGCAGAGTGGCATATATACACACTGCAGCTAATAAGATAAACAGTACCCTAGCCAGCTAGCTAATTAGCCTAGTTAGCTGCTTTACAGTGACATCAAATGCCCAGACTTTCGAGCAGGTGGAACATTAGAACCAGGTTCAGTTAGGTTCTGTTTGGGTTCTTGTTTCTGCTGTGTGTATGTGGGAGAACATCTTTATACAGTAAATATATTTCTACATTAAACTCTGCAGGTCCAGGTGTGTCTGGTGTTAATTTATGGTTATATGGAATATTAACCACACTAAGTTAAGAAATTACAGATCTGGGGAAGATGGTTTCCAGTGTCCAGGTTAACTTACATCCATCCTGAAGGGAGTTCCTTGCTGTGGAAAATAATGTTTCAGCTTTTGTGTTTCGGAGAATCAGTTTATCCTCTACTCAAAACTGTACCAAACATTTGACATGGGGTGCCCAAACTTTTGACATTCAGATTTAGTGACTATGGCAGCTCTATTAAGCTTATTTCATTAATTTTATTAAATGACTGTGAAGAATCACCATTACCACAATTAACGAGAGTTTTAAATGTGTGTGTTTTTTCTAAATAGAGAATGAAACATCAAAATGTACAGCATATCTACACTGTATTTTTTAATGGGGTCCTGTTGGCTTATGGGGGTCCTGTTGTCTCATGGGGGTCCTAGTCAGCTGCCTACCATTGCCTAGTGCTTAGAGCAACTCAAACTCAAACAGAAATGTTTGTTTCAGCCGTAACTAACAGCATGTGAATCTGTTGGGCTGTTTCCTTAGTAACCAAACATCTTTATCTTTTTTCCTGTAAAATGTGGAGTTCTTTGGTAAAACCAAAATCTGAGTCAAATCTATGACTAGGCATCTGTATTTTGGCTTTGAAAAAGATGGTGGTAAATATTTACACCCTCGTATATACAGGTTTTGGCGCCCCGATCAAATTCCGAAAAAAATAGTTGTTTATTTTCTAACAAAAAAAAAATAGTTAAAGAAGAAACTCACTAAAAAAATAAAAAATAAACATTAACTTTTAATACAAATTTACTTTATTAATGTTCTGATTTGAACATGTTTGGGGGAAAACTTTTTCTAATTGCTAAAGTAGAACTGTTGTTTACAAACTTTGTGCTTTGTAAACTTTGCAGACTGTCTAAAAGGCTCTTTGATCTTTGAAGCATCTGTGACTTTGTCAAGTGCGTCCCCTCTTATCGCTCGTGGCTGAAACACTGTACTTACAGGGGAAAGCCGGGACTTGGCAGGGGCCCGAGATTACAGGGGAACAGCATGCGGGGGCTGCTTGACTCACGGGATGATGAACGAGTTACACCCCTGCCCCCCAAAAGGGCTTTAGATTCCACCCACAGGAATCCGGGCTTCTTAAAACCTCGGACTAAACCCACTAAACCCTCTGACGCATTACAGAGATCAAAACAGCCCTAAAAAGAGCTCAGGGTTTCTCATGACTGGAGCACCGCATCGCTCATACGGGTCACTACGCGGTTCACTGACTGTTACAGTCACATGTAAATATTTGGGTGTTCAGGTCAAATGGTGTGGTTTAGTCGAGTTTCTAGGTGTAAATAAGTGAAGTTAAACAACGTACTTCTACTTCTACACAATATACACTTACTGTTCATTTACTGAATTTAACATTTTGGGGAAATAATAATATATAAAATGTGGTCTGTGTAAAACTAATAGCAAATTTTTATTTTTTTTTTGCAGAACAATGCTTTTTCACTTAGAAAACCAACATGGAATTTCAAGAGGCTTATATTACAAACTAAATGCATTGAAAATAATATTTAAAATTAAATTAAAAGCTTTTTATTACACAAAATGTTTTATTTAATTAAAATTTGTATTTTTCAGATTTTTTTTTCCAGTTTTTTTAAGTTTTGTTTTGCTGAGATATTCCCTTATGGCAGTGTATCTAATGAGCTACCTAATATCTCTAATGAGCTATCCCAGAATGCATCTGCCAAGTTATTATCCTGGATGATTAAAGGAAGTATATAAACAGTCATTCAGAGTTACTAGAGACCTAGGAGCTTGAATTGTTTACAGTAGGGGTGAAGGGAACCAGACGTCTGAAGTGTATAGCACAGCTATACTGCACAATTTTTATTTTTTTTTAATAGCACCTTGGCTAACATTTCTCATGCTGAGGTTATATAAGACTGTTAAACTCACTCTTGATGTTTGTATCTACGTGTTTTATTAGTTTTGTTTACTATATTTGAGAAAATTTCGCTCATCGTATGACATACTCTGAAATGAAACAACACTGGTCTCTTTACCAGGACCGCATGGTTCTCAGCACGGAGGGTAACCATTCTAGTGGCACTTCCACACGTACATGCTTTGACGATATGCTTTAAAGCCAGACCCATGGCTAAATGGACTAAGACCCGCAGAACTGTTTGGTGGAATGGTTTAGCGATGAAGCTATTCGCTGATTGTCTCTACACTGATGACGGTATTGTTCCACCATATCCTGTCATGCTTTTTCAAGTAAGAAATTTAAAAAGTGCATGATTTTAAATCCATCAATTAATAAACACCAACACCAAACCGCAGTGCAGGGGAGAGTAGCTGGATTGTAGAGTATTAGCGCAGCTAGCATGCTAGTAGCTCTGCTGACCATAGGGCAGGTTTGATTCTGACTAGCTTTAGACTTAAAATTGAGATCCTAGCAAGTAAAATGATCTTATTCCTAATTAATACATATTTTAAAATTCAGATTTTAAGATTGTTGTAACCTTATTTTAGCGAATACGGTGAGAATTCGGGCTAACTCTTCTAGTGGTGTTTCCACACGGACAGGGTTTGAAATGGAATGGTTGCAAACCGAGCCCAGAATGGTGTTTCGGCTTGGTATGCTAACTATACTTGGGCCACAGAATCGTTCCATTCAGTGGGATGACATGGTGTTGCACCTACTCGCTGATTACTTCTACGTTGATGTTGATATTTAAGCATCCTGCTATGCTATCCCAAACTAGAAATGATCAAATAAGTTCAGTTCCCCAGCAGCACACAATCCATCATTTAATAAACGGCAACACCAACAGCACTGCTAACTAGGGGAGAGTAGCTGGTTAGCATTAGCTTAGCTAGCATGGTGCCAGGTCTGCTGACCAAAGAACAGGTTTGATTCCGACTAACTTTAGACTTAAAAATTAGATCTTAGCAAGTAAAATGGTCTTATATCTTGTTGACATTTCTTAAAATCGATACTGTTATTGAAAATTCTGATATTGTTAGCCTCAGATCCAGTCTACTGGTTTTGGGTGATTTTAGTGAGCCATAGATTACTTCAAATAAGTAAAGGTATTTGTCAGTGTAGTAAGAAATTTTGGAAATGGCTTTTTAAAAATGAGTAACTAACACCAACTGTAAATGGGCACTAAACTTTATTCTGCACAATGATAATGGTAATAATACATACATAAAAGTTAAATGGGAAAAAGAAATGCAATTTATCTCTGAGAGTGATTTTATATTTTGATGTGTAAACATAACTCACTTCAACCAGCTCTAGAAGTTGGAGGGAATTCGTTTGGAAGATCTACTAAGGTACTTTATTTTTATATCAAAAGTAAACAAACTAAAGTAAACCAGATTTGTTGGAGAGAATGTAAGATATCAATCCAATCACCTGCACAGGTGGTCATGTGTGAAATTACAACCTTACTGGTGGAAGTATTACAAATAATAGCTCCTCCAATATGAATCCGAGAGATCCACGGATTTTAATATCTTGGCCTGATTCCCGAGGTGCGGTTGAAAAAGCGGATGTTTATATCTTTAAAATAGCATGGTGCCAGGTCTGAAAATGGTATTACAAAGAACAGGTTTGGAGCCCCACTAACTTTAAACAATGGATAGAAATAATGGAAGAGATATGTAACAAGTGGAAAAAATTACATTCCTTCTGCGTATCCAAAAAAATGCGGCTGAGCATTTCTTGGCAGAAATCGATACAAGAACTCTATTGAAAATTCTGAATTGTTAGAACCGTCAGATCCAGTGTACATGTTTTCTTTCTTTTGTTTTGTAGTGCATATTTGTGATTGTACTTTGAAGTTCTTTCTTTTCTTTTCCTTTTGTTTTGTTTTCTCTACTTTTGTGATTCCTATGTATCAAAACAAAAAATGCTTTAAATAAAGAGTAGAAAAAAAAAAAAAACACCTGGAAATAAAAGAAATTATTCTAAAATGAGCTAATGTATATATTTTTTGTATATTTTTTATATTTTCTGTATTGAAGTACTGTAAGGAACTACACACCTACGTTTTTCACTCACCTTCACACCTGTGAAATTGTGATGTGACAATAAAAGTGATTTAATTTGATTTGAATTAATTTCACATTAGATCACTTGACTAGCTGGTAACTCAAAACCTATTTTATAGCTAACGTAGATTAGCAAAAGAGATCCAAACACCCATCCCAGGTTTGAAGCGGCTCACCTGGGCTCTGCTGCCACATATACAGACGACTAAAACTCCTAACAGAACCTCCCGTTGCAGTACGGACCCGGTTCCAGCGAACTGGTACTCAGAAACATCCATTCAGAGGATATGACTCTTTGGTAATTCCTAACTGGGGTTCTGAAACTCTGCGTTAATCAAACCCAGCACATTTAAAATGAGTTCCTGACAAACATCTGCCCCCGATTGAGCTCTGTGAGCCAGTAAAAGCTTCTGAGTGGAGAAATCAGATGGATCTGATTAGAACTGCAATAAAACTTTGCAGGAGCTAAACTCATCAACAATCAGGGCCTGCTGCAGATGTTCACCCTGCTAGAGGAACCAGCGCAGGCCAGTACGGCTTGCTGGTCACCAGGAAAGCCAGCACATGGAGCGTTTGGTTCTGATATGCTGGTCAACTAGCTGAACCCAAAAAGAGTTCTTGGCATTAAAGTGATCGTATATCTGGATGTTATAGTCTTTTTCAGACCCGCAAATCAAACAGCACTGATGGAGTATACGGTATATTCCTCTGTACTGGCCACCAAAGGTGAAGATAGCTAGCTAGATAGCTAGTTAGCTTAGGCTAGATATTTTCAGCTTAGGTGGCCAATCTATTAGGCTGACAATCGGAACATGATGGTGTGGGTTCATATTCAGAAACTCTATAAAACACACAGATGACATCACAGAGATCCTCAAAGGGGCAGTTTGGCTAGTGGGTGCTAATGTTAGCTAGGCTAGCCAGGTTAGTTAGCCAACAAAGCAGCCTGCTGGCAACAAACTTGTTGGTAGATCTTATTTCGAGATTGTTTAAGGTTAATTTCAAGATAATTTGTGTTATTTCTACAGGGTGTAGATGATTTAATAAGCCAGATTTGAAGTTTTCTTACTAAGCTGGCTTATTTTTAAAAATGTGCTTGAAACAAGCCGTATAATCTCCAAACATATGATGCTAAAACCATGTAAACCACCTGGCAGTAAGTTAAATAATCTTTAAATTAGTTTAACTTCTGTTAAAATCAGACTTTCATGATATTTCTGATAGATATAAGATCTTTTTACCTGCCAAAATAACAGTTTTTAAAACCTGCAGTCTTTTATTTTTATTTTTATTAGTTAAACTTGACTATAATGCAGGTTTCCTACTTTCAGCAGTTGTTATACGGTGCTTTGGACCAGTCGTGGCTGATCTCACGCTGCCTTTCAGTCCGTGTTTGGTCTGTTGGCCTGTTGTTCCGCTTCATACCACTCGCTGCCCCCCTTGTTCCCCTGAAACCGTGAAAAATACGATTCTGTGGTATCAGGTTCCTGGTGATTTACAGTGCTCAGACACCGTGACGCTGTCACTGGCGACAGCACGGAGTCTTTCTGGTTGAAGCCTCAGATTCAATCGTTGACACTGTAATTTAAAGAGGCAAACAGGAACAGCTAAACAACTCCTCGTAAATCTGACTTGAAGGGGCAAGTAGGGCAGTAAACGCAAGCCAGTTCCCCCCGCATGCGACAGACAGACAGACAGGCGCATTAACATGAGGCATGAATCCTGAGGCAACAGGCCCACACTGTTTATTCACAGTCCCGGAGATTCTTATTACTCAGAGAAAGGAGGCCATTAACTATCGGCTTGATGGGGGCGCTTACAATGAAGCAGCTGTGAGTCAGTTCATTATCTGCCCTATATGAATAATATGATGATATATATATGCCCATATACATCAAGAGTGGGTTTTCCATATATGATACCTATAAGGCGATTAATTATTGTCACATTGTACCATAATACAATCTGTATATGTACATATATTGAAAATATGTATAGAATTAATTTCCAAATGGTATTATATGTCGCATCTATATCTGTTACCGATATACAATATTTTTATATTTATGGTTCCATTGACTCCCATTCAATTTACATGAGGTTAGGGTTAGGGTTAGGGTTAGGGTTACTGTAATGGCCATATGCCTGTAAAGTTTGACATTGATTTGTATAGAGATGGTACCTGTTAATAGTTTTATTTGACTTTCATGTATTATCCAACAAGTTTAGGCTACGACGTCGCTGGTCAAAGAAAGATATGGATCTCCATTTTTGTTGATATTTAATTTTAGGCCTCATTTGATCACAAGAACTTCTATTGGTTATTTTTATTCATTATATATATATAGAATGGATATATATGGATATATATATATCGGGATTATATACATGTGATATTATTAATTTATTACATGATTATTATTCTCCTATATAGTTGCCTATTTTGGAACATACATGTTTTATATTGGGACAACGACGACGATATGCAATCATATATACATTTAAAACATGAAACTTCTATTTGGTTATGTTTGTATTCATTATTATATAATTTATATATATACAAATATATATATATATATATATATATATATATATATATATATATATATATATATATATACATATATATAACTATCCCAATTTCAAATAGGTTTCGTATATACATATTATATCTGTTTTTCTTCGTATGGGTATATACAGTATTTTATAGCTGCAAGTCCCATATATGTACATATCTGAGATTAGCGTGTGGGTGTTGACCAGACGAATCTCTGAGCTGTGTTTTTTGACATTTTGCTTTTTGAATTCCAAATTTAAAAGCCGTCTGTCTCTGTTTATTCCCCCGGGGTGTTTAGTAGCTCTGGGAGGCTACACGCCTCGGAGTTACACCACGACCTGTGGAAGGCCCATGTTTCTCTGCCGTCCTGGAGGCTGGATTTCCCAGGGAAGATGCTTTGAACGGTAAATTTGGCCACCTTTTTTCATCCTCCCCTGCAGAACATTACAGGCTTGCTGGTGAAACACACCCTTATTGGCTTCACGTGCAGCAGTGAGTCACAGTGGCAGCGCAGGGAGCAGGCTGGAACATGCCTAGGAATTCTCATACACGTACACACGGGCGCACACACACACACCTGTGGCTTAACTCCTCTGTTTAATCAGCGGGTTGCTCCCTGCGCTGCTCGTTCAGAGTAATCCATCCGTGGCCGCGGTGCCCTTGCAGTTCACGCTGTAATGACAGAGCAGATGAAAGACGAGTTGTCCTCAAGAGCTACACCTATCCAGACATGCTGCTAAATGACTCGACCTTTAGTTATTGCCGCCATCTTGCTGTACCTTCCTTTTCATGTTACGCAATTATATAAGCCTTGTTACGTAACTACGTTATTAGTTGGCCCATCTGTGTTCCTGTTTAGTAGTAAGTGTTGCAACATGTTTACAGAATATTTAAAAAATCAAGGAGAAAAAAGCAGATTTGGCAAGAAAATTATCTTAGAAAGTTTTAATTTTAAGGCGGTTTTAGGTTTATTATAATAATATTTAGCTTAGTTTTAGGTGCTTTTAGGTTAATTTGGGAAGCCAAATGTGAAAAAATAAGTATATAAAACAAGAAGAAACTCAAAAACAACTGAAAATACACTGTCACTGCAATTAACAGATTCAAATTTTGTACTCTGTTTTACACCAGATTAAAATTGAACTATGAACACGCTGCAGAAAATGAGATTTGGCAAGTAAAATGATCCAAGGTGTCTCTTTTTAAGACTGTTTTGGGTTTATTATAAAAATATTTCTCTTAGTTTTGGTTTTAGGTCTTTGTAGCTGTTTCAGGTTATTTTTGAAAATTATTTAGCATATTTTTAGACATTTTTTACTTGTGATTTTGGTCAGCCGTATTTTCTGACTATATTGGAAAATAATTGAACTTGAAGAAGCAACAGTGAGAAAATGAAAATCATGTAACACAAATACAAATCCTTGGAAAGAATTTAAATATTATAGATTTTCTATATATACATATATATATTTATTTATGTTTTGTTTTTTTGTTTTTTACAGTGTATTACTGCCATTTTCTTATGTTATGCAATTATGCAAATGTTGTTATATAACTACATCATTAATTGGCCCATCTGTGTTCCTGTTTTGGAGCAACTGTTGCAACAACTTTACAGAACATCAGAGGGAAAAGCTCAGTAACAGTTTAAATTAGAAATAGTTTTTGTTGAGTTTCCAGATTAAAATTAAAATAAAAAAGATCTTTGCATGCTGAACCCTGCAAAAAATAAGATCTCAGCAAGTCAAAGGATCCTAAATCTCATTAATATATACCTTTATAATTTCTAATATGTAGACTGTTGTTGGCTTATTATAAAAATATTTAACATACTTTAAGCCATTTTATTTGTTTTAGGTTATTTTTGTGGTCCAAGTTTTCTCACTTTATTGGCAGATTCTAAGTGACAAATTAATTGATTTTAAGAAACATTAAAAAAAAAATTATCTGCTGATATAGTACGAAAATGTATATAACTATAATCACTCAAGCCAAGTAAAAATGATCTAGTAAAAGTAAAATCAGTTTAAAATGAGCTTACAACAATCTCCTAAATAGAACCATAGAACCAATAGCTTTGACTAAAGAACCCCAGAGGAACCGTCTTTTCCCCAACACAGTTTAGACCCACTGCAAATAAACCCAACTACAGTAATTACGAAGAGCGCTATGAAACTTTGAGTTAGCGAGCTGCACTGTTGTAGCTAATCAAAGCTATACCACATACTGGAAACGAAATTATTGTAGCAACTCTGCGCCCTCCAGGTCAGACAGGACTCAGAACTGTTTCTGATGGGATTAGTGGGTCATATGGGTGGGCTTCCGTTCATCATAGCTACAAAAAACAACTAAGCTAACAGTAGGTACACATTAGTGGGCGGAGCTTCAGTACTTCCCACCACACATCTTCCACCAGGTGTCTGTGTCTTTCGGTCCCACATACCTTAGAGGCGTCTAAAGAGCATGCCTGCTCAGAACGTCTGGAATGATCATTAGCCTGCAGTCCGACCCGGTCAGTAAACACACCCACCTCACAGTCATTTCAGGCTTAAGCCACGCCCACTTTGGGTTTGTAATTTTAAAGAAGGTGATGTGGCGTCCAGGAATGAATATACAGTATGATGAATGGTCCTCTGAGAATGAAGAGCTCGATAATACAGTGACTTCATTCCATTCACATCCAGGATCGGAATGTTGGAATACTAAAGGCTGAAACGTGGCTGAACTGGAACATGAACAATATTGTTTCATTGGATTCAAATATTGGTAAGTTGGTAAGTTATGAGTTACGAAATGCATGTAGGCCTACGCAATAGTCCTGTACATAACAATGAGATGGTCTTATATATATATATATATATATATATATATGTGCTATAACTTTAATTTCTAAACTGTAGGACGTTTGAGCTGCTTTCAAGATGATTTGACTTATTATTATCATTTCTAGGTATTTCTGACTTCTTTTAGTGAGCCAAACATGCTAATATGCTAATATGCCAATATAGCGAGAAAAATTGTCCTACTAAAATCACAGTCTAATTTTACAATCTAATTTTACAAAAAAAAAAAATTCTAAATATCGTAAATTTCACTTGCCAAGATCTCCTTTTAGTACAGCATAGGCATACCACGGTGCCACTATCCCACTTCTCTTATCCCCGGGGTTCATTTAGGGGCCATAAAGAGTCATAATTCACTATTACTTATCACTTAAAGACAAACAGACCGGTTCAGTTTATTTTCCGTTTGAGACTGATTTATGCAAATGAATGAGCTCGGCTGTGATTGGCCTCACTCAGAAAGCAGTCCACTCATAACGTCAGCATGTGGTTTGGCTGAATGGGTGGATGTAGTAAAACAGGCTTTTTGAAGTCGAGGCTTTCACTCCAGTACACGGTGGAGCGAAATTACGTTCCTCCAGGAACAAGGGACAGCATGGAGCCACCATAGAGTAGAAGGGGCAACCGTGAAGACATACTGTACTTCGTGTGTAAATGAAAATTAAAACTAGAGACCATACAGTAAATACGATACATGTGGCTTGGAACAGGCTTGGAACAGGCTTGGAAACATGCCAAACTGTTGTAGCTAATCACAGCTATACAAACTGGAAGCAAACCCGGTTTATTTAGAATCATTACACCACACTGAGTTTCCAAACAGCAGTGCTACGCTACGCAGCTGGTAAGTCCTTACAGCGTGGGTCCTCACAGGCACACAAAATAGCTAATCTGAAACGATCTAGATCAAAGTGCTTTAACCAAAACAGGACTCTGCTTCTAACTGGGACGGGCGGGAGACTAATATGGGTGGACTTCATCCTTCATAGCTACAAAACTACGGTAGCTACAAAAGATACACATAAGTGGGCGGAGCATCTTTATGGAATTCAGTATGTTGCACAGTACCCATCAAATGTCTTACACCAAGCGTCTGTATGTATATATATGCCACATTACTGATCCATATACGGGATAATGTGTGTGTATATATATATATACATACAGCTCTGGAATAACGTAAAAGCCCACCTGTAACAGTGACCTGATCCGTGTCTCTAGGTGTACCGGTTCTGGGTTTGTGTTGGTTCTGTTTGGTTCTCTACACTACTGGAACCATGTCTCCCAAACTCCAGATCAGATATTGTATTAGATCTGTTTATTTAGAAAATCACTAATGACCTCCAGAAGCCTGTTTTTAGAACCATGCTCGCTGTGCGTCTCACCCCAGCCACCGCTCGCCAGTCTCTCTGTAGGTCACTCGAGGTCATCTTACGGTGGGTAAGGGACATTGGAATGGGGTGGCGCTCATCACGGTCAGTAGAGAGTGGGTTTGGCCCTCTGCCAGTCTGTAGCTGTGTTGTCCTGTGTGTTTGCTGCTGGACCTTGTTCTTATGAACCAGACGCTCACTGTATCTTTAAGAAGGAACTGAAGTTGTGTCTTTTATAATTTCCAGAGCTGTATGTGTATAAATTATATATATATATATATATATATATATATATATATATATATATATATATATATATATATATATATATATATATAAATAATGTGAGGACCAATAATAAGGTTTTTAATAAGGTCTAAAATAAGTCCATATGTATTTAATTCAAGTATTCTACTAATTCTTTTATGTTAACTGGCAATTACAAAACAAAAAGGACGTTTCTGTCCCATTAAAAGAAAGCCGGAATGGTGGGGTCATAAATAGCCCCTCGTTCTCTCCCGGTAGCCCCCTGCGGCTTTCTAAGGTGCTTTTAAAGTCACTTGAGCAGCAACATGCAGGCCAAGATCCATTAAAGCCCAAACCCCGAGGGAGTACAGCTCGTTAAGAGAGCGGCCGTGAAAGCTTGTTTGGCTGCTAGTGGGATTTACGTTCTCCAGCTGGGGACCCCTGGCAGTCACCTTTGACCCTACGGCCCCTACCCCGCAAAGAGCCGGGGCTTGGGTCTCTGGCACGGCTGACCGCATGTGTGGGAATGGCTTCCTGAGCAGTTTCAGCTGAAAAGGAGTCCGCACAAAGGGGGCATTGTGGCTGAAAGAGCGAACGCACCATCTCTCCTTTCTGAAGCTGCGATTCGGTTTCGCTGTCTGATGCACCTCAGCAGCCCCGCCGCGGCCTGGGTCCCTGAGAGGCCTCTCCTCAGCGGGCCGGGCAGAGAAAAGAGGAACCAGCTAGATGAAATCTGTGGCTTGTTTCCGCATGGGAGCTACATACGCTTCAGTGCCAGCTCAATCAAATCCTTTGGTATTAATCGGGCCTGGATCTCGAAGTGGTGCTGCTCTCCGCTGGCTGAATGGCGGAGCGGTTCTTCTAGTTACTGCCATGAAGCAGGCATTGTGTTGGGATCTCTCTCGCCCTCTCTCACTCCATCTGCGATAGACCAAACAAAAGCTGTTCTGTGAGACACAATGGCCGAGCCCGTTTTCCTTTCCGCCGGGGTTGTTTGCTCAAGCCGGCCTGTGAAGGTAACCTGCCCTTGATGTTATAGTATCAGCAAAGCCTCCAGATCCACTTACACAGACCTGCATTATGAACCCCCCCACCCCACCCCACCCTCCTCTCTCTTCCTGGAATAAAGAGCTTGGCTTAACTTTAAGCCAATCTAGCAGGCTCGTTTATGGTTTTAGCGTGGCAGTGTCTGGTTTAGCAGATAATTAGCATGTACAAGAGCTCAGAGCACAAACACCCACCACCTGTAGGCCTTTCCTTTACCAATAACTCTCTGGTCTGGAGCTGTGGAACCTGAGGCACAAGCGGCAAAGGGGCATGGCACTGCACGAGGGCATGGCACTCCCAACAAGGTTGTTCTCGTGGGTGAGCATTCAACAGGAGGCGTCCGTCTTCCAATGAGCTGAAATGTGAAGCATTCCAAACACTTGCTGTTTAATCCGTGCAGGAGATCCGTAACGTGGGACAGACTACAGATCGCTAAGAACCTGAACCTGCCGCTTTATAACAGAACACCTTCATAACAGACAGAGGGAACACGTACGAGTCGCCCTGCGTGTAATCGCTGTCTATGACGGTCGCTCTGGGCCGAGCACAGATGCTGAACAAGCTGGTTCTGGATGGTGAGATATACGCCCTCAAAGCAGGAAGTACAGTCTCCACCTGAAGATCATGTTCCACCATGTTCTTGGACCGCCCACATCCAGATACGCAATAACTCTGCTCTCACACCAGTGGAAAAGTGGGCCCGTTCTTGAGGGGAACCGGCACCGGCACTGTGTTGATAGAGCGGAGGTAAAGGAGGCCACAGAGTTTGTTAGAACGGGCACTGTGTGGACGTAGACAGCGATCTCAGATGAAGAGTTGCGCAAACTGTATAAACATTCCTCGGCTTCCAGATAGCAGAAGGATTCCAGACCACTGTTGGACCGCTGATGGCAAGGCTGGAGGTCTGCTGGCTGTTTAGCTCAGTGTTTTCCAGGCAGCCCACTGGTGCCTAAGCAGACCGCCACTCGGTTCCACTTCGTCTACTTAGCTGTCCCTCATTTCCTTCATCTTGTCTTCCTTGTGGAGTTAGGCCTAGGTCATTTCTCCTGTAGCCTTTATTTAGTTCTGTATGGGGACTTTTATTCTGGAAGGACAGGGTGCATGTGCGGCAAGCAGAGCTTCACAGAGCCTCGGAGCAAACTCCAGGTTCTCTGGTATCTCCCGCTCGACTCTGGAATCAGTGGAACCGGCACATGACAACTAACCGTCCATCTTGGTGCTGACCACGGTGCCTCCACACACGGATTCGTTGGGCGTCTCCACCAAGACTAAAGTGGGGCTCATCACTGAAGATGACCCGCTGCCATTCTCCATGCCACTCCATGCCAGTCTGGTACGACACCACTCCAGTCCGTGTTGACTTGCTTGGTGTTCCACAAATGATTCCGGCTGAAACTGAGCAGATTATGTTGACTTGTTGAACAACAGTGACTTCTACTGTTTTCCTCGTCTGTGGCTGGGATTTGTGGAATGACGACTCCACTGGACCAATCACAGTTGTAGCAGTCACCATTATGTGTAGGTACAGTTCTGGAGATGTGGCCTAGTCAATGCATCCCTGACAATGTACCTCTTCTAGGTACCAGTATCCCAGTTCTGAAACCCCGTGTATCCTTATGCTGCATCTCAGAAGGCCAGGAAGATAGAGTACGAGTCGCGAACGCTGTTTTAGCAATGCTGTAAAGAGCGACAGTCTTGCTAACGAGTGCCTTCACGTCAGCACTGTGTAGCGGGAGACTTAGCAGTGACTATTTCAGCTAGAGCCAAAAATAATGTTGGCACCTCGTCCTCTGAAGAGGAAAGCCCCTTGTGTAGAAGACGGTTCTCGCAGTGACACTGTGGAGGTTAAAAACTAGGCAGATTGCTTTGAGATTTCAAAAGCAGGAAAACTGAGTTTTCCATGAGCAGGACTCTTTCAGGCTCAGTTCAGCAGCAGTGAGTCAGACATTACGGTTATTTCCAATCTCTAAATAGATCCAATCCGCTCAGATCTTCCTGGGAAAAGTGATAACGGGACATGTGAATCCATGTGGAAAGAAACTGTGGAAGTGTGGAAAGAATCCATGTAGTATTAAAATATATATAAATAAGTCCCTGTGACTGAAACGTAGCTACGAGCATGTACCACCTCCACCAGCTCCAATAACAGCTGGGACTGGATTGGGCATGGACTGGACAAGTTACTGGATGTAGCCACATCAGTGTTCAGGCTCTCTTACACCAGAGAACTGGTCAGGTGGTCCAGATGTGGTGGAGGCCTTCCCTGGCACAGTTCCGAGGAGAATTCCCTGTAGACTGGGATTTTATCCACTGCTGGTAGACCCGTATGACCGTACGCTTCCATACACCTGCAGATTCAGCTACTTCCTTCACACTATGGTCTTTGGCCACGCCCACATGCAGTCCCTCCTTTTAGCCAATCATTAACATCTGCTCTGGAGCCATTTTCCACACATGGAACGAGACACTCCCTGCACTGTACCATCTCTTCCCAATCTATGGATCCCGTCACTCACACCCCGCAGGTGTTTATAGTAGCCCCATCATCCTCATGCAGCGCCATCTGCAGGAGCCTGGAGTTACTACCACCTTAAACATACAAGGGGTCTCGTTTATGTGAGCAGAGTGTATTAGTGAACTTCAACTGAACCTCTATCAGCCCCAGCACATTTTCAGATAAGGATACTCAGTGATCCTCTTGGTCCACCTTAAATAGTGCAGTGGTTATAGTCTGCCATGTGAATGATGAGAACGATCGTTAGTTACCGGTAATGACAGATCTCACAAACTGTGAGAGAAAGAGAAGTGCCTGCCACCGAGCTCACAGAATGATTGAATCATTTCCCATTTTGTGGAAGAGATAGGCCTGAGTTCGCAGAACGTGACTGGCTATTCAGAAAGCATATTTAGACATGCAGCCACGTGAGGGAGCGGGCAGGGCATTACAGGTCACACTGAGCCCATCTACTGAAGACCTTCCCTTCTGTGTCTCCTGTATTACTGACACAGTGGGGGTTGTATATAGTCCATCTGCAAAAACGTGTAGGGTGGCCACTTTCATAACCCCAAAAAGGAGGACAACATCCAACCCCCAAAAGGAGGACGACATCCAACCCCCAAAAGGAGGAGGACATCCCACCCCCCAAAAAGGAGGACATCCCACCCCCCCAAAAAGGAGGACATCCCACCCCTAAAAAGGAGGACATCCCACCCCCAAAAAGGAGGACATCCCAACCCCAAAAAGGAGGACATCCCAGCCCCCAAAAATGAGGACATCCCACCCCCAAAAAGGAGGACATCCCACCCCCAAAAAGGAGGACATCCCACCCCCCAAAAAGGAGGACATCCAACCCCTAAAAGGAGGACGACATCCAAGCCCCAAAAGGAGGACATCCAAGCCCCAAAAGGAGGACATCCCGCCCCAAAAAGGAGGACGACATCCAACCCCCAAAAGGAGGACGACATCCAACCCCCAAAAGGAGGACCATCCAACCCCCAAAAGGAGGACGACATCCAACCCCCAAAAGGAGGACATCCCAACACCCAAAAGGAGGACGAGGGGTGGGTTCAGGGTCGGTCATGATACTAGAACAGAATTATATCTATATAACACATACATGATGCTTTACTCACCTGATTGGGTGGAATGGATGACATCCGGGAGTCAGACGGGAGCTGGGTTAGCTGGTAGGTGAGTCATGAAGTCACAAGACCTTGGTAAACCAATGAAACCAATGTCTTTTGACACGGACGTGAGCCAATGGCACATATAATATTCTTGCTGAGTGAACATCTTTAAGAGTTCATCCCGAAAAGAGGACTAATAGGCGTCCGTCCAGGTACTGGACTGGACTGAAACCGGACGTGTGGTCATCCAAATACATGTGGTCAGTCTACAGTCCGCTCATATTCTCTCCATGGCTCTACAGTAAAAACGAAATCCTCAGTAAAGCTACACAGAGCTACATGGTATCAAAGGCGTTAATTAAGATCGGGCACCAAAGTCCCAAAACTTTCCAGCCTCGCTCCGTCCCCTCCTCCAAATCTCCGTCCATTAATCAGCTCGCTCGGATAAGCAAATGATCCTCAGCCTAAGATCCACCACGGAGACAAACCCAGAGCGAGGCTTTAATGGAAGTTTTAATGAGAGCCTCCTCCGGGCTCCAAAGATCAGGCAAGGACGGCTAAGCTTGTTTGGAGTTTCTGCATCTGGCTAGTACAATGCTAACTGGTGTAGCTTCTCGTGTTGCAGTGCGGTGGTCACAGCCTGTGAACTGTGAGCTGGAAAGGTGAATATCAAAGGGCCAAACATGAAAGGACGACTGAGCTTGAACAGTTCCAACAGGCTACTAATCAAAGTCACATGGAGTTCGTTAGCGGAAAGAAGTCGGGATGGGTGGTATTCCTTCAGGGGTCTGACACAAGAGGAGCATTCAGCTTTACTCTGGATGAGGGATACTGGATTACTGATGTAGCAGGTGTTGTCCTAGGCCATCAGCGAGAGGAAGCTGTAAGGCGTTAGCTGGCTAATTTGAGAAAACGTTTAGCATGCTAACTGTTAGCGGTCAGTTTTGGAATTTGCTCTTCAGAGAAGTAAGTGGGAATATCACTACAAGAACTTTATTTACTAACTACAGTAATAAACTATATTTAGTAGCACTTGGCCAATTTATTTTCGTCAGAGTCTTCATTACGGCCCAGGGAATCGGCCCACTTGTGGGTCACAGGCTTGGGTTTGGTTTGGCTGTGCTGGGTGGGTCTTCAGTCCAGGTCCGGCCTAAACACTAGGGCCCAACCAGAACGTCCACAATGAAGTTGCCGGATTAAATCCAGTGAATTAATCAGGGGGAAAATGGAAACAGTGGTTAAAAATAATGGGTGTATTTTAGGGCTCCGTTATTAAGATAACATGAAATTGTGATCATATTTAACTCAACAACAAATTATTATTATTATTTAGAAACATGCGTAATTTTATCAGATTGGTCTAGTTCTCTATGATAGTAGACCTAGTGTATCAGATGATGGTGACCATTCAGCAATTTAAAAATAAATAAATCATTAAAAATAGTAAAATATGTAAAAAACAGATTTACATTTAATAAAAGTAAATTAAAACATTTAAATAAATAAATTAAAACATGAAAATATACATAAATAAATTAACTAAATACATATAAATAAATTAATTAAATAAATATAAATAAATTAATTAATTAATTAAATCAATTTAAATAAAACATTCAAATAAATAAATACATTAATTAATTAATAAAACTGTGGACCGATGACCATACGGTCTGTAAACAACCCTCGGTCGCAGCTTCTTCTTTTCAGAAGTCATTTTCCTGCACCGTTCAGACTTTGATTTGATGTAAGATATCTGATAACAGAGGAGATTCTGTTCAATAGAAAACCACTGTGATCACATTCAGAGGGACGTCTTGCCTCTAAGCCAGGCATGAAACAGCTTGGGGCCCCAGGCCAACGGGAAGGACCCCTGAAGGTTTTCGCCGCTGAAGAGACTCGTCACTGAAGACGACCGGCTGCCATTCTGAGTCACTCCATGACAGTCTGGTACGACACCACTGCAGTCTTTGGTGACGGTGACGTGGTGTCGTGGTAACGGTCTGTGTGCATGTAGTCCTGCGTGGTGCAGCCGTCTGCCGATGGTGCTGCACTAACAGGATGACTCATGGAGGACACCACTGCTCGCTGGAGGTCTGTAATGGTGACTGTTGGGTCAGTCAGGTATAGAGATAAGCCTCGCCCTCGTTTACGTCACATGATCATCTGAGCGTGAAACCTTTGAGGTCAAACCCACCCACCAAGTTTGGGGTGCGCTGACATCACAGCCAGGGAATAAAGTGGACGGGGTTTGCTTCATTCTCAAGGTACCACTAGAACAAGCACTGACGGGAAGATGTACACGTGGTGGTGTTTGTCTTCAGAGTGAGTCTGATTGGTCCTCCATGTTGGACCGTTGTATTAACCGCCCCTTCAGACTGGTGGCGTAGTGTTGGGATGTTGTCCAGTCTGCCCGTATGGGGGTATTTCAGTGTTCATTAGTAACTCAGGGAATTCAAATGAGTGTTTGCCCTCTCCGAAACCCTTCTACCCCCTTAAGACAGCTGGACCGTGACCAGATGGACTGGTTGCCATGTCAACGTGGCGTTCCTTTCTTAGTCTCTCACGAGAGTGACCAACAACAAAGCCTTCGAGTCACTACTCAACCCTCGCCCTCTCTCTTTATTCTCACACTTGGTTCCCCCGCTGACTGTAGACACGGGCTGAAGACAGAGGACAAAGACTGTACAGCCATGAAACAGCTTTTCAGCTTTCTGCTCCACGTCGGTCAACATGGCACACACATGCGAATAAACTTTGACCTTCTCACGTCAGCTCTCGGCCTGCAAGCGACTGAATCAGGTCAAACGTTTCAGTACATGAAGCCTAAAGCTTCCCTAGATCGGAAAACTATTGCTGTAGTGGAATGAGGAGAGTTTGTTATTCCTCCTTCAAATACAAATCCTGCGTTTCCACAAGGGGACGGGCAAAAGGGCCGATTCCCAAATCCGAAACTGTTATGAAACAGACTCTTTAATACCCCAACATACAACCACACCGGAGCTACACAACCAACATGGTGGACTATGTGGAGAAATCCAGCGCTCCAGGCAATTACTTACTTTCTTTCTTTCTTTCTTTCTTTCTTTCTCATTTGTTCCTGAATTTTGGATCTTGGCATGATGTCTAGCTTCTGAGTATGTGCTGGTCTACTTCGCTTTGCCAGGCAGGGCCTACTTAAGTGACTTCCTGATTGAGAACAGGTGTGGCAGTGATCAGGCCTGGGTGTGGCTAGAGAAATGGAACTCAGGTGTGATAAACCAGTTATGTTTTAACTGGGGGTAAACACTTTTTCACACAGGGTCATGTAGGTTTGGATTTTTTTCTCCCTTAATAATAAAATCCTTGATTTAAAAACTGCATTGTATGTTTACCTCTGTTGTCTTTGACTAATATTTAAATTTGTTTGATGATCTGAAACATTAAGGAGACAAACATGCAAAAAAAAAGAAAAAATAAATAATGAAACAAACACTTTTTCACACCACTGTATGTGGTCTTGTATGTATCAGTTTTTCAGTAAGCCTTTCAGCAGCGTGTCCTGGTGTAGGACGCTATCCGGACCATTTCCAGGCACATGGTAGATGGAAGCCTGGTGTCACGGCCCCCACGTCCTGCTGGCCACCGTCGTCTTTGTTTGCAGTGGTGTCGTGAATGAGAAACCTGGAAAACCGTAAAGCTGAAACCGTATCTCCTTTAGTGACACATCCAGGTTCTGTTTGGGATTGGACACTGCTCTGGTTTGAGTATGGAGGATCCATGGTGAGTGTTCCTTTGCTGTGGAGCGACACACTGCCCCAACGAATGTGCAAGGTCTACAGGTCGGAGGATGCCATGCATCCATTCAGTCCTGGAACTGTATCATCTTGAGAGCTGAATCCAGGTTCTGTTTAGGATCCGATGGTGCTCAGGTTTGAGTATGGTGGCCTCATGGTGAGGGCTTCAATGCTGCCTTTGCTATGGAGCGACACACTGCGCCAGCTGCCGGCGTGATGATCCGGGGAACCGTTGCCTACGTCACTTGGTCACCCCTAGTAGTGATACGGGTAGGCTAACAGCTCAGCGATATGTGCAGGACATCCTCCGGCCAGATGTGTTGCCTCCGACTGCCATTTTTCAGGAGGATAATGCCCACCTACACACAGCAAGGGTTTCCTAGGAATGCCTCCACCAGACTGAAACTTCCTTTTCCTGCCCGGTTGCCAGATTTATTGCCAATGGAGCATTTATGGAACCAGCTGGGACGCCAACTTTAGCAACCTGTGCGTGCAGGATCTACAGGCCCAGCTGCACCATCTGTGGGCAAACGTGTCGGAGGATGCCATGTGGAACCTGTATGCCTCCATGTCCATTGGTATCTCTTCTGGTTTCCAGGCTAGAGGTGGCTCGACTGGGTACTAGAGCCTACTTTCAGTGGTACAACACGGACTGGACAAGTTTCTGGATCTAGGCCACATCAGCGTTCACTGTTGCGTCAAAGAACTGTGCAGCTGGGCCAGGTTTGGTGGATGCCTGCCAACGTCTCTGGATGGACTGTTTTGAGGACTGGACTGGTATCATCTTGAGTGCTGAATCCAGGTTCTGTTTGGGATCTGACGACTCCCAGGTTTAAGTATGGCGGCCTCATGGTGAGGGCTTCACACCAGCTTTAGCAACCTATGAGCGGGATCTACAGGACCAGCTGCAACATCTTTGGGCAAATGTGTCGGAGGATGCCATGTGGAACCTGTATGCCTCCAAGTCCAATGGTATCTCATCTGGTTTCCAGGCTAGAGCCGGCTCGACTGGGTACTAGAGCCTACTTTCAGTGGTTCAGCTTACTCCAGATAACCTTCTCCTTTCACTCTAATAGTGTAATCACTTATCATAACATGCACGCATACAGTTTCACTCCATTCCAGCAACTCCTCCTTGATGCACTGTGTTTTTGTCAGAGTATATACTGAATAGATTTCCAGTGAAGGTTTTTTTTTCCATTGTCTGAATGTTTATATTTCCTCTGTCCTATTATTTTTGGCATTTCCACAGTAGGCTATCTTTAGGCCCGTGATTTCCTCCATGCCTCTTCATGTTTTTATTATCTGTATTTTGGTAAGATTTGAACCGCATGTGTTTATATTTGGTAGTGAAACGCGTCTCTCGGTAGCTGGACTGGAATTTGTATGCTATGTGGTGCATGACATGCAAATCAGCCCATGACACAACAAACGCCTGCGGTGTTGGTCCTTTCCACTTGTTCCTGCTCCATGCAAAAGACACATAGAGGTCTTGATGTTCACTGTGGTGTTCACAGAGCAACTTCAGCAGGCAGTCTTTTGGTCACCGCGGTCATGCATCGCATGCATTACGGTGTAATGACTGCCGGTGTAAAGCTTAGACATGGCTACGCATGGCAGGTTCTCCTGGTGTTGATCTTAAAGTACAGTCCACCATACAGTCCACCTTAACACCCTCCAGAATGGGCCTATATAGGAGAGGCGGTATGGAAGCGTACGGCGATACGGGTCTACCAGCAGTGACAAAAGTCCTAGTCTACAGTAAATTCTCCTCGGAATTGTGCCAGGGAAGGCATCCACCAAATCTGGCCCACCTGACCAGTTCTTTGATGTATGAGTGTCTGAACACTGATGTAGCTACATCCAGAAACCTGTCCAGTCCATGGCCAATCCAGTCCCAGCTGTTACTGGTGCTCCAGGAGGGATTACACACTACTAGGTATGGCTCAGTCACAGGGGGACCTGTAGTCAGGACCTGTAGGGGGAGCCCAAGAGCCAATAAAGGTGTTTTTGTCTTCGTTCGGTTTTCGAAGATGGACTTGAAGCTCTGAAGGTCAAAGTTCACCACCTGCATTTTTATGCTGCCCATATGCACCACACAAAATGCGGAAAACAACCAGGAAGTCTGGAAAACATGCCTCAGATGAACTGTAATTATCCTGTTGACCCAAAGACCACTAACTACCAGTGGTCCTGAATCACATGACCTCATTACATGACCCCTACTTAGTTAGCCACACTGAAGCTGCCCTATGCAGGAAGCATACAGATCGGATTAGGCTCTTTCCTCTACTTGCCTTCCATCAGAAACCTCTATAAATAGGCTGGCAGTTCTGCTACTCTCAAACAGGAGGTGATAATAGCGGGCTGATCTCCATGCCTCCATCTTTTGCAAGGTGTGAAGACAGTTCTGCCGCCACGGAGCTGCTGAATTCAGCTCACACGTGAGCCTCGCTTCACTTCCACCCAGGAACTGCACAAGAGCACGGTGAAACACAAAGCTGCCCATCATCCTGGAATTCTCTGGGTGAAGTCACTCGAGGTTGCAACTCACCTGCACAGGTGGACATGGGTCCTCATGGTCTTGAGGCCGCCATATGTCTCATCTCAAACATGGCAGAGCCGTAAGGTGACCATTTGGTGCCCACATTTTTCCTTCCTGGTTTGCACCACAGCTTGGGGTCAGTCGGAGGACGTTAGATGAGATGATGAGATGGTGAGATCACACATGGCTCATCAATTATGCATCCAGTATGGGCTCTGTAACGTCCTGAGAGTCTGGGGGACCCTGGGGTTTCAGAGGCAACCGATGAGCTTCCACTGGATGGATACACAATACCAGTCAAAAGTTTAGAGACGGGTCTTCATAGGTTCTCCTCGTAGCAGGTTCTCTTCATTGCAGGTTCTCCTCGTAGCAGGTTCTCCTTCTGTTGATCTTAAAGCTTCACTGTAGAATAAACGTGAAGACACCAAACTATAAACTAGCCCTCATGGAATTATCCAGTCCACCTTAAACCCCTCCAGAATGGAGCTGTACAGCAGGATGGTCCAGCTTTCTTAACCTGCAGTGGAGCTGATTGGGAGCAATTCTATTGGTCGATCCATCATGAATATTTTTTAAGATTATTGAATTTATTTCTAGGTGTTTCTCACTTGTTTAATTTGGGTTTAGTAGGACACATATTCTCGCCACATCATTTGGCTTAAGAAATATGCTTAAAAATAAGGACAATTATCTGCCAGTATGATGAAAAAGTGACTTAATTTAAAACATTTAAAATTAAAATTAATTAAAAACTAATAAAATGCCTAAAGTTAAATCAAATATTTTATAAAATCAAATATTTTTAATGAATTTAGAAGTATCTCAAATAAAAAATGTTTGGATACATCAAGTATATATAATCATTATAAAATCATTTTTCTTTCCAAGATACCATTTTTTGCAGTGTAGTGGAAATATTAGTTGTATATATGTAATTTTGACTGAATTTATTTATAGACAGATAAAAGAAGCACAAAGGAAAAAATCGAATCATTTCCAACTGCATAGAGATGTACTTTTGTGGAAAGTAGTGTGGTACCCAGATAAAATTAAATCTGGTCAAGTAAAATTATTGTATATCTTGTTGGTATATCTTATAATTCTAAGCATATAAGTGTTATAATTCTTATATTTAAGTGTTGATATATTCTTCATATATATAGTGTTTCTTTACTTAAGAAACGTCTTTTGAAACTATTATCTATCTATCTATGCTAAAATCTACTCTATCTAAACTATAAAAAAATGCTCATAATCAAATTACATATTCTAACAATTAGTGTAAAAGTATTAAACTAGATATAAGATTATTATTATTATTATATTATCTATCTAATTTTAAGATTGCTGTATTGGCTTATTATAAGATAAATTGACTTTCCAGACATTTTATTTGATTGTATTAGGCCAGACGTTCTCATTATATCGGCAGATCATGCTTGAAACTGATAAAACTATGTTAAGAATATTTCACTTACTAAAATCACCTAAAACAAGTATAAACAAATACTGTAAACATATTATAATGAGCTGTATTTCATAAAATAAGCTTATAACAATCAAAAAACTGAGAAATATGAGATATAAATTAGATATAAGATCATTTTACTTGCCAATATCACATTTTTATAGCGTAGCTAAGATGTAGCTGTAACAGTAGCAGCTTGAATGTGGCCTGTAGTTCAGTCTTGTGTTAATAGATAGTGATCAGACAGTGTCATGCACTACGTAACCAGTCTATTCAAGATTACTGAACACCCCAAAGCAGGTGTGATGATTCAGGCCTGCTGTTTACACGGTGCAGTGTAAGCTTCCATCACTCCTTAGCTGGATTAGCCTCCAGAGCTAAAGACACCCCAGGCATGTCTCGGCTGATCCACTACATTTGGGGTTCGGGGAATACGCTGGAGTACAAATCCATGGTTGTAGATTTTGTCCTTGCTGTTGTGTGAAGAGGCTACTGTGTCTGAGCCTGCTGTATGTGGGAGTACCAGATGGTGCTGGTCTGCCACAAAGTTCCAGTTGGAAGGAAACCGTGTTCAGCTGTCTGGCCCACACACTGTTAGTAGCACGTACTGCTTTTTCCCTTCCCCCGAGCGGCATGTTGCGAGCGGCCCAGACGAAGCCAACCCGCCGCCAGACCAAACAATGACTAGGATGTTTTCGTTCGTCTCAATGGTGATCAAGTACGTACCACAGTTCTCGCATAAACACAAATTCACGCTCCGCTTTAGAGGTTTACTGGACCGGCCAAAAGTTTGAGGACAGTCATAGCTCCATGTTTTAGGATAGATGTGAAAACTAACGGGTAAATGTCGGGAACATAAAACCTGGAGAACTGTGAAGAGACCATCAACCCAGAAAATCTGTCAAGTAAAGTTCTTTTATATGGAGCTAATATATCTTTAGAATCTAGTTTGGAGATTACTGGAAACTCAGTTTAAAATAATTTAGCTTATTTCTGGCCTTTTTTTATGTGTTATAAGTCATTTTAGCTATATGCCAATGTTCTGTTTGGTCTGTTTTAAGCTAAGTTCTTAAAATGAATCCTCCAGTATAGTGAGAAAACTTACAGGCTTAAAGCAATTTAAAAAATACTACGTAAAAGGAGATAATATTCTTAAAATCTGAATTTTAACAGTTTAAATGTTCATTTTTAACAGTAAAGAGTCATCTGGGTCGCTTTTCCGAACAGGCTTAAAGAATCTCCAAATATACAGAGAGCTACTTGTTTTCTATGTTCATTCAACATACACTGAAAAATAACTGACCAGGCAATTAAAGCCTTATCTTATAAATACCTGACATATCCTAAAAGTCTAATTCTGAGATTATTGTAAAATCATTTTAGAATTATTTCACAATTTTTTAGACATTTAAACCAAAATATCTGCCAATGTAGGGAGAGAATCTGACTTACAAAAATAAATCACTTAAAACAATCTAAATATCTGAAAATAGAGAATATTAAAATGATCTTACAACAATCTCAAATGACTAATTTCAAGAGATATCCACTAGAGCTCTAAGAGCATTTGACTGATTTGATTGAAGATCTCATGTTTGCCGTGTAGTATGACTTTTGGTAAGTTAAAGAGTTAAAGAAATGACATCTTGGTATGTAAAATTGTCTTATATCTAGTTGATATGTCTTAAAATGTTTATTTTTAGATTGCTGAAAGCTAATTTTAGGATTATTTTCATGTTTTAAGATGAATTTTCTTACTACATTTGCATATGCGTATTTTAAGACATTTATTTAAGACCAAATTACCTGCTAATATAGCAAAAAAAAAAAAAAAATCACTTAGAATAAGTAATAAACGACTGAAAATAATTCAAATTATCTTAAAATTAGCTTAAAACAACCTAAAAATAAGAATGTATTCATTTTAAAATATATTAACTAGATATAAGATACTGTGACCAGCCAAAATATATATTTTGCCATACATCACCTTGCATAAATTTTTAATAAATTATTTTTATTTAAAAAAACATGAGATTTAGCCTGTGCAAAATTATATACATTTTATGTATATATATTTTTTCAATATGTTAAACTATATATGCCATATTAAATATGTTATATACAGATTGCTCAATAAATCAAGATGTTAAAGTAAAGAAATAAAAATGAAGCCTTAAAATTAGTCAGATTAACAGCACAGCTGTTCTTTATTGGGGATGTGTTAACTTAGTTTCCACCAAATCAACAAATTGGGTAATTTGACCATGTGTTAATGAACCACTGCAGTGATTAATTACCTGCGTTAACCAGAAGCCTCGACTTAATATTACATTTTCCCGACATCCTTTGTTATCCCCGGACTTAGGACCATGATTAATGACTTGTCCTGCCATGTCTCATGAGGCTTCAGAGGAGCTCCTTTATTCCCTCATCTTCCTCTGACACTTTCTTGCAGGGATTCCATCTGAAAGCTTTGGTGTCTCCAGGAGGTCTTGGCTACGTCTTTGTCTCATCCATTAGCATGAGCGCTGTGACCAAAGCCCTGTTTGCTTGACCAACCACACATGAACTCTAACCTTTAACCTGTAGCCGCAGAAACAGCTAAACAAACAGTCCTGCTGGACTGGGCTCAGCGGCCTGTCATGCTGATCTAGAATCAGCCTTCCTGGAACAGATACTGACCTGAACCAAAGTCTGGGAAACCACAGAGCTGCTCTCAGATCAGCAGCAGATGGGTACAGCATTCCACGGACTCCGGATCCCCGAGATCTGCGTGACCTACCTTGTCTAGAAAGGCCTTGATTCACAAACTGAATGCTATGTGCAACATTTAGCACGTGGCTCCGAGGAAATGCTGAGCAATGCGAATGGGATGAGGAAGGAAGGAGGAATGACATTCGGGATGGCTGGTAACTAACGTAACCCGTTGTCCTGGTCTGAAAGACGTGACTGAATCCTTCGGCAGTTCTGGAAAATAATCCAAGAACTGTGAACTGGTTCCCCTGATTATGTGGGTGGAGGGTCATTCTCAGCACTGCAGTGACCCTGACGTGGTGGTGGTGTGTTGGACACCTCAGTGTCACTGCTGGACTCAGAATCGTCCACCAACCTAAACTATCCATTTAACAGTGTCCTGTGGGCAGCGTCCTGTGGGCAGCGTCCTGTGGGCAGCGTCCTGTGGGCAGCGTCCTGTGGGCAGCGTCCTGTGGGGCAGTGTCCTGTGGGCAGTGTCCTGTGGGCAGCGTCCTGTGGGCAGCGTCCTGTGGGGCAGCGTCCTGTGGGCAGCGTCCTGTGGGGCAGTGTCCTGTGGGCAGTGTCCTGTGGGCAGCGTCCTGTGGGCAGCATCCTGTGGGCAGCGTCTTGTGGGCAGCGTCCTGTGGGCAGCATCCTGTACCCACTGATGAAGGACTAGAGGATGACCAACACTGCACTGTGCAGCAGCAGATGAGCTATCGTCTCTGACTGTCCATCTACAAGGTGGACCAGCAAGGTAGGAGTGTCTAATAGAGTGGACAGTGAGTGGACACAGTGTCTCAACACTCCAGCAGCACTGCTGTGTCTGATCCACTCACACCAGCACCACACACACTAACACACCACCACCACGTCAGTGTCACTGCAGTGCTGAGAATGATCCACCACCCACATACTACCTGCTCTGTGGTGGTCCTGTGAGGGTCCTGACCATTGACGAACAGGGTAATACAGTACACAGAGAAACAGATGGACTACAGTCTGGACCTGTACACCTACAGAGTGTCCTGTAGGGTCAGTGGAGCTGGTAAGATGGACACTGAGTGTTCATATCACATCCATGTTCAAAGCAGGAGCAGAGTGCCTCTGTTAACACCACCACTCCGGACACAGCGCCTCACCTGGGCTCTTGAGATGGCTAACTGGAACCTAGAGACGCTGTTTCCTGACCTCTTCCAAGGTTTCATAGAGTCAGCTGAAAGGAGACACCTCGTTCAGGAGACCATCAGAAGACAAAGGAGCAGGAGATGTGTGGTCTTTTGTCAGCTGCCACAAAAAGCCATTTCAGGTATCTGTGTGCAGCAGGTGTGAAGTTTTCACCGCTCGTACGTTTGGAAACAGTTTCTCCATTGATGAGTTTGCCCGAACGAGAACGGTCCCTGCTGAGAACCTCACACAGCTAAGCGTGAGAAGTCACAGTTACATGGTAGGTTTAACAAATGGTCCTTTCTCTTCCACGTTTCACACACTGGAGTTGACAACACCCCGGGATCCTGCGACGATCTGGGCATTACGTTACATTGTCTGGTTCGTATAGTCTATATTTCGTATTTTGAGAAACAGCCATAGGCTTATTATAGGATTACTGGCCCAACCTGTTTCACTATGGTGGTATATCATTTTGCTTAAGGGACATGCTTGGACCAGGCCACACTATCTGCCAGTATACACTGCACAAATAAGACCTTGGTTGAGTCCTTATTTTGAGATAGTTGTAAAATAATTAAAAAATGAAATCTTATTTCCAGACAGTAGCTTTAGAAAGACAGTATTTTTTCGGTATATAAGCAGACAAGGGCTTCTTACAAGTACATTTCCTAAAATACGCAAAATGATCTACCAATATGGTGAGAAAATTTGACTTAAATCTAATTAAAATCTCTTAAAACAAGTAAAAATAAAATTAAAGTTTTAACTAGATGAAAATCTCAATATTAGATACTAGATTTTTACAATATTAGACATATTCAGCCTTATTTTTTACTTGTTTTAAGTGGTTTTAATTAGACTGATATCAAAAGAACTAAATTAATGATATAAAATAAATAAATAATTTGCCTATTTGAAGACACATGTTGGATCAGGCAAAATCATCTGCCAGTATACACTGCAAAAACGAGATCTTGGCATTACCGTATATCTAGTTAATATATTTTACATTTCTTATTTTGAGAAAGAGTTGTAGGATTATTATAAAATTATTGGCCCAAATTTTCTCACTATGTTAGCATATAATTTGCTTATTTTAGGACACATGTTTGTTACAGGCCAAATTATCTGCCAAAATAATCTTAAAATTTTTGTTTTAAGTAATTTTAGCCAGCCAAGTGTTCTCACTATATTAGCAGACAATTTGATTTGTTTTAAACATGTTTCTTAAAATAAGATAATCTGCTGTTATTGAAAGAAATTCTGATCTTAATCTAATTAAAATCACTTAAAACAAGTAAAAAAACAAAGCTAATTAAGTTTAATATTCTAAAAATTGAGCTAGCTAAAAATCTTTAAATAAGATACATCAGCTAGATACCATTATTGCAGTGTAGGTTTAGCGCAAAGAAATAGCTTCACATATGAAATCTATTTTTTATATCTTGGCAAATATTATATATCTACTTAACATATCTTATATTTCTCAGTTTAAGGTTGCTCTAGGCCTATTTTACGATCATTTAACTTATGTTCCAGACATTTTTACTTGTTTTAATTTTAGTAAGCCAAATTTTCCCACTATATTAGGTGATCATTTTAAGAAAATACATTTTAGAAGCTAAAAAAATGTAAATATTGGCAAAAAATCTTATTTCTAGTTGAAATATCTTTGAAATTCTTATTTTGAGTTTGGTGTAGGCTAATTTTAAGCTTGTTTTGTACTTATTGCCAGACATTTCTGCTAGTTTCAAGAAATTTTAGATAGACACATTGTCTCACTATACTGGCCGGTAATTTGGCTTCAAAACAAATTATCTAAACTAAAATTTTAAATCTAGAAATAGGATAAATGATCCTAAAACAAGCTTACAACAAATCCAAAATGAGAATTTTAAGATATATCATTTTTATATATCAGTCATTTCACTTGCCAGTATCTATAGTGAGAAGAGTCTTTTTAAAATCACTTAAAACAAGTAATAATTCCTGTAAAAATGTGAAATTATTCTAATAAATGAGCTTAAAACCAGCTCAAATAAGAATTTTAAGATATATATTTTTTCCTGTGCAAAGAAATAGCTGTACATGTGAAATCAAATTCCAAGCTTCATTTCGGAGTGTCCTACGATAAAAGGCAAAAAAATTCCAAAGCTGTCTCCTAAATGCCAAACGTCAAAAAGCCACTACTTGTAAGGAAATGAAGGGAACATGACGAAGGCCTGGTTCCTTTATATCTGCCCTACAGACTCGAGTCCTGTGTGCACAAGTTCCTAGTTCCTATCATCCCCCCCGGCTTGTGCAGTCGTCATGAGGAGTTTCCCAATCCCATAACTTCCCCTTACTTACACATGTGCCTTGGAGTAAAAGGGCATCGCCCACACTTGGGACAGTTTGATATTACAGTAAAAAGGTCCATGAGTGCAGTCTTTGTTCTTCATCGGTATTAATCATAATCTGCGTTCGTAGCGACCTGTCTGAGCTTGGCAAACAAAGATGTGTTCTACGGAGCGGAACCAGAGGGAAAACCAGAATTCCAATCAACAGAAACCGAAACCCAATATGGGACCATTTCACCACTCTGAACATCTACTGGGTAATGAAGGTCTTTGTACAGTCACTAGAACCCACATACCGTGAACCTCAAACACTGTTGCTCCGCCTTTACATACTAACCCTGCATTTCCAAAGGTGGACGGGAAAACAGGCCCATCCATTTACATGTACATTTAAGGCGTTTAGCAGACGCGCTTATCCAGAGCGACTTACAGCCGTGCTCAGTGTTCCATTGGATAATATTCCAGCTAGTACAGGAAGGGTAGAGTCTAGAACCCGCCATGAGCTCAGACACTGCCCGAACAGGGGGCCAGTGCTGATACCTAGAGATCAATACCTGGGAGCCAGGACAGAGAGGAGTCTGGACGCTTGTCTCCCATGTGTCCTCAGGGACGGCGGGTCGAGTCGAGCTGTACTTGAAGCTCGAAGGGCTCGAGGTACAGACCGACTCTTCACCATTGCCATAAGGTAGGATTCCCAAATCCCAAACTGTTACGTAACAGACTCATTAATATTCACACTCCCAACATTTACATACCACCACGACGGAGCTACCGAACCAACATGGTGGACTATGTGGAGAACTCCAGCGCTCCAGGCTGGGAAGGGGATGTCAGCACTTTCCGCTCCCTTCACAAGGATCCCGACTGTCAGCGGTACATGGTGGATGTTCGTCTTTAAACCAGGCTGGAGTCGCTTCCTATTCTCCAGCTTCCTAATCCAACGCACCGCTCAAACACTTAAGGGTTAAATATTTTAAAACTTGGTTTACAAAAATCTCACACTGCAAAAAAGTAAGATCTTTGAAAGTACTAGAATGTGTACGGTATCTAGCCGCTATATCTATATTTTAAAACTGATTTAAGTTCCTTTTAAGATTACTGAACTTATTTCTATGTGTCTAGTTTGCTTTTAGTAATAAATCATGGGATTAAATAAATTTCATTGAAATTAAAATAAATTTAAATTAATATAAAATAAATTTATATTCTACAAATAAACTTAAAAGTGTTTTAAATTAGGAATTTGAGGATACAGTGACTAGAACTAAACACTAAACACCACTATTAGCATTACAGTTACTGAGCTACTGCCCAACACTGCTCTCCGGCCCATCTCATACCACCTACGGGTTCCTGTCCTTTTCACCAGGGGGTCACAGAGAACAGAGACCTCAGCACTTCCACTGTGAAACGGGCAAAGATAAAGAGGAAGGAGCCATTTTCATTTACGAGACTCTAAGATTAGAAATCAGGAACAGAGAACCGAAGGCGTTAGGAATCTGGAGTTCCAGTTCCAAACCAACTGATGACATAATCAGTGAGCCTCGGTTGGAGCTGAAGTCAAGATATCTTCGTATAAACAAAAGTCCCGCAGTGACGGAGACTGGGTGAATGGGGAGGGTGGAGGAATGAGTGAGCAGAGAGCGGGAGGATGAATAACAGAACGTGGGGGGATGTCTGCTGCATTTCCATTTGAAAGGATCTGGCCGCGCTCGGGCCAGCTGAGAATGGAAGGAAGGGATCATTCCCGCCTCAGTTGCCGGCGCACATTAGGAGAGAAGCTAGAGGCGGAACGGGAACGGCCTTGGTCGCGCATGAACCCTTAATACACTGCCTGCCAAAAGTTTGGGGACACTTGTCTGATCAAAATAGCCTTCAGTAAAGGAGGACGGTTTCTCTGTCAGTGCACAATGAGTTCAACTGAAGGCTGGTACCAAAAACTGGAGAACAACAGACAACAGTCCCAAACCCAGAATTCCCATCACTGTATCCTGCGGCACGGCACGACACGACATTTCCCTGTCGTGTGCAGAAATTCCCCGGTGTCACCATTCCTGTTTAAGGTGGTAGTACCTTCAGGCTCCTGCAGATGGCGCTGCATGAGGATGATGGGGCTACTATAAATCCCTGCGGGGTGTGAGTGACGGGATCCATAGATTGGGAAGAGGTGCTACAGTGCAGGGAATGTCTCTTTCCATGTGTGGAAAATGGCTCCAGAGCAGATGTTAATGATTGGCTAAAAGGAGGGACCACATGTGGGCGTGGCCAAAGACCATAGTGTGAAGGAAGTAGCTGAATCTGCAGGTGTATGGAAGCGTACGGTCATACGGGTCTACCAGCAGTGGATACAATCCCAGTCTACAGGGAATTCTCCTCGGAACTGTGCCAGGGAAGGCCTCCACCAAATCTGGACCACCTGACCAGTTCTTTGATGTAGGAGCGTCTGAACACTGATGTGGCTACATCCAGAACCCTGTCGAGTCCCAGTTGTTACTGGTGCTGGTGGAGGGGTTAGGTACGATTCAGATTCTGGTATCGGGATATCAGACTTGGTGTCACATGGTATCGGATCTATTGGAAAAAAGCTCTGCTCTGTGGCCCACCTGTGCTCTATGGCCTAGTATCTGAGAAACCCCATTCTAAAGCACCACGTCTCCTGGGCCTTCTTCTCTGCCAAGATGCCCCATAATGATAACTGCAACTCAGGATAGTTCATCAGAGACGATGTATCCAACGATCTGGGCACCAATATCGGGATCAGTGAATCCTAATACGACGTGTTGTTGCAGACCGTTGGTACTTTCCTTTGGAGGGTCCATTTCATTAATTCCTATTTTTAAAAAGGCCTGAAATCAAGTCGACCCGATATCAGTCAGGCGACGCCTCTAAGCACAGTTTGGTCTGATACGAGAGGCGGGCTGTACTCGAGGGACTGCGTATATCATTCAGTGCTTTGTCACTCTCTCAATAAACACACACAATGAACACATTGTAGAATGACCCACAACCATAAAACAGTTAAAGAGGGTGTGGAGCTTCGAGCACATGCAATAACAGAAGGGTAACCCAAACCCCCCCTAATCGGGCAAGGCGACTGGAAATGGCTTTATGGCCTACTTCACAGTCTTACAGCTGGTAATAAGCAGCAGCCACTGTACTGTAGAGTCTGGCACTGGAGTCAAAACCCAAAACCTTAGACTCACATACACTCAGGAATAAATTAACACCTATCGAGTAAACAACATTCCTGAATCAACAACCTTCCACAAACTAGATCAGGACCTGTAACAGTAACTCAGTGAGTGTAATGCGTTACTGTGCTGTAAGTAGTGTGTCGGTGTACAGTAACTCAGTAAGTGTAATGTGTTAGTGTGCTGTAAGTAGTGTGTTGGTGTACAGTAACTCAGTAAGTGTAATGTGTTAGTGTACTGTAAGTAGTGTGTTAGTGTACAGTAACTCAGTAAGTGTAATGTGTTAGTGTGCTGTAAGTAGTGTGTTGGTGTAACAAAAGTAACCTCAGTAAGTGTAATGTGTTAGTGTACTGTAAGTAGTGTGTTGGTGTACAGTAACTCAGTAAGTGTAATGTGTTAGTGTGCTGTAAGTAGTGTGTTGGTGTACAGTAACTCAGTAATGGTAAGGTGTTTAGTGACTTGTAAAGGAGTGTGTTGGTGTACAGTAACTCAGTAAGTGTAATGTGTTAGTGTGCTGTAAGTAGCGTGTCGGTGTACAGTAACTCAGTAAGTGTAATGTGTTTAGTGTGTACTGTAAGTAGCGTGTCGGGTGTTTGAACGGTAACCTCAGTAAGTGTAATGTGTTAGTGTACTGTAAGTAGTGTGTCGGTGTACGGTAACTCAGTAAGTGTAATGTGTTAGTGTGCTGTAAGTAGTGTGTTGGTGTACAGTAACTCAGTAAGTGTAATGTGTTAGTGTACTGTAAGTAGTGTGTTGGTGTACAGTAACTCAGTAAGTGTAATGTGTTAGTGTACTGTAAGTAGTGTGTTGGTGTACGGTAACTTAGTAAGTGTAATGTGTTAATGTGCTGTAAGTAGCGTGTCGGTGTACGGTAACTCAGTAAGTGTAATGTGTTAGTGTGCTGTAAGTAGTGTGTCGTGTACAGTAACTCAGTAAGTGTAATGCGTTAGTGTGCTGTAAGTAGTGTGTTGGTGTACAGTAACTCAGTAAGTGTAATGTGTTAGTGTGCTGTAAGTAGTGTGTCGTGTACAGTAACTCAGTAAGTGTAATGTGTTAGTGTACTGTAAGTAGTGTGTTGGTGTACAGTAACTCAGTAAGTGTAATGTGTTAGTGTGCTGTAAGTAGTGTGTTGGTGTACGGTAACTCAGTAAGTTAATGTGTTATTGGTCAGTAAGTGTAATGTGTTAGTGTGCTGTAAGTAGTGTGTCGTGTACAGTAACTCAGTAAGTGTAATGCGTTAGTGTGCTGTAAGTAGTGTGTTGGTGTACAGTAACTCAGTAAGTGTAGTGTTAGTGTGCTGTAAGTAGCGTGTTGGTGTACAGTAACTCAGTAAGTGTAATGTGTTAGTGTGCTGTAAGTAGTGTGTCGGTATACAGTAACTCAGTAAGTGTACTGTGTTAGTGTGCTGTAAGTAGCGTGTTGGTGTACAGTAACTCAGTAAGTGTAATGTGTTAGTGTACTGTAAGTAGCGTGTTGGTGTACAGTAACTCAGTAAGTGTACTGTGTTAGTGTGCTGTAAGTAGTGTGTTGGTGTACAGTAACTCAGTAAGTGTAATGTGTTAGTGTGCTGTAAGTAGCGTGTTGGTGTACAGTAACTCAGTAAGTGTAATGTGTTAGTGTGCTGTAAGTAGTGTGTTGGTGTACAGTAACTCAGTAAGTGTAATGTGTTAGTGTGCTGTAAGTAGCGTGTCGGTGTACTGTAACTCAGTAAGTGTAATGTGTTAGTGTGCTGTAAGTAGTGTGTCGGTGTACAGTAACTCAGTAAGTGTAATGTGTTAGTGTGCTGTAAGTAGTGTGTTGGTGTGCAGTAACTCAGTAAGTGTAATGTGTTAGTGTGCTGTAAGTAGCGTGTTGTTGTACAGTAACTCAGTAAGTGTAATGTGTTAGTGTGCTGTAAGTAGTGTGTTGGTGTACAGTAACTCAGTAAGTGTAATGCGTTAGTGTGCTGTAAGTAGTGTGTCGGTGTACGGTAACTCAGTAAGTGTAATGTGTTAGTGTACTGTAAGTAGCGTGTCGGTGTACAGTAACTCAGTAAGTGTAATGTGTTAGTGTGCTGTAAGTAGCGTGTCGGTGTGCAGTAACTCAGTAAGTGTAATGTGTTAGTGTGCTGTAAGTAGCGTGTCGGTGTGCAGTAACTCAGTAAGTGTAATGTGTTAGTGTGCTGTAAGTAGCGTGTTGGTGTACAGTAACTCAGTAAGTGTAATGTGTTAGTGTGCTGTAAGTAGCGTGTCGGTGTGCAGTAACTCAGTAAGTGTAATGTGTTAGTGTGCTGTAAGTAGCGTGTTGGTGTACAGTAACTCAGTAAGTGTAATGTGTTAGTGTGCTGTATGTAGTGTGTTGGTGTACGGTAACTCAGTAAGTGTAATGTGTTAGTGTGCTGTAAGTAGCGTGTCGGTGTACGGTAACTCAGTAAGTGTGATGTGTTAGTGTGCTGTAAGTAGCGTGTTGGTGTACGGTAACTCAGTAAGTGTAATGTGTTAGTGTGCTGTAAGTAGTGTGTTAGGTGTAGCAGGTAACTCAGTAAGTGTAATGTGTTAGTGTGCTGTAAGTAGTGTGTTGGTGTACAGTAACTCAGTAAGTGTAATGTGTTAGTGTGCTGTAAGTAGTGTGTTGGTGTACAGTAACTCAGTAAGTGTAATGTGTTAGTGTGCTGTAAGTAGTGTGTTGGTGTACGGTAACTCAGTAAGTGTAATGTGTTAGTGTGCTGTAAGTAGCGTGTTGGTGTATGGTAACTCAGTTACCAGTGCTATGCTAAAGTAGCTAGCTTTGTTCATATCCTCCATAAACACAAGGCTAATGAAAGGCGTACACTCAGACATGCGTGTTGTAAAGGCTAGGCTGTTAGCTGCAGTCTGCTCTCGCGCTCTGTTCTTGTTTTATTGCCCCCGTTTCCTCTCCGTGGCACTGCGGCACCGTGACAGGTGGCTTAGCCCCGCATAGCCCTGGCAGAGCCCACGGCCTGTTTGTTGTGCTCTGCGTTTGACTGGCTCTCTGTCATCAGATTAAATGTATAATTCATCTTTATGTGAGCGGCTGCAAACGGGAGGAAGAGAAATACGGCTTCTCTGCCGCCCCCCTCACCTCCCTCCTTTTCCCATAGATTAATTATGCCATATCTTTGAGCGTGGGAGGGGAGCGCGTGTGCGTGCTGGAAGACGGATAGGCTCACTGTGTGGAATATTCCAGAAGCTTCCGTCTCTCTTCGTTTCTGGAGCCCTGCTGCAGACGGGACTACAGTGAGCAGGAGCACGGGGGCATTAATCAGATGTGTCACTGATCCAGCGAGGAGGGTTTCGCTCTAGGAGCCGGAATCTGTGCACACAGATACACACACAGTACTGTAAGACTTGGTCACCCAACACATGAACAGGACTAGCGGTGAATTAGGGCTAGTATGTTGACTGCTAGAGATGGAAACACTCCGGTTCGGAATTTCCAAGCAGTGTTTTTGTTCACTGCCGGTTCAAGTTTTCCCTGTGCCTGTTACTTGGCCAAAAGTATGTGGACGCATCTTGTAATTACTAGGTTTTGCTATGCTTCCTGGACAAAAGTATTGGGACACACCTCATTATTTTTTCAGTTTATCCCCAAGCACAACGCCAAGCACTGGATGGGGCAGTGGGAGGTGTAAAGTGGCACCACTGGAGCAGTAGAAACCTGTTCTGTGGAGGGCCCACCATGCCCCTCTCTCTGGCAGTCTGATGGATGAGTTTGGAGAACGCCAGAAGAGCATTACCAGCCTGACTGCACTGTTCTGACTGTGGGGTTGTTGTTGAGGGTTGGGTCCTTGAGCCCCTCCAATCCAAGACATTCAAACACTGTGGGAAGAGCTGGCGGAATAACGTTCCTGTTCCAGCATGACTGTGGCCCTAGTGCACAAAGCAAGGTCCAAGAAGGCATGGCTGGTGTGGAAGGACTTGACTGGCCCACACATGGAGCCCTGACCTCAACCCCATCCAACAACTTTGGGGTTATAGAAAGCTTTCCCAGAAGAGTGGAAGCTGCTATAGCTCCAAGGTGGAGGGCAACTCCATATTAAAGCCTATGGATTTAGAATGGGATGCCATAAAATCTCCAGTAGGTATAATGTGCAAGTGTCCCAATACCCATGCTGGAGTTGTAGCTGTTCCTGATGCTGTCCTGTGATAATCCATCCCATGCAGCTTGAACATCCTCACACAGTTCCTGCAGATGGTGCGGTAGGGGTGGAGGTGGAGTGACACCGGGTCTTCTGGACGTGTGACCCCAAACCGTTCATCTTGGCGCTGACCACGGTGCCTCCACACACGGATTCGTTGGGCGTCTCCACCAAGACTAAAGCGGGACTCGTCACTGAAGATGACCCGCTGCCATTCTGAGTCACTCCATGACAGTCTGGTACGACACCACTGCAGTCTTTGGTGACGGTGACGTGGTGTTAAGGACAGTCGTGGTAACGGTCTGTGTGCATGTAGTCCTGCGTGGTGCAGCCGTCTGCCGATGGTGCTGCACTAACAGGAGGACTCATGGAGGACACCACTGCTCGCTGGATGTCTGTAAAGGTGGCTGTTGGGTCAGTCAGGTACAGAGATAAGACCCGTCCTTGTTTAGGTCACTGGAATCATTAGCATGTGTCACGATGTCAAACCTACACACTCCTGTGGGTTGATTCTCTCTGGGTGCAGTCCGTCATTTGATGATGAGTGTAGATTCCTGATAATAAGATAAACCGCCCCATACCGGCCCTTTAATAGTAACATTACTGGGTGAAGTACTTCCTCTACGGTGATGAGTCACTTTGCTCAGATCTGGGAGCAGGAGGAGGCAGAATTACTGAGATGTGTGTCACACCTCAAATGACAGGTCAACCGAAATCCCAGCGTCGCTTTCTCGCACCCCCGCATGCTCTAATCGCTGTATCAGTCCCCGGGATTAATCTGCTGAATGGAGACACTGTGGAGTTTACTCAAGATTTCCACCTCCGGTTCTGTAAACATCTCCCCCCTCCTCCTCCACCAGCCAACAGCACCTAGCTCTGCGGCGGCTCCTGTGCTAGCGCCGCGCTCCAGTCCTCTAATCCTGTTTAAGACTAGCATGAGACTGGCCAAGGCGGGCGCTAGAACGGTGCACAAGGCCTTCTATTCAGAGCCAGACACAACGGCCCAGAGCCATGTCTGCGCACGCAGCCGAGCATACGGCGAGGGGCGGCCTGACTACGCATCCGGCGCTCCGACAACAGATCGCAGGCCGTGGTGCTAAGCGAGAGGTCATGGACAAATGGACTCGCTGGAAGACTGCTGTCACTCCGGGGCCCTGACGGATGATGTTTGCTCACCCAGGCTCACAGCCACCTCTGAGCATGTGAGGCCGGGTGTCTGCACTGCATACTAATTCCAGCCACCGTCTGCGTCGCTGTGCAGTCACGGCCTTAAAGGGCCCATGTCCTACACTTATCTGCTCTAGACATGTGAGGTCACTGCCAGGCTGATATGTGTATATATATATATATAAATGTGTTTTAATGCTAGCGTTTAGGCTACAGCTAACCCTAATCCTAACACCCAGATCTACCAGGTTTAATGCTAGCGTTTAGGCTACAGCTAACCCTAATCCTAACACCCAGATCTACCAGGTTTAATGCTAGCGTTTAGGCTACAGCTAAACCTAAACTAAGATCTACTAAATCCGCTTAGGCTAACCCCAGATCTACACCTAGGTTTAAGTTAATGCTAGCGTTTAGGCTACAGCTAAACCTAATCCTGACACCCAGATCTACCAGTTTTAATGCTAGCGTTTAGGCTACAGCTAACCCTAATCCTAACACCCAGATCTACCAGTTTTAATGCTAGCGTTTAGGCTACAGCTAACCCTAATCCTAACACCCAGATCTACCAGTTTTAATGCTAGCGTTTAGGCTACAGCTAACCCTAATCCTAACACCCAGATCTACCAGTTTTAATGCTAGCGTTTAGGCTACAGCTAACCCTAATCCTAACACCTAGATCTACCAGTTTTAATGCTAGCGTTTAGGCTACAGCTAACCCTAATCCTAACACCTAGATCTACCAGTTTTAATGCTAGCGTTTAGGCTACGGCTAACCCTAATCCTAACACCTAGATCTACCAGGTTTAATGCTAGCGTTTAGGCTACGGCTAACCCTAATCCTAACACCTAGATCTACCAGTTTTAATGCTAGCGTTTAGGCTACAGCTAACCCTAATCCTAACACCTAGATCTACCAGTTTTAATGCTAGCGCTTAGGCTACAGCTAACCCTAATCCTAACACCCAGATCTACCAGGTTTAATGCTAGCGTTTAGGCTACAGCTAACCCTAATCCTAACACCCCGGTTTAATATAGCGGTTTAGGATACGGCTAACCCTAATCCTATAGATCTACCAGTTTTTTAATGCCTAGGCGATTAGGCTACAGCTAACCCTAATCCTTTTAACACCCAGATCTACCAGTTTTAATGCTACGCTTAGGCTAGCTAACCCTAATCCTAACACCTAGATCTACCAGTTTTAAATCTAGCGTTGAGGCTACAGCTATCCCTGAATCCTAACAACCTAGATCTAAACAGCTTTTAATGCTAGCGCTTAGGCTACAGCTAACCCTAATCCTAACACCCAGATCTACCAGGTTTAATGCTAGCGTTTAGGCTACAGCTAACCCTAATCCTAACACCCAGATCTACCAGGTTTAATGCTAGCGTTTAGGCTACGGCTAACCCTAATCCTAACACCTAGATCTACCAGTTTTAATGCTAGCGTTTAGGCTACAGCTAACCCTAATCCTAACACCCAGATCTACCAGTTTTAATGCTAGCGGTTAGCGCGTTACGTAACCCTTAATCCTACACCTAGATTCTACCAGTTTTTACTGCTACGAGTTAGGCTACAGCGAACCCACTAATCCTAACACCACAGATCTACTGCCTCAGTTTCATGCTAGCGTTTTTAGGGGCTACAGCTAACCCTAATCCTAACACCCAGATCTACCAGGTTTAATTAGCTTTAGCGTTTAGGCTACCCAGGTCTTACCCTAATCCTAAACGGTCTTAACACTACCTAACACCTAGATCTACCAGTTTTAATGCTAGCGCTTAGGCTACAGCTAACCCTAATCCTAACACCCAGATCTACCAGTTTTAATGCTAGCGTTTAGGCTACAGCTAACCCTAATCCTAACACCTAGATCTAACAGAGAGCTAGCAGAGCTAGCAGTAATGCTAGTGTGTGCCTGCTAATTTAGACCAAAGGTATTAGAGGGGATGGTCTCTGGCTGAACTTTGAATGTAAAAGCTCATAACGCTGAACCTTGTGTCTGTTTACAGAGAAAGGCCCGCCCTTTGAGAAAAAGAGCCAATCAGCATGCTGTATACAGCCCGAACGAGGAGCGGTCCGTGATATCAGATTGTGCAGACCCTTTTCCAGGTCCGAATGCGCTCACAGACCCCGAAAACAAAAGCTAACCCAGAACCTGTAAACCTTTTCACACTCGCTTCCTTGTTTATTAGCCTTAGCTAACTAGCTAGCCTTAGCCCTACCTTAGCTAGATAGCTATCTTCACCTGCACTTGTGTGACTGACAGTCGAGTCACATTATTATGACCACTTCCTACTCAGCAGTAGTACCCAGCTTGTGAAGTCACATTCCCATGACATGCTCTTGGCCCACCCGTCCATGTGGAAGGCACTCGGAGCCGGCTGATCTGGGATCCATCCTTCCAGATCCCGTACACTCATACATGCTGATGGTCTTCCCTGGGGCGTATGGGATCTTCCAGCAAGACAAAGCCACATGTCACATGTCACGAAATGTCCAACACTGGTTGGAAGAGCATGACCACGACTTCCAAGTACTACCCCGGCCCCCTAAATCCCCCGACTTGAACCCAGTTGAGCATCTGTGGGACCACCTCGTTGTCGTGTTCACTCCATGGGTCCTTCCCCACACGCCCTCCAGCAGCTGTGGGATGCACTGCAGTCAGAACGGCTCCAGATACCTGTGACCACCTGCCAGGACCTTACTGAGTCACTCCGAGCCCCTCCAACTGCTGTCTTTACTGAACACATGGCTACTCTGGGTATTAGCTGGTGGTCATAATAATGTGGATCGGCTGGATATTAATATAAGGACATATTTCCATAAACTCTGACCCCACCTGTGCTGCCTTTCGTTCACTGCCAGTGAGCATTTTCTCCATTAAGGCCAAGACTGACGTAACTGCGTTTGGTTTCCAAAGCCCTAGGCAGGTCGTGGTTAACTATTTAGTCAATCATTCAACAGACATTCCTGTCCTGAATAAGGGACATGTCGTTAGCAGGCCAGGGTCCCGTATGGTGAAATACCTGTGTATACGGTGTAGGGGACACGTTCACGCTGGAATGAGGGGAAAAAGTCCACTTAATATAAAATATAATATTTAATATAGTCTGTTTAATATACAACACAAGATTTAATATCATCTATCTAATATAATATTAAGCATAGTTTTGTTTAATATACAACATAATATTTAATACTGTCTAACATAATATTTAGTATTTAATTTATTTTATTTAATACAAAATATAATACTTAATATAGTCTATTTAATATACTAAATATTATGAGTTACATTTAATATAGCATATTATTTAATATAGTCTATTTAATACAAAATACAATATTCAATATAGTTTATTTACTACAAAAAATCATATTTAGTACTATTTAATATAAACCTCGTTTTCCTGCATTGGTGTAAGAATGTAACTCACCTCACCAATGCAGATTCTCCTTTCTTCTTTCTCGTCACGTCAGTTAGGCTTGGTCATTATTAATATTAAATAAAAAACCAAGTTATTAACGATTTTCTGTCTCCTTCTCTGTAAACAAGACGTTCAGTCATGCTGGGTTTTTATGAACGGCTAATGCTAACTGAAAACTTAGCAATAGCTTTAGTATCTGACAGTTCAACAATTTGATCAACAGATTCTGCCCTGCTAGAGCTGCCCCGGTCAGCTGTAAGTGCCCTGGTCAACATGTTTTAATTAAAAATGATTAATATTAGAATCTGGGAATGTTTGTGTGGGAATATATGTAATGATTTCCTGTATAGTTTCTATCTACACTGCTTTGTTGTGAGCAGGATGTTCTGGTTGGGTTATGGTGAACGGCTAATGCTAACTGAAACCTTAGAAACAGCTTCAGTGTCTGAAAGCATGTTCACACATCGTCTAATTACTAGGTTCGAGCTCAGTCGTCAGTCACTGTAAGTGCTCTTGTCTACTTGTTTGTATCCAGAGTTGTTTTTTTTTCTTTACAGTTTTTTTTACACCACTGGTTCTTGTAGGGTTGATAACGTAACAGGCTACTCCTCTGTGATGAAGATGTTCCGGTATGTTCGGTTACTATGAGCCGCTAATGCTTGGAAACCTAGAAACAGCTTCTGTGTCTGAGAGCATCCTCACTAACCGGTTACGGTTTATTGGGTTCATTGTAAATCTAGATTGTTGTTGCTCACAAATGAAGAAGTTATCCAGGATCCATAGACAAGTACCGAGCGTAGTTTTTAGCAGTCTGTCAAATTTCTGCCCTGCTAGAACTGCCCCAGTCAACTGTAAGTGCAGGTTTTTATTAGAAATTAGCCACATTAGCATAACTTTTTCATGTATAGTTTTACTAAGCTAGTCATTTTCTATCAGCACCACTTACTGTAAACAAAACGTTCAGTTATGCTGGGTTACTATGAGCGGCTAATGCTAACGGTAAACTTATGGCTCCAGCGATTTCAATCCCAATCCATGCTAACAGGTTATAACTGTAAAACGATGTTTTTTATTTATTGCTAATAAATTGGGACTACAGATGTCCAGTCACCGTAGACTTACTGTGGATCAGACAGCCGGTTTTGCTCGGTCATCATGAACGGCTAACGCTAACTGGAAGCTGGACACGTCTGCCTCACAGTGGAATGTTCATGAGTAAAATTTACAGAGCTGTTTCTAAACGAACATCATCTCTGGCCTGTTAAAGTGCACTCGTGTCCTTGTACGATTCTGCTCATCCACATCCGATACCGATATTGACACCGTGAGTATCGACGGTTACCGATACAGATCTGATATTTTCTACCAGCCTTTGAAATGAGCTGTTTAAACTGACGCATGTCTCCACACACTCTGTCTCTCTGGATCTGTTCCAGGATCCTTCATTTTCCTATTTCTGATTTCCAAGCCAGCAGAAAACGCTCGGTCCTGATGCCTGGTATCAGACGGTGGCTATCTCCATCATTAACAGATACTACACATCACCTTCACCCCTCAAGTGGAGCTAAGCGACAACACGTCTCCGAGTCTGGCAGATTCTGGAACTTCAGTCTCTCGCTCTCTCAAAAAGCCATTAGCACTTGTTGTGGCCTGGCGAAGGGTGGTGAATACTGATGACCAGATTTGATGAAGGAGGGTGGTGGTGGTGGGGTGGGGGGGTTAGTATCCCCCTTCCATGAGACAGAGACACGGGGGAAACCAGTTTACTGAAGATCTCACTTCTCGGTGTCCTATTCCCGCAAGGAGCCTCGCTCGCACACGCTTCCCCCATCCTCCACTCTGTAGATCCAGTCACCCATCCCCCTCTCAAGGGAAATGTAAACACATGCACACTTGAGCCCACCCCATTTGGCCTCCACCCTCCCTCTCCCTTTCCCTCTATCTCTCTCTCTCTCTCTCTCTCTCTCTCTCTCTCTCCCCCACTCTCAAACACAATCAACACATCTGAACTGGCAGACCTACCCCACGGCCGGAGGCGGCCGCTTGACTGACAGGCAGGCTTACATTCCCCCCCATGAATGGAGAGCTTAAGCGAGAGGCTGTCTGACTGCTGCAAGTACCTCCGTTCTTGTTTACATGCTAACACGGAATTGCCAAAAACTAGCACTTCCCTGGAACACCAGACTTGCACAAGATGTGCTTCAGGGCTAGATATGAACACAGATAGTCGTTATGTTATTGTTTTGTCTATCTGTAGATCATACATGGGTCTGTTCTCTGGTAAAATGCTAACGGGGAGCTCTCCATTGGTCAGAATTCCATACATGCACACACCGACACTGGGGTAAGCGTACCTACTAGCATGTAGCTATTACAGACCACCAGCACCGGTAACAGCTGGGACTGGATTGGGCATGGACTGGACAGGTTTCTGGATGTAGCCACATCAGTGTTCAGACTCTCTCACATCAAACAGTTGGTCAGCTGGTCCAGATGTGGTGGATGCCTTCCTTTCCTGGCACAGTTCCAAGGAGAATTCCCTGTAGACTGGGATTTTAGCCACTGCTGAAACTTAGAGCATGAACATATTTCAATTTATTGGTTTGATTTAAATTTGAATCTAAAATGTGTTTATTTGAATAATGTTCATGAGATATTTAATAAACATGCGATATTTAGACTTACACAGACTTTATTGACATTCAAATTGTTGTGTACAGTGTGCATTCGAACGGAATTGCGCTGCATTGGCTCAGAGTAAATCAGGGAGAAAATAATAATACAGTGTGGTGCCTTTTTAAATATATGTATATCGACAGATAAATAAAATTTACATATATATATATATATATATATAAGAAAGTGTATTGCACTGGAGCTCCTAGGTACGGAGTAATCAAAAAAAATTGGAGCAGCATTTTATTTCGAGTTCAGCAGTTCAGCAGTCTCTGCCATGTTTTGAACCTGGCTGTTCTGCTTCAACGACTTCTGAACCTCCTTCCAGAGGCCATCAGCGAGAACAGTCCATGGTGGAGGTGGGAGGTGTCTCTGTTTACGTGAGGTGGTGAAATTTCCCATAAAAAAATACAGTTAAAATGACAGCTTGTTTCCCCCTCTGGCTCAAATTCATATTTCCGAATTTATTTGAATTCACAGATCTGAATTTTTTTAAAACTTGTAGTTTCAAAAATCTCTTTTTTATAACAGCAGATTTCACTACAAACTATTTATTTTATTAAACGTCCCATAAACATAATCCAAATCTTCAAAATTCAGATTCAAATACTTCAACTAACTCAAATACACATCAGCGCTTAAGCTCCAGAATGAACTCCCTAAACCAGCTACAACAAAACCCACCAGTGCTTTCAGGGGTCATGGAGAGGGAGCTCACTGGGCTGGTCCACACTCTTAGTAAAGATGGTTCTCTGAGGGTTCTTTAGTAAAGACACTTGCGGACGGAGAACTGAGGAACAATTTGCACCACTGAATTTCTATGCTGCACTAAAAGGGTTCCTTTAAGCTCAGCGCAGAACCTTATATAACATGGTCTCCATTAGCCTGAAGTATCCTTTACCAGGCTAGGAACCATTGAGCCAACCATTATCCAAATGGTTCTATGAGGGTTCATGGTTCTCTATAGAGTCATTGGCTTTACTAAAGAACCATCGTATTCCAGGAGCGTAACCGAATGTCCATGGCCGAATTCGGTCTGCCCAAGAGTGCTTGGGTAGAATTCGCCATCGGGAGGTTAGATCTGAGCTATCATGTGATGACATCACTGATGACTCCATGCCTCCAGGAAATCGGAATGGTTTCAGCGTTTTCAGCGCCTGCCTGGAGCTCTGGGAAGGCTAGGACCGGCACCGGCGAGAAGACGCGGTCTTCAGCACCATGTTTACAGTATGCAGCCCTTCATTATGGTGAGGACAAACACTTATGAAGCCTAATTGGCTGTGTTGTGAAACGCTGAGGCTAATCGCTTGAAACTGGTAATTACATGACAAAGAAAGTGAGAGAGTTCCAAGCGGAAAGAGTGGAGGGGGGTGGAGGGTAGCTGGGAGTCCCTAGACAAAGCCTTGGAGCCCTACTGTAACGGAGGAGCTCTGTTAGTGTACCCTGACCTTGTGTGGCTTGTAGGACCACGGCGCTAACAGATAATGGATGATCGGCTGCCGGATACCCTCCCCTCGGAATATTCATGCATTTGTTTTTTCAGGCCAGTACGTCTTTGTCAGCGGAACGACCTCCGCAAGGTTAATTACGCGGTGCGAAGGGAGCGTGTCAGCTTTGAAAACATCCTGCTAGAAACGCGCCCCAATCGCCAGGCCCTGAAAAGGGCACGGACAAAATAATGGAAACAGATGTGGGTCAAATTCTGTGGTGATTACATACATGGATATACGGCCAGCATTGGTGCTAGGGCTCTATGCAGCTGCGCCAGGTGGACGTGCAACGGGCCGTCGCTAAGGTGCACCAAGTGTCCGAAATGATGACCCAGCTCAGGAAAGAGGAACAGGAACAAGGACGGGCAGACACAAACAGGATAGGTGCCGAGACCAAAACAGCCTAGAAATGACCACAGCTCCTAATGTTAGGCCTCCCTGAGCTAGTCTGAACCAAACCGGCTCATGACTGTTATTTACAGTGTGCTGGGGCTCACACTGGCAGATCACCTGTCATCTAGCTCGGTATATAAAGACACACACACACACAAACAAACAACAACAACAACAACAAACGAGCTGGGGAAGCAACTGCATGGCAAACGTCCACTTTTGTCAACATCTGGAGGCTTTATTCTTTTACAGCGCCGAGTGGAGGCCAAACTTCCTCCTCCCAGCTGTTCAGCGTATCCGCCAGCTCCCTGGTGAAGAGGGAAAATAAGGACCATTGTAATGGGATCAACTGCTGAGAGTGCAAAAGCCACTCTCCTAGCACATCCATACACTGGATGGGCTTGTTTTGACTACAGCCTGTGGAACAGGCCGCGTGACATCTGGAACGAACGAATGTATCTTATGATGTCATACTTTAAACGGAGGTATGGCCAATTAAAACTGCTTTAGGTTCATGAAGGTCAAGCCCAACACAGATGTGAGAAGCTAGACCAGCTCCACTGACCATACAGGACACTCTGTAGGTGTCCAGGTCCAGACTGTAGTCCAGCTGTTTCTCTGTGTACTGTATTACCCTGTTCTTCAATGGTCCGGACCCCCACAGGACCACCACAGAGCAGGTATGATGTGGGTGGTGGATCATTGGTGGATCATACCCAATAAACCAGAGCACATACAGAACCTACAGGACGTCATTACCAGGCTGCTAGCGGAGCTCTGTAGGCGATCCTGCCGGTCTGGAGGGCCAGCAGAGGAGGGTGGAGTTCAGCTCCTCACTGCTTACACACATGTAGGGCATCATGTGACCTCAAAGAGGCGGAGGACCATTATTTATTATCTCCACCCAGAATTCCTCAGTGATGTGAAGCTGAGCTCTTTGATCTCCAGCTTCATGCTCCAGTCTCCCCGTTCCACCTTAAATGGTGCAGCAGCCTCAGGTACTAGGATGTAACTGCTGCACCATTTAAGGTGGAACAGGAGATTTCGCTAGGTAGCGCCGAGACATCGGCGTATCACTAGTGATCTCTACACGTGTTATGAAGAAAATGACCATAAAACGCTGTTACCATGGTGATCTTACAGTACAGCGGCTTTAACCGAGACATACTCATAGTTATGGGTCTCTCTGGTGGCTTGGGCAGCCATCTTGCCGATAAGTCGCAGGGCATTCTGGGAGTTTTCTCTTAACACTCCGTTTGGAGTGAGTCTCTGAAACATCTCAGTTTGAAGCCCTAACACTACACCCTATCCCTCCACCTCAACACCAATCGGGACAACCCTACACCTCCGTTTTTGGGCGTTCATGTCTAGGGCTAGGGTTGTCCCAGCCCAAGTGTTCGGGGCAAGGGGTGAACTAGGATTGGGCCTACATCTACAAGGTGGACCAACAAGGATGGAGTGGACTGTATATACAGTATATAAGGACTGACTGGGCTGTATGATGAATGATAGGTTGGTAGATACTGCCCCCATTAAAAGACCCCCTGATGCCAAGCCTGAGGGCCCTTTAAATTAAGAGCATTAATCATGCCACCTGGAATCTGAAACACCCTAGCATGCTTACGTCAAACCGCACTGCTATGTTCAGTGCTCAGTGTTAATGTGGCCTATATAGTTGAAGAGCCCCCCAAACAATACAGATATACGGACCCCCATTAGAGACAATGCAGCTGAGGGGATAGCAGCAGGCTATCGACAGCTGGATTCAGTTTTCTTGTATGAGACCAAAAGCTAGCCACGCTGCCTGCTCCCATCTGCTCAGCATGTTGGTCCAGTTGGAGCTTCCTGAAAAATGGATTCCACATTCCTGATGATTCCTAATAGGATCTCCATCCAAACGAAGGGGACCACTATTAGAACGGCCGATTTCCACATGAGAGGGTCCCAAGTGCTATAGAGTAGCCTATCATCACCTTCCCCAGAGCACCCCCCGACCCCAAACCCCGTCCCCCCTCCACCCAGTGCCACTCAAATGAGTCATCTCCCAGAGGCACTGCGGTACTTTCAAACGACTCCGGCAGGGCCAAGTTTAGCAATCGATCCTCATGAAAGTTTAATGCCGAGAGAGCCCCCGAACAACTGCCGCTCTCTCGCCTGTCACCCCCCTTGCATCATCCTCGGTATCAAATTAAGACGGCAAATGCCATTCCCCAATTTGTCCCCCGCTCATTAAAAAGTAATCCCCCTCATTAACAGATGTTTTGCCACAGTTTGTGACCGCAGAAAGTCATTTCTGCGCCGCGCGACGTCGCTAATCGAGAAGGCAGAGTGGCGTCGGGCTCAGCAAACGATCAGGGGCTGATTTAGCCTTACCTGAGAGCCTGGCCGCTTGCTTTGGTGCTTGTGGGCCAGGCATGACCATGCAGGTTTCTTAAATGCAGGTTCCTGTGCACTCAAGGCAACCCCCATCCCCCTAAACACCCCCCAACTCTCCACCAGGATGAAACTTGAGAGTTACGGGCGGCGGTGGGGGGCAGAGGGGGCGGTCGCGGGGACGGTGGTTGACATGCACCATAGCTTCAACAGCAATTCCACCAATTTTGGTAGAGGAGATTTCTGGGTGGGGTTTGGTGTGAAATGGTTGATTGTAGAGACTCAGTGGTGGTGACGGGGGGTTGCCAAGTCTACTGCACAAGTGTAGCCATTTTATTTAAAACCACTAACCTGCACGAGCCTTCTGAGTTTTAAAACAGCCAAACAGAAAAAACTAGTGCTCTGTCGGGACTACTTTGCCTCATAACACCCTGTATGTATCTCTCCGCCATGACCTTGTTTACTAAAAATGCTTTAGCCCAAATTTCCACTTTTAAAAAACAGTCTGGTTCCTATCACCACCACTATGAACCGCTGCGTTAGGTTCTCTGGAATTAGAATCAGAACTGAGCATTTCGTGTCAAACCACCTCGAATGGCTTTGCTTAGTAGAGATTTGGGTGGAGTTCCCCTTCGCACAAACACCCAGGCTAATTAAAGTAAATGAAAGTATGCTGAGGTCAACAGAGCACCGTGTGGTCTCTTATTTTGCTGTTGCTGCTGTGGGAGGATGTGCTCTGGAGAAGGTAATGACACATGTGCGTGCAGGGGTGGCGGCGGCCGCGTGTCGAAACCTGCCGCTGAAAGCAGCTGCAACTGCTGGGCTGCTATAAAAAACACCTTCAGGCCGCAGCAGTGAAGGATTCTACAGAAAGGGAACGCTGTAAAGGCTACCGACGGTGCCGCACACCTTCGTTCAGTCGGAGCAACGGTCTCAGTTCTCGAGAACCGGGATCTACTAAACCGACCGGGTCTATTTCTGCCTCTAATGCACCTGCGTGTTAGGTAATCAGCCCTCGAGCTGGAACTGGATACTAGCATACATGTGATTTGCATTAAGGGAGCGAATTCACAGTCTAGGAGCGTAGCCCAGACAGATTAGACAGAAACAGGCCTGATAGGCCTCATATTAGAGTCATTAAACAGAGTCATTCAGTGGGTTCTGTGTGAAACGCTCCGTTCTAGATATAGTCAGAACTGTTCCCAGTGGTGGTGAAGGTAACCAGACGTCTCCCTCTAAAAGCTCCCTCACAGGAAGTTCCTACATGAGGTGGTTCTGAATACGCTGCCTGATGTCTGAGACGCTGTTTATGATAGTGTGGAGAAGATCTCAGCCTTAAACTCCATTCATGGTGGAGGGATACATGCTGCAGGGCGCTGTGAGGTCAAATAGTCCCCCAAAGTGAACGCACTATTACCATCATCAACATTCCATACAGTGTAAACTCAGACGACTCATGTAGGTTCACAGGTGGCTCTGATAGTAAATAAGATGGTCCCATCACCACCAGCCTCTACAATCAACCGCTTCACAACAAGCCGCAGTAAAACACGTCAGGATGATGCAATTCTCCTCATTATTTTGGGTGTGAATGACCTCGTGCATTACTGACCACATGGTTTGTATGGTGGGGGTGCATCAAGTACGACACTGGCATAACACTGGGGGTCTAAAAATAGAGTAAAGGCCTTGTTTTGTTGAACCCCATCCCCCATCAGTATGTTTCTGTAGGCCTCAGCTTTGTCTGTACCCCATCCCCCCTGTCATCCACCCACCCACCCACCACCACCTCCTCTAGACCACAACAGCAGGGTGACTGGAAAGACATCAAATGGTGTTAATTAAGGAAGACCCTATAAGAAATAGCTTGGCTTCACACACCTCCCCACTAAGCTGAGTACTAGCTGTGAGGCTAACACTCACCCACATAACCCCAGATGTAGGGGATGAGCCCAGACCCAATGTTGCCACTTAGCTGAGTGCTAGCCTTGAAGCTAATACTTGCCCACTTAAGCCCAGATGTAGTGGATGAGCCCAGACCCAAGGTTGCCACTTAGCTGAGTGCTAGCCTTGAAGCTAACACTTGCCCACTTAAGCCCAGATGTAGTGGATGAGCCCAGACCCAATGTTGCCACTTAGCTGAGTGCTAGCCTTGAAGCTAATACTTGCCCACCTAACCCACTTTCAGATGTAGTGGATGAACCAAGACCCGATTTTGCCATTGAAGCAGAGTGCTAGCCTTGAAGCTAACACTTGCCCACTTAAGCCCAGATGTAGTGGATGAGCCCAGACCCAATGTTGCCACTTAGCTGAGTGCTAGCCTTGAAGCTAACACTTGCCCACTTAAGCCCAGATGTAGTGGATGAGCCCAGACCCAAGGTTGCCACAGACCCTTGAAGGTTGCCACTTAGCTGATGTGCTAGCCTTGAAGCTAGTGCTAGCCTTGACTTGCCCACTTAAGCCCAGATGTAGTGGATGAGCCCAGACCCAATGTTGCCACTTAGCTGAGTGCTAGCCTTGAAGCTAACACTTGCCCACTTAAGCCCAGATGTAGTGGATGAGCCCAGACCCAATGTTGCCACTTAGCTGAGTGCTAGCCTTGAAGCTAACACTTGCCCACTTAAGCCCAGATGTAGTGGATGAGCCCAGACCCAATGTTGCCACTTAGCTGAGTGCTAGCCTTGAAGCTAATACTTGCCCACTTAAGCCCAGATGTAGTGGATGAGCCCAGAACCAATGTTGCCACTCAGCTGAGTGCTAGCCTTAAAGCTAACACCTCCCCATTTAACCCCAGATGTAATGAATGAACCAAGACCCAATTTTGCCACTGAAACTGAAAGCTAGCCATGATGCTAACACTTGCTACAAGTCAATAGTCACCCAGATCCAGGTCTTCATTAAGTTTGCACAGATGTGTGAGTGTGGCTTACTGCACAACATGAGCCGTGCAATCAACAAAACCCCTCAGCGTAGCCGAGGGCCTGCATCTGGTGACTACTGGCTCGCGGTGTTTGTTAGCAAGGCAAGCCTCGTAACTGTAGCGCTAATCTGGACCCCATGGTTCGACCGCATCTGCGGAACATTCGGATTTACCATTCACTCACTCAAAGGAAAAGCAAACGATGGCAGATGCAAGGCGTTTTTTTTTTCTCTTTACATTTTAATTGAAAAATACTTCAGACTCAGCTTTTTGACCGCGTTATACAATAATCTGATTTTTGCAATACAGTGTTGAACTCTACTGTTTTGGTACGAAAAAGTGCTAAGTGGTGGACCAGCGTTGCAAGCATATGGATGGCAGGCATCCTCCACCACATACCAATGTCCCTTTATGTCTTCATAAGCCTGGACACGTACAACCAGAGTCCATGTGTCCGCGTTACCCAACACCATCTCGTCTGCAGGCCTGAACTGCAACATCCACAAACCGTCAGCTTCTCACTCGCTCGCTCGCTCACCCACTCATCCGAAGTCAACCGGGGTCGTTCATGAAGGATGTCATTCGTGATGCACAGTATATATGCCTAGTCAAGGTGGAAAAAACAGAAGTCAAGCATTCCATGAACCAGAACCGCAGCGTTGTAGTTTTTCACAGTGCTTCAGAGTAGATCGTTCCTTCAGTCCTTCAGTTCCACAACGAGGCTACTTGTATAGTAGAGGGGAAACCCGACAGCAGCAGGGAAGGGACCAGCCCTTCGTCAGTGAAATGTATTTTTTAGTTCTTGGTTTTTTTTGGGTTCCTCGTGGCTAGAACCATGCGCCCACCGCTCAGAGCCACACAAATCCATGCCAAAGCAAAGAGAAGCACCACCCCAACGTCAGCAGGGTCACCAGTGCAACAGCGCATAGCCATGCTGGCCTACCCAAAAGACCACCAAGGGCTACAAGCACAACTAAAGGCATGATCAAGAAGGTGGGGACGTGGGGGGTAGGGGAGGCTTGGCTGGCTGGGGTGGTGGAAGGACAGAAGCAGCCCCTCGGTCATCATCGCTTCTTCTTCTGCTTGAGGGCCTTCCGGCGCTTCACGATCATCTCGTAGAGCTTGTCCATGCCCTCGTGCAGGCCCTCGCCGATGATGGCGCAGGCGGGCTGGACGTGGTAGGAGGTGGACGGGGTCAGTTCGCTGAGGGCCAGCTGCTTCTCGATGTCGGCCACCGGCAGGGATCTGGGCAGGTCCTGCTTGTTGGCGATGACCAGCAGCGGCGTGCCCTGGTTCTCCGCGAACTTGGTCACCTTGTGCAGCTCGGTCTTGGCCTCCTCCAGCCGGTCCACGTCCACGGAGTCCACCACGTAGATGATGCCGTCCGTGCAGCGGCTGTAGGACTTCCAGAGGGGCCGCAGCTTCTCCTGGCCGCCCACGTCCCAGAAGTGGCAGCTGATGCCCTTGGCCGCGCCGTTGCTCAGCTTGATCTTCTCGGTGTTGAAGCCGATCGTAGGCACCGTGTTGACGAACTCGTTGAACTTGAGTCTGTAGAGCACAGTGGTCTTGCCGGCCGAGTCCAAGCCCAGCATGACGATGTGGAGGGACTGGAAGGCGGATATGTTGGAAAAGCTGTTGCCCATTTTTCTTCTTCTCGGTTTATCCGTGGTTCTGTCTGTTTGGCTCTCTTGGTTTGGTCCCAGGATCAGTCCGAGCCCTTCAGCAGGCCACCATGAATACGGCAGCGTCTTGTTTTTCCTGTCCCCGTAGATTCCTCAGGGTGTGGAAATGATGGTGCTGTTCCAGTGCCGCAGTGAGACACGGCCACCCGGAACCAGGGCTCACATTAGCATTCTCCCCACGACCACCTTAAAATGCCATTGCGACAGCCCCCCCCACCCAACCCAGCTCCGGCTCTTATTCCAGCCCGACCGGTTCGAGAAAGCTCCACCCGGGCTGCGCTGCGTCCTCCTCCGGGCTGCTCCAGTCCTGTCCGAACCGATTCCAGACGATCCAGCTGTTTTGTCCTCATACGTCCGTTCACATAGCGGTGCTTCACCATGCGCCTCGTGCCGTGTCCGTGCGTCAGTCCGAGTGTGCGGGTTTCTCCGCTCCGGCTCTGTCCGCACCTCCGCTCACAGAGAGGCCAGGTCCGCGAGTGTTCAGAGCGGCTGCTGCGCTCGGCGTTTAGCGCTCTGGCTCCGCCCACAAACGCCGTGGGAAAACAAACCGGGCTTATTTATCTTTTTTTGCCCACCCGTATTCCGGCGAAGCCCCGCCCCCCTGCGCTACGATTGGCTCATACTTCATAAACAGCACTTTCTCTTTTTTTCAACCCGCATTCCGACACTCCAAGCCATTGGTTAGTAGTAACACCAGACCTGCGCTGGGATTGGCTGAAAGGCGGTCGCGTCCTGTGCTCGGATTGGCTCATAGTGCTAGGAGGCGGGTTTTGCCTGAATATTGGTAGGAGGTAAAAAAAAGATGTAAAATATAAATTATTATTATTTTAAATTTAAATATTTAAAACTAATATTTTTATTAAATAAATTTAATATTATTAGTATTATTTTTAGAATTTGTCAAATTTAGTAAAAACAGTATATATATATATATATATAAATCCTGACTCCTGACTGATCCAACACCCGCAAACAGCAGTGATGCCCTCCTTTATTGCCCTGTTCTTCAATGGTCAGGACCCCCACGTGACACCTCAGTTTTACTGCTGGATTGAGAATCGTCCACCAACCAAAACTGTCCAGCCAACAGCAGCCTGTAGGCAACATCCTGTGGGCAGCATGCTGTGGGCAGTATCATGTGGGGCAGTGTCCTGTGGGGCAGCGTCCTCTGGGCAGCGCCCTGTACCCACTGATGAAGCACTAGAGGATGACCAACACTGCACTGTGCAGCAGCAGATGAGCTATCGTCTCTGACTGTCCATCTACAAGGTGGAGCAGCAAGGTAGGAGTGTCTAATAGAGTGGACAGTGAGTGGACACAGTGTCTAAACACTCCAGCAGCACTGCTGTGTCTGATCCACTCACACCAGCACCACCCACACTAACACACCACCACCACTATATATATATATATATACTTATTAATCACTTAGTAATAGTTTAAATACTCTTATGTCTCTTTAGCCAGCAGACAGTTGTTTCTGGTAATCAGAGATGGTGAGAGGTTGTTGCTATAGGTGACAGTAGGTAGATAGTTACCTGAAAGGTAATGCAGAATGAAGTTACATATTGTGGGAATAAGGCTTAAACTGCATAGACCTGCAGCACCTCCTGGTGGCAGGACTGTAAACCTACACTCCTATAATCTGTAGGCCTTTCTGAAACACCTCAGTGAGTTCACTCACAGGTTCACTCAGGGGAATTCTAACGAACCTGTTGAAGTGTGTGAGGTGTAAACAGAGGGAGGGTTCTGAACAGTGGTGGTGATGGGAACCAGGGGTTAACCTTGTCTACGACACACCTACAGACTTTTAAATACTCTCTGAACCACCAGTGACCCTGCAGGACGATTCTGCCTTCCCACGCGTTCACCTTGAACGTGTTTTAGGAAATACCAGATACCAGACACCTTCATATCACTCTTTATTACCTTCTTGTAGTTAAAGAGTAAACCTTGTTTCACTCTCCAAACCTAAAACAGCCCCAGACCCTCAGCCCTCCACCAAACTTGTTGGCATTAGGGAGGCAGCGATACAGATACTAGAATCAGGTATTGAGCCATTGATACCAAGCTCGTTTCCTCACGCCCGTAAAAACCGATACCAACATACCGATACCCGTGTGACAAGCTGAGTATGCACTGCCGTGCTAATGAACAAGACTTGAGCTGGCTCAGACACAATGGTCACTTTAAACACTCTGCCTCTGTGTATTCCTGCCTACAGTGCGATTCTACCCACTTTTTAAACTCACACAGTCACACAAGCTTCTCCAACACAGGTGGAGACACGGAGGTGAGAAAATTGACATTTGCTAGCAAAGTCTGTGTATGACTTTACTCTGCTTGGCTTACTGTGCATCTATAAACTGTAAAACAGGCCGTCCTGTAGAGAGACCATACTGTCCTGTAGAGAGACCATACTGTCCTGTAGAGAGACCATACTGTCATTTAGCAAGGCCATACTGTATTCTAGATAGACCATACTGTTCTGTAGATAGACTATACTGTCCCTTAACACAGACCACACTGCACAGAGAGACCATACTGTCCTGTAGAGAGACCACACTGTCCTGTAGAGAGACCATACTGTCCTGTAGAGAGACCACACGGTCCTGTAGAGAGACCATACTGTCATTTAGCAAGGCCATACTGTGTTCTAGATAGACCATACTGTTGTTTCGCAAGACCATACTGTCTGTAGATTAGACAGTTGTCTGTAGATAGAGCAGTCTGTACACAGAGCTGTCAGTAGATAGAGCAGTCTGTATGCAGAGCTGTCAGTAGATAGAGCAGTCTGTATGCAGAGCTGTCAGTAGATAGAGCTGTCTGTAGATTAGGCAGAACTGTCTGTACACAGAGCTGTCTGTAGATAGAGCTGTCCATATACAGAGCTGTCTGTACACAGAGCTGTCTGTAGATAGAGCTGTCTGTAGATAGAGCTGTCTGTACACAGAGCTGTCTGTAGATAGAGCTGTCTGCAGGCACAGCTGTCTGTAAACACTGTTGTTTCACCACTCCAGAGTACACAGTTCCACTGCTCCAGAGTCCAGTGGTGGAGCTTTACACCACTCCAGCCGACGCTTGGCATTGCACATAGTGATCTTATGTTTGTGCACAGCTGCTCGGCCATGGAGACCCATTTCATGAAGCTCCTGACACCTCAATTCTTGTGCTTGTGTTGCTTCCGGCAGGTAGTCTGGCAGTCTGGAACTCTAATGAGTGTCGGAATGGAGGATAGCTGATTTTTGTGCATTATGTGCTTCATTTTATTCACATAGATACAGTATATATATATATATATATAGCTGATTTTTGTGCATTATGTGCTTCATTTTATTCACATAGATACAGTATATATATATATATATATATATATATATATATATATATATATATATATATATATATATATATATATATAGTGTGATAAAAATGATGTCAGATGATGTGGGTTTAGTCCAATTCATGTTCAGTTATATGTATAATAATAATTCTTTATAAAGTACATATTATTATTGTTATTATTATAATTATTATTATTATTATTGTTGTTGTTATTGGTCTTCTTCTTCGTCTTCTTGCTCTTCTTCCTCTCGTTACCTTCAGTGCCTCCCTGTGAGAACCAGCACTGTGACTGTGAGTCCACTAGGTGGCGATTGATCACTACACACCAAATGTTTAGTTCAGAGCAGGATGCCCAAAAACAAGCAGAGGAATCCCCAACCTGGGCTGGACTGCAGCTCTTCTGGACGGGACCACCCTGGCCTAGAGCAAGCTGAGCTCACCGGAAATAATAGATTTAGCCATTTAGAAATGCTGAGACTGGAACAAAGGACTTTTATATCGGCTGTCTGGCTGCGAGGGAACTGGGTGGCTTATAACTGCCTCAATGATGCAACAAAATGCAAGTACAACAGTTCATCATAGCAACGATGAGGCTAATGTCGCTAACAAGCAGTGGAAGCTCATGGCCTGTCAGTTAGAATCATGGAGACATGTATACACTACATACTCAGCCCAAACGGTGTGGAGGTATTCAACAACCTCCAGTAGACTTCTGACACTGTGATGACACACTGTTACCTATAAACAGATACCACACAAACATAAAACCAGCGGTGTTATGGTCAGTGGGGTTATGGTCAGTGGTGTTATGATCAGTGGTGTTATGGTCAGTGGGGTTATGGTCAGCGGTGTTATGGTCAGTGGTGTTATGATCAGTGGGGTTATGGTCAGCGGCATTACAGCTGGTGGCACTGCGGCCTGTGGTGGTACAGTCAATGGTGTTTCTGTCAGTGGTGTTACAGGAAGTAACGTTAAGGTCTTTGGTGTTACAGTCAGGGTTGTTATGGTTAGTGGTGTCAAAGGCAGTGACTTTATGGTCAGTGGCATTACAGTCAGTAGGGTTACGTCCAATGGTATTATGGTCAGTGGTGTTAAAGTCTGTGGCATTGTGGTGGTACAGTCGATGGTGTTACACTCAGTGGCGTTATAATCAGTATGTTTACGACCAGCGGTGTTATGGTCAGTGGTGTTACAGTCAGTGGTGTTACTACTAGTGGTATTATGGTCAATGGAGTTATGGTTAGTGAGATTAGAGTCGGTGGAATTATGGTCAGTGGCATTACAGTCTGTGGCATTGCGGCCTGTGGTGGTACAGTCAATGGTGTTTCTCTCAGTGGTGTTACAGAAGGTAGCGTTAAGGTCTTTGGTGTTACAGTCAGTGTTGTTATGGTTAGTGGTGTCACAGGTAGTGACTGTATGGTCAGTGGCATAACAGTCAGTAGGGTTACGACAGTGGTTGGTCTGTGGTGTTACCATTAGTGGCATTACAGTCGGTGGCATTGTGGTGGTACAGGCGATGGTGTTACGCTCAGTGGTGTTTCTCTCAGTGGTGTTATTGGAAGTTAAGGTCTTTGGTGTTACAGTCAGTGATATCACAGACAGTTGCTTTATGGTCAGTAGTGTGACTCTCAGTTGGGGTTACAGTCAGTGGTGTTACGGTCACTGGCATTATGATGAGTGGCATTACAGTAGGAGGCATTAAAGCCTTTGGTGGTACAGTCAGTGGTGTTACGCTCTGTGTCAGTCCTACAGGCAGCAGCATTATGGTTCTATTATGGTCAGTGGTGTTTTGGTCAGTGGTGTTATAGTCAGTGGTGCAACTTTGCTGACGCTATTTAATATGCTAGGTATGTCAAAGTATGTTACCTCCTTTGTTGCCCAACTCTACATATTCTCAGTACCGTGTTCCATCTCACCCCTTTAGTATCTATGCCCAGTCCTCTTGCCGGTATTGCTTGCGCCGTGTATACTGCACTGTGTTGCATGCGAGTGTTTTGTGTTGCACCATGGTCCTGGAAGATCAATGTGTACTTGTATATGGCTGAAGTGACCATGAAACCTCCCGTCTTCAGACCTGGGTCGGTGTTGACCGCTTGTTGGTTTTGAGGGGAAAGTTTTTCCTGAACTTCCAGTTTAAGGTGAATCCGTACCTGAGTGATCCGTCAGGGAGAAGTGATGGGGGTATCTGAGCAGTGCTGCGGAGTAGCACACAGATAAGCCTTTCACATTAGACTGATAAATAGCACACCGAGTTCATACCTCCACTCTGCTCAGGAGGAATGTGCTTCACTCTAAGGCCAGGGAGTACCAGTCACCACACACCCACCCACACACACACACACACACACATTCCTCTCTCTGTGGGTGTTTCTGTGCCCGTGCTCCACACCTAACTCAACCCTGACCTCAAGCTCCAAACAACCGAAACTTCAGCTTTGGATTATTTTGCTTTTGCAGACACAGATGATGCACGTTGCTTTAATCAGGTAACCAAATGTTCCTGCTTTCTATCATTCATCCCTCCATCATCTCCACAAAGTGGTAAACGCATAGGCTCATATTCCTCATGTCTCAATTAAACTGTCCAGGCTGGAATACCAATGTACCCATCATCTTCTTTCATCAAATACTAACCGCACAAATAGCTCCACCCAGAGGGACTCAACCCACAGGAATGCAATTTGGTGGGTAGGCATCATGAGACATGCCAATGATTCAAGCTTCATGCTCGGCTGCACATGTGACGTAAGCAAGGACGGTCTTATCTCTGTACCTGACAGACCCAACAGCCACCATTACAGACCTCCAGCGAGCAGTGGTGTCCTCCATGACTCATCCTGTTACTGCACCACCATCGGCAGACGGCTGCACCACGCAGGACTACACGCACACAGACCGTTACCACGACTGTCCTTAACACCACGTCACCGTCACCAAAGACTGCAGTGGTGTCGTACCAGACTGTCATGGAGTGACTCAGAATGGCAGCGGGTCATCTTCAGTGACGAGTCCCGCTTTAGTCTTGGTGGAGACGCCCAACGAATCCGAACAGCAGAATCCGTGTGTGGAGGCACCGTGGTCAGCACCAAGATGAACGGTTTGTCGTCACACGTCCAGAAGGCCTGGTGTCCCTCCACCTCCACCCCTACCGCACCATCTGCAGGAACTGTGTGAGGATGTTGAAGCTGCATGGGATGGATTATCACAGGACTCCATTAGGAACCTCTACAGCTCCATACCGAGACGTCTGGCGTGTTGGGTTAGCGAACACGGCGGCCCGACGCCATACTGAGAGACAGACTTCTGTATGTGTAGCTCAATAAATACACCTCCCTCTGGGTGCAGCTGTTCTGCTGATGATGAGTGTAGGGGTGATGTTCAGGTGTCCGCATACTTTTGTCCTTTTAATGCATCTTGAAGCCTGTACTACACATGCTCATAGAGCTTCATACCGTCTCAGAAGGCCAGGAAGCAGGTCTACTTGACACTACTCAACAGGCTGTGGGCTGTTAGCTTCCATTACGTGTTAGCTGCATTAGCTTCCCAGCTGCGGTGTAAACTGGAATACGCTAAGTCATGTAGCACACTGGGGGTGAGAAGGGTGTAGCTGACTGAAGCTGATTTCTGGCCAATCTATCACTTTGATGTAAACAGTTCCCCATCGGGATCCGAAGGAGCTGGGATTAGCGCCATCGCCGTCCTGGTTATGTCAGGCTCCTCCACCACTCCCTGCAGGCTGTTTGGAAAGATAATTGGCCGGGACGCAGCTTGGAACTGTCCCGGGAGACGGGTGAGGCTGGTGCCCTTGAATGAACTGGTTAAAAGACTGCTCTAAAACAGCGAGAGCTCTGCTGTCACACTTCTACCGCTCTTCCTCTTCTGGTGGTTGACGGGGCATTTGTGACGTGAGGTTTCAGTTTGGGGTGGAGAATGAGGTGCTCAGACTTGCCAGGCGTAACAGGTCACGTGTGTTTGGATTGGCACTGAACCGAGTCAGGAAAAGCTGCCGGGCAGCGGACAGGATAAAGCAGGAATGATAAGGAAGGAATTTATACAAATTGCTCCGACTGTGGCCTGGAAAATCACACGGTGCAGCCACGGGACTGACAGGGCGAACCTGGTACGGGACGAGTCCTACAGAGTGGTTTGGTGTGAAATGGTTGATTGTAGACTCTCTTTAGCGATTGCCCAATGCTAAGCAACGTATTGTTATCCGACGGTATATTCTCCTTCTTCTTCGTCTGATCGGGAATGAGGTGCTTGCCTACAGCTCTTTGATCTTTTTGATTCCACATAGCAACAGATCTTCCAGGAATTTTTCCCATTAAGAATGAATGGGATGGAAAAGCACACGGCCATCTACTGTACTTCTGCTCCACCCAGAGACCACGTTTCTGATACACTGTCTCAGGGCAGACCCCCGAGTGTGAATTCAATGTTGGTTCGACCCACACTCGTCTGTTTACCTTTATTCCTCCCATCCCTCATTCCTCCCATAGACTCCCATTCACTTCCTCCCCCATTTAAACCCTGTCTCCTTTAACCTACAGCCACCAAACCGCATGGACTCACTCAGGACAGACCCCCAACCTCTAATCCACAGCCATACTGACCCCCGCTCCTCTATGTGTTATTTATTCATCCCTCGTTCCTCCCATAGACTACCATTCATATTTAGCACAGCTTTAGCAACTGGTTAGCAACAAGCTAAAGCTGTGGAATCGCTCTGCACTTTCTTCAGGACATACACCTTTCTAGTTTCTTTATCTATAGTTTCCATATGGAGTATTGAGGAAGACCCTGCATGTGCCTCTCACCACACCACAACGGTTACACCCCAGTCCGACTGTGCTGCTACGCTAGGTTGTCCAGACAACACGGCAGTGTTGTCCAGACACGACTGGAAACATGTCTCGCAAACTCCAGATCAGATACTGTATTCCAGGTCTGTTTATTTAGAAAATCACTGATGGCCAAAATAACAGAAACGCCTCCAGAAGCCTGTATGGAACCGTCCTCGCTGTGCAGTTCACCCCAGCAGCCGCTCTGCGTTCTGTCTGTAGGTTACTGGAGGTCTCTGTGGTTTAGTGATGTTCGGATGAGGTTCAGTCGTCACGGTCAGTAGAGAGGGGGTTTGGCCCTCTGCCAGTCTGTAGCTGTGTTGTCCTGTGTGTTTGCTGGACCTTGTTCTGATGAACCAGACGCTCACTGTATCTGCCAGTAGAGCTAGAACCCGACCTTCTGTTCTCATTGAGAACCTGTCTCTTCAGCTCTGTGGGTCTGTAGGTGTATTGGGACTAGACTGACTGTTGGGGTGGTGCTAGCTCTGCTTCATCCACCCAGCTGGTTCTGTAAGGAGAGAGCAGTGATCACCGCAGCAGTGGGGTTATACTGTGGCTCGTTAGGATGGGATCCGGTTCAGGTGATCACCTGATCAGCGTCTCAGTAAGTAGAAGGAGGCGTGTCTGTGAAGGAGTCTGTTCAGAGCGGCTGCTGGACGTGTGGAGATGCTGATTTAGAAACAAACTGGAGTCTGTTATTCATTTACAGAGCTGTATACATTTATATATACACATTGATATTTAATATAAGTATGGTATGTACATATGTATTTAAGTTTGTCTAAGTGAACCATAGTGGTGCACAGTGCATGCTGGGTATTGTAGTGAGACAACATTAATAAATAAACATGAAATTCCTGTATTTGTTCGTACGCTGGAGTTCAGATGGCCCTGTGGCGCGCTCCGCAGGCTCCGGCCACGTTCTCCACCTTAGACGGCTTAATATTTCATATTTCAGGCTTCATAAAGAGGCTGTGCAGGAACCGGGCGACCAAATTCTTTGTGGCAGGAAGTGACCTACTGCAAGGCATGATGGGTAGGAAGCCGCTGTCCCTGGAGGATTGGGGAGGAGCTGACTGAGACGTGAAGACCCCCAGCACTAATGTAATCGTTCCATCTCGAGCAAAACAATGCATGGTTAATGCAGACTGCAGCCCGGTGGGACATCTCAAGTGAAAGGGCTTAGAGAGGAGGAGAGGAGAGCTGCTTGGAGGAATCGAAAAGGCAGAAGGAAGATTCATTAACACCTAGGTAACGGCTTTGTTCGAGAATTTGACAGAACCATTTGAGGTTATGGATCAATCCTTAAAGCTGCACTATGTAAGGAGTGTGATTAGTGAGCCAGGAGAACAAACACAGCCTGAATATGGCAGCCAGTGGATCCCAAAGGATCCTAAAATCATTCGGAGATCCACTGACAACAGTAGATCATTCCCTCTCGTCCTCAGAGGGCACGTCCTGCACTGAGTTCTCTTTGAGTTCTCTTTCAATCATCGGAATCCTCAGCTCGCCTTACCAAACATTCTCCTGCATGTTACATCCTGCAATTACACACTTCCACCAGAGAGGTCTCCAAATCCCCAACTATCCAAAACTCACAGAGAGCTCTTTTGATGAACAAATGCATTTCTCTGTATGTTCTTCAAAGGTCAGGACCCCCACAGGACCACCACAGAGCCGGTATGATGTGGGTGGTGGATCATTCTCAGCACTGCAGTGACACTGACGTGGTGGTGGTGTGTTAGTGTGTGTGGTGCTGGTGTGAGTGGATCAGACACAGCAGTGCTGCTGGAGTGTTGAGACACTGTGTCCACTCACTGTCCACTCTATTAGACACTCCTACCTTGCTGCTCCACCTTGTAGATGGACAGTCAGAGACGATAGCTCATCTGCTGCTGCACAGTGCAGTGTTGGTCATCCTCTAGTCCTTCATCAGTGGAGACAGGATGCTGCACACGGGACATTGCCCACAGGACGCTGCCTACAGGAAGCTGCCCACTGGATACCGCTGGCTGGATAGCTTTGGTTGGTGGACGGCTCTCAATCCAGCAGTGAATATAACAGTTCATTTAAAACACTACACTGGATGGAAAATGGAAGACTAGGAAAACAGGACGTACCAGGAGGTCGGCGGGCTGCACTCCAGGTTTAGGCCGAGGCAGCAGCTATGCTTGGTCTTTTAAAGAGTGTTTTATTTTGACACCGTGCGTTTGAAGTACGCGCTGTATTGGTGTAAATACTGGTCATATGGAATTCATATGCTTTAATTAGCGCCTATGCTTAAAAGCTGGAACGCTCTGTGGAAGACGAGTTCATCAATATTTCATTGGACGTTTGGAGTCGGAGAAGACTGATAGAGGATGGAAGTGGAATATGTGCTTCCAAGACTAGGCTTGTTTTTCATGCCAAGGGAGTCGCAAGTTGTTGGCTGGAAACTCTGGGAACGCCGAAGCTTTCTAGCTGATGAACTCTGAAGGAGCGAGGTATCTTGCAGATAAGAGGAAGATGGAAACTGGACCACGTGTCCTGCTCTCAAAGAAGGCCCTTTGCCAAGTTTCGATCTGACCCCATCCCTCCCCCGAGCACTTCCCTGCTTACCCCGCCTTTCATCACGGACACACAGAACAATGTGCTCTTTGTTCTTTTGATCTCTCAGACTTGCTTGTGTCGGTCAGGTGTTGTACGGCAGCTGGGAAACATCCGACACTCACTCTTCCTTTTCAAAGAAGGACAAGGATGCTGGTTAGACGTTTTGACTCCTGGCTCTTTATTAGACATGTCTTTAGTTGGTACGACAGTTTCAGACGCTGCATGTTGCAGTATTAGCTAAAAGGGTACATAAAAAATCCATACAGTGTCAAACGACACATAACCACAGCTCCAGTGCATTCTTCCTTCATCACCCACCAGCACATGCATATAAACCCATTATGAGCAATGCAGAAGGCAGCTGTTTAAAAAACATGGCTTTTCCAATGATACACCCATCATCCGCAGAACAGCTGCATCCAGAAGGAGGTGTGAGAGTGCAGGTGTGTTGGGAAGGAAGATAAAGGTGACCAGGATCAATAACTGATGATAAATTTAGACTGATATGATCAATATTTATTGAGCTACACATACAGAAGTCTGTCTCTCAGTATGGCGTCGGGCCGCCGTGTTCGCTAACCCAACACGCCAGACGTCTCTGTATGGAGCTGTAGAGGTTCCTAATGGTGTCCTGTGATAATCCGTCCCATGCAGCTTGAACACCCTCACACAGTTCCTGCAGATGGTGCGGTAGGGGTGGAGGTGGAGGGACACCAGGCCTTCTGGACGTGTGACGACAAACCGTTCATCTTGGTGCTGACCACGGTGCCTCCACACACGGGTTCGTTGGGCGTCTCCACCAAGACTAAAGCGGGACTCGTCACTGAAGATGACCCGCTGCCATTCTGAGTCACTCCATGCCAGTCTGGTACGACACCACTGCAGTCTTTGGTGACGGTGACGTGGTGTTAAGGACAGTCGTGGTAACGGTCTGTGTGCATGTAGTCCTGCGTGGTGCAGCCGTCTGCCGATGGTGCTGCCCTAACAGGAAGACACCACTGCTCGCTGGAGGTCTGTAATGGTGGCTGTTGGGAACGTGAAACTTGAATCATTAGCATGTGTCACGATGTCAAAGATGCCCACCCAGTTTCATTCCTGTCGGGTGGTTCCTTCCGGGTGCAGCCATTTGTGGAGCTATTCATATGACGATGAGTGCATATGTTAAGGAGCTACGTATAAAATGACTGGCCAGTATTATTTTTATCAGTCTCAAAACAAGTGCAGTGTGTAGATTTGGACCTAGCAGCCAACTTCTACTGGTCATGAGTTATCTATGTGGAGCAAGAGCTAAATGAAAGTCACGTCCACAAACCAGGAAACTGATAGTCGCCCCACTGGCACTCATGCTTTAAAGCTTCTCGGCCTCCGTCTCTAAGACTGAGAGAAGTTTTCACAACACTGACGGAACCAGTACGAAGAAACCCAAGGTTCTGTGCACACTGTGCATCACCTTTGTGATCGTCCTTGATATTTCAGAAGTATGGGGCTGTAGAAAAAGACTGGAGCCATGAGCACATGAATAAAACTGCATGCTGACATCTATTATTTAGCAGCTGTAGGAAACTTTGCCCGAGCTTCATCTCCTCATACGTTTTGAAGTTGAAACAGACATCAGTGTAAAGGTGAAGTGTGAAAGTCTCAGTCACAGAGGAAAGTGTGGTGCTGCCCCATTTGTCATTTTAATTGCTCCAAGCTAGGCTCATTACCAGACGAGGTAAAGATCGATATGTGCACTTCCTTGCTTTATACATGACTAATCAAGCCCAGTTTGGTTTCAGTCTGGCTATGGATTTTTAGAGCTGTTCTAGACCTGATGGTCTCTGGTTCCGTGTCATTACACTCAGGATTAGAGAGACAGCGGTGGTCTCTGAGAGACTGGGCCACAGTTGGCTCATTAAAATGATGCTCTACATCAGAGACGTCAAACTCGTTTCAGGTGACAGGCCACATCGGCCCAATGTGAAGTTGGTCCGGACCAACAAACGTCAGCTTTATGGGCCAACAGATCAAATGTGTTTGCTGTTTACCTGGAAAGCACAATATTCATGAACCAACAGAACCAGCAGAACCAACAGAACCAGCAGGTTTACTCGGTCAGACTAAGCCGGGGAGCTCACTAGCATCTTCAGTGCCTCCGTGCCAAAAACACTGAATGGCAATTTAGATTGTTCGCTACTGCTCTGTGTGTGCTGTGTGAGCTAACTGGTGAGGTATGTTTGATTAGTGGACGATGTGGAGAACTCCAGCGTTCCAGGCTGGGAAGAGGATGTCGGCACTTCTCATTCCCTTCCCAGGGATCCCACCTGTCAGCGGTACATGGTTGATGTTCATCTTTAACCAGGCCTAACCAACCTAATCCAATGTTCCGTTCCACCTTAAATACTGCAGATTGTACAGGGACCAGAATGTCCTGTGGCACCATTCCCAAAACAGGCTGGAGAACAGGAACTCCAGCTCCCACATCTTTAACAGGATCCCGGAACACCTTTAATCCTGCAGTCTGCACATTCCACTCCGGACAGATTCCCAAACCTCTCTGGACAATATGGAGCAGCTCCGCTCAGCGTCTGACCCTGAAGAGACTGAAGAGAGGAGCAGCTCCACCTTTACTAGCACCACCACCCCAACAGCAGCCTGTAAGTAGCAGCCATGCTGTGTGATTGTATCCGTGTGTGGCGGGTTGGAGCAGATGATCTTAAACTGAGAGCTCCATAGTGAGGATCAGCTTTACTCTACTGTGTGTTGGTGTCCAGATGGAGCTGGTAGCTAGCACAGGGAACGCTAGCTACTAGCATTAGCTCCAAGTAACTAGCATAGCTAACTAAATAGTATGAGGGCGGAGCTTATTTACACAGAGGCTCATTTTATTTAGTCTGTTTCCACACGGTGTTTCTGTGTGATCATTATGGGCGGCGTTTTTGCTGTAAACCAGCCAATCAGAGCAGAGCTCATCTAAATATTCATGAGGAGCTCACCAAAAAAGGAGAAACAGCTCAAGTTCATGTTAGGACCAAATCCGCCTATAACTGACATCCCTTTATCACGGCTGTCACAGCGAGACTGCTAAAAATGTATTATGGCAAAAACGATGAAAATGATCCAAAACATGCAGCATAATTAAAAAAGCACCAAACTTATAAACACAAAACGTTTAAGGAATCTTCTGAACATACAGTAGTTGGCTGGCATAACCACAAATATACAAATACACAACAATCACGACGTATTTCACGAAATAACACAATAAAAAATCATCATTTGTTGCAAAATACATACACATTAAAGACTATTAGGTAGATACACAGTCATAGTGTTGGGAAGTGTTGCTCATCTAACAGTCGTTTTGACCTTTGACAAACAGTAGTCAACATGCAGCGTAGATAAAATGATATTAAATATGTGCAAATTTCAAAAATCAACGTGTTTATATAACAATGGTTGCATGGTCCATGTGTACTAATATACGAATACACTTAAAATACAGTTTCGACACATTTCAAGCCCGTTTTTTTATATGGAGAATACCAATGCGGTATCAAACTGTGCAGCACAAAGAGATATTAAAATATTCTACACAATGAAAATTGTCAATTACAGCTTGTTTGAATTGTATAACAGTGATTGCTGGGTTTGCTCGAGAAGAGCCTTCTCAAGATACAGTGTAGGTGGAACATACAGTCAGTCAGAACATACTTAGTGTTGGGTTGAAGTCGCCAAACCCCATGCTGAGAGGTAAAGCCATATGAGAAGTCTCTGACAGTGTAACACATTAACGGTGAGCGTAGAGTCGGTAGTTCGATCTCAGCTGTTTCACCGAAACGTCCGTGTGAAAGAAACGCCGAGGCAGCACTAACACTTTCAAGGCTTTGGTTGGGTTCAACTCCAGTGAGCCCGTGTTTACTGGTGTGGAGCTGTGATGGTGTCATTTACCTCCTAAGCATTGAGATCATATGGCACAGTCGTCCTGAGGGGCGGGGCTGAAGGCAGAGCTCCGCAAGAGGTCCAGGCAGTTGACAAGGATGAGGGTTCCTGTTAGGTGTCTCCAGCGCTTGGTGATGGGGTTTTTCATTTTGTCCAGTCCTGTGTGCAGCTCCTGAAGCACATCCCTGTAACTGTCCCCTACCTGGGCCGCCCACGTCACCAGGAAGTCGTACGCTGGCTTCCACATGGCCTGAGGAAGCAGGTAAATAGAATTAATAATCGATTGTTAAAGGAGCAGTGTGCAACCCCTAGCGGTGAGCATGGGTACTGCAACCTACGGAACGTGCTGGCATGGAAACAGGGCAGCTTTTAAGGTGGAACATGGAGATATAAACAGACAGGCTGAAGAATAAGAAGTGGAGCACAGTTTTAATGCTGGTGGTATTTTTGTCCGGAGATTGTAGCTACGGGTAGTTTATACTAACGTAGGGCTGAATGATTTTTCCAGCACTGCAACTGCGTTTAAAGTTCAGTCATTTTATATACGTGAAGGCCCAGGCCTGTTTTTAGACTAAGGACACTAATGCTTCCACTTTTTTGCTGACCTGAGACTTAATTAAATTTTTAATTATTATTAAATAATTATTGAATTTATTGAATTACTGAATTTAGGACTTTTTAAAGACCATTCTCAGCTAAATTTAAGACCAACACAACTGGTAAGCGTGTGTATCAACTGATGAAGACAAATCTCGCCATCTTGTTTGATCCCCACGCAAAAGTTTTCGCGAGCCAGGGAACGTTGCCTGGAAAAGGTTTCACAAAATTGTGTGATGGCTCGAGTCCGCTGAAGGTTTTTCATGGCAAGATGGTGTTTCTACGCTTTGGTGTGAGACTTGAGCGCCTTCACGCCCAAGGTCATAGGCTTCATATCGACTACTGGGGTCCGCGTGCAACCAAATGGAAAAAAAATTCGCTGTTATCAAGTCGAGCCTCTCTGCAAACAGACTTTCCTAGTAGACGGATTAACTCCAGAGATGTTACTTTGGTGACTGAGGCAGTAGCTATCTACAGGCGTATTTTGGCGGGCAGGTAGCGGGCGAACAGGGACGCTTCCTGCCTGAAGTCATCATGGGGTTTGTAGTTTAATCACCACAGGCCAACACCGGTAGCCCCCAGAAATACAGAGAACACAGAACTAACTTTGAATCAGACTATGCTTCTCTGGAATGAACCGAAGTATAAATTTAGAACTTGACTAAATGAAATTTCAGACTTTGGATGGTTAGTTGTTTTAAGCCCCTGAGGGAACCATGTACTTAGGGTTGTACAGCACGTGGGTTGTTTTTGATTGTTCTGCCTCCTTTACTGGTAGTTCACAAGCTCTGTGTTATTATGTCCAAATATTTCCGTTTTAAATTTATTAAGATGACATTTATTAGTTAATAAATATGAAACATTGCAGCTCTGGCAATTTTAAAAGTTTCATTCTTTTAAAATGAGATATATATATAAAAAAAAAAGATTTGTACTTCAGCTGTTTACTAATAAAACTGTTTTGTACATTATAGTCCATGTAAGCTATGAGGTCACCACTAAATCTTACACACTGTACCTTTAAGGGAATCGCTCTGCCTTTAACTTTAGATACCAAGTCATTATTCTCAGAAACACCCTTTGGGAAGGTACCTTAAACACACAGGGTGATTTTTGTGTCCACTGAGTTCAGAGTGATATGTATTTACATTCTTGAAACCGTAAAGCTTCAAAATGAGGGAATAATGACTCGTAGCAGTTCACTAGGTAATGTGCAAATGGGCTTCCATGAAACGTCTACTAATATGGAAGTAATAAAAAACATAAAATGGGAGGGCGCTCAACTTTCTCACTTACTTTACACATTATTAACTTTTTATTTCACATGTTAAACTAAAAGAAAGAAAACAATGCAGCTTTTAAAACTATGACTAAGCCATTTCAGGACCAGGTGGATGGCAAATCGGGCTTAGCGGACGCCCAGGGTTTTAATGGCTGTCTATATAAAATTTCTTCTAATCCTGGTTACCGTGGGTCTGGGACAGATACATATCTAGAGCATGCTGTGCCACAGTGATGCACCATGAAAGAAATATGCAAGACTTTTTACTCTCCCTGGAGCAAAGTAGCCTGACATGCAAAATTCATCTGTCACTGGATGTTTAATAGTACGCACGTCTAGAATATTAATCTGGAATATTAATGGAACGTCCATCAAAAATGTTCAGAGTTCAATTCTGATTCAAAGCTGGCCTCTTTGTGCATGTGCTCTAGCCTGCATGAGTTAGTCTGCACATATCCACCTCAGATGATCCTGAACGCCACTGTGTTAACATCAGCGGGTATGTGTGTGTTCGGTTCCCACCTCGTTGTCCACCACCCCGTCTCTGTCTCTGTGAGGAGCCTCATAAGCGTCCATTTGCTTCCGGGACACTTTGGCCAGTTTCTCTGCCAGCTCCCTCCAACGGCCAGCCACCTCCACCGCTGCGGTCAGCAGAGCGAAGTCCTTGATGAGCCGAGCCACCAGACCCTGACAGTCCATCTTCAGCAAAGCCTAAAGGGTACAGAGCAGTTTGATCTTAATGCAGCTTAATGCAGTCCAAACTTCACTCACCCGGTACAGTGAGGATCCGACCACTAACACCACTAACCCGATACCACACCGAGAGACCATCACTCACCCAGTACAGTGAGGATCAGACCACTAACACCACTAACCTGATACCACACCGAGACCATCACTCACCCAGTACAGTGAGGATCAGACCACTAACACCACTAACCTGATACCACACCGAGAGACCATCACTCACCCAGTACAGTGAGGATCAGACCACTAACACCACTAACCTGATACCACACCGAGAGACCGTCACTCACCCAGTACAGTGAGGATCAGACCACTAACACCACTAACCCGATACCACACCGAGAGACCGTCACTCACCCAGTACAGTGAGGATCAGACCACTAACACCACTAACCCGATACCACACTGAGAGACCGTCACTCACACGGTACAGTGAGGATCAGACCACTAACACCACTAACCTGATACCACACAGAGAGACCATCACTCACCCAGTACAGTGAGGATCAGACCACTAACACCACTAACCTGATACCACACTGAGAGACCATCACTCACCCGGTACAGTGAGGATCAGACCACTAACACCACTAACCTGATACCACACCGAGAGACCATCACTCACCCAGTACAGTGAGGATCAGACCACTAACACCACTAACCTGATACCACACCGAGAGACCATCACTCACCCAGTACAGTGAGGATCAGACCACTAACACCACTAACCTGATACCACACAGAGAGACCATCACTCACCCAGTACAGTGAGGATCAGACCACTAACACCACTAACCTGATACCACACCCGAGACCATCACTCACCCAGTACACTGAGGATCAGACCACTAACACCACGAAAATGATACCACACCGAGAGAACGTCACTCACCCAGTACAGTGAGGATCAGACCACTAACACCACTAACCTGATACCACACCGAGAGACCAACACTCACCCAGTTACAGTGAGGATCAGGACCACGAACACCACTAACCTCCTGATACCACACCGAGAGCATCGAGAGTCAAATCACTCACCCAGTACAGTGAGGATCAGACCACTAACACCACTAACCTGATACCACACCGAGAGACCATCACTCACACGGTACAGTGAGGATCAGACCACTAACACCACTAACCTGATACCACACAGAGAGACCATCACTCACCCAGTACAGTGAGGATCAGACCACTAACACCACTAACCTGATACCACACTGAGAGACCATCACTCACCCGGTACAGTGAGGATCAGACCACTAACACCACTAACCTGATACCACACTGAGACCGTCACTCACCCAGTACAGTGAGGATCAGACCACTAACACCACTAACCTGATACCACACCGAGAGACCATCACTCACCCAGTACAGTGAGGATCAGACCACTAACACCACTAACCTGAT
>JAMWET010007400.1:0-5000 GCA_024036415.1 Prochilodus magdalenae | reverse complement strand
GGCTTCTTTACGCCTCCTCTTTGCATCTGCAGGGCAAACACAAGGGGCAATATGGGAAACATCACCTCCTACATCAGCAGACACAATCAGTTTGGTGCCAGCGTTACATGTTCTACAACTATCTGTACTAATTCATGGATGGCACTGGTCAAAAGTTTAGGGACACCGCTCTAAATGGACGTAGGTGGTGATCTTATAGACTCTACAGTGGTACACTGAACAGCTCCACCTGATGAGAGTCTGAACCAGTCCATATCCTGATCCACCGCATCTACTCCTGATGTACACAGTATGATACTCCTCCATATCTCCACCTCTAATATATATTTAGTGGTGTAAAAACTTTGATCTCTTTTTCTGCACAGTGTAAAAGCTCTAGCTCTCCTTTCAGGTTTTTTTTATAAATGTGAACTTATTCATGATGGACCGACCAATAGAATCGCTCCAAACCTGCTTAGTAATAAACCTTGTTCTATCAGCTCCACTGCAGGGTAAGGAAGCTGCTCCATCCTCCTGTACAGCTCCACTCTGGAGGGTTTTAAGGTGGACTGGATAATTCCATGAGGGCTAGTTTATAGTTTGGTGTCTTCAGCTTTAAGATACACAGAAGGAGAACCTGCTACGAGGAGGCAGGTCTAAACGCAGGCTGGTAGTGAGTGTTTTCTCCCAACAGAAACTTGTCTGCTGTACAACAGTCTCGTTAATAGAGAAGAATCGAGAACCGGTTCCAGTTAGGACCCGTCGGAAGCAGGTGCCTCTGAGGTTAGTCCTATTCTCAGTGACGCCATGTTTTTCTGGCACATATGTTCAGAGACTTGCAACAAGAAGGAAGTGGAGACCAGCTCAAAGCTTGGTTGATGATAATGGTGCTACTTGTAATGTCTGTAACATCTTTCAACGCAACATGGGTTAAAATTCCAGGAATGCCATAAAACACTCCACACGTGTGTCACAGCTTCCCAAGCGAGCAGCATTTACACTACAGAAGGTAACCATCCTATGATCCTAATTCTTTTAAAAGGTACATGCCCATTTGACCAAAATAAGATCATTTTACTTCATCAGTCATTTTCATGTTTTCCAGGTTGTATCCCTAAGGCATGTATTTTTACATGTTCAAGTGCCACCAGGCAGACATCCTACCCGATGTTCAGACTCTGAGATAATAAAAACAGCTGCTCTGATGCTGAAAACCTGAGGAGTGTTACTTTCTCTATACAGAAAATTGATCAGAAATCAATAAGAGAATTAATAGAGAGTTGGACTGACACACAGAATCGATTATGATATCAATAACATCTTCCCATAATCCCCATCATTAATTATGGCTTAGCTATTGTGTATAGTAAATATACTGAGTGATGTCTGTACATGAATCGAGTCAATATTGTAACAATATAGTGAGTTTTAAATCCGGACCTGACCAGAACCCCATCACCAGTCAAAACTCCAAATACAACTGGTATTTCTGTGGATGAAATGTATAGTGTGATGACACGTCTAAAGACATCACTAATAGAAGTACTATCGATAGAAAGAGGTTGATACATAAATATAATAATAACCTGCCCACAATTACATTCAACGCTTTTAATCATCGTGTAATGCTTTCCATCATACTGAACTGTTCCCACGCTGAATGGTGCTGATGAATATTAGACAAAAGACTTTGAAACCGACGTTCGCAGAATTAAAAAACCAGGAAGGGTTTATTCATAAACAGGCAAGCTCAGCAAGCAACAGTAAACAGCATAACAAAGGGAGAAGTCAGAGACAGGCGGAGGTCAGAACCAGGTAGAACAAGCAGCGAGGGCAATCAGGTTTACAGGGGAAGACCGAAGGGGAAAACCAAAGTGAGGAAGCACAGGTACAAACCGTAGAGTCCGAGCCAAAGGGATAAAGCGAAAGAGTAGTAGAGAAACGAAGGGAGTCGAAAACCAGAAAGGGGGACAAACACGAGAAAGGACCGCTCCGGATTGACTAAACTTAAGTTTGCAAAAGCTTCGCAAAAGGGGAGGTGTTTGTGTGTGTGGCTTAAATACAGGAAGTAAGTGATTGATGACAGCTGTGGCTAAAAAACTCAAGGTGACCTAGAGCGTATCACGGAGTCCGAACGGGGGGCGCATAGGACATGGGGACGTTCATCGAGCGTGCCCTGGTTCCTCTGGTCCACTCAGGTGGGAAGTGGAGTCCCCGAAGAGCAGGGAAGCGGGAAGACGCGGAGGCCGTGACAAGGAAGTGCAAAATTAGAGTTTCACCCTGTTTTTCATGCTTACACTCGAATTTCTTTACATCGAAGAAATACCCATTATAATAAATACATATTATATATATAACAGCACTAGGATGAGGTTATTTTCACTCCCCTATAAAACAGCAGATTCACATCGTTTCATTAATTGAATGGTGCAGCCGAAGTATCTCAGAAGTACACAGGGGGCTAAAAAATTACACAGAACCAAGGCCTGCCTACATGGATACCCACATCCTTAAAGGGGACTGCGTCTCGTTGTTTTATTTGCTTGGTCCAAGACGTAAAAAACTAGTGGGCGTGGACGTCACATGCGGGGCAGAAAGTCGGGGCGGCCTGCTCTGCTTAATTTCTGGTCTGTTTAGACGCAAACAATGAAAAGGAAACATCTGTCGAGCTAAAAATTCTCTACAGAGAGACACCCTCTGGCCTTCTTCATCTTCCTCCTATAAACACCACAGAATACTGAATCACTGGCCGAGTCAGTCTGGGCCGGGTCGCACGTGGAAATGAGACTTCCAAGAAGCCCCAGAGGACTTGGGCCCCAACTTCGGGAACAGTGTGTCCCCTGTTTTACCGAGCGTAATCATGCCAAAGAAGATATAAAGCCTCTGGAAAAAGCACTGCAAGAAACCACAAACGAACGGAGCCATGTCCTGGAAGGAAAAGGCTGTGCATGTTTCTCCTCCTGTGCCCTTCCCGCTTCCTCGAGCGGCACCCCCTGCGTCTTGGCCATGGACAGCATGGGCAACAGTACGTCTCCTTTATAAGCGAACAGCAAAAACAAACACGGCTGGGATACCGTATATATTATACATTAACACGTCCCCCTACAGAGAACAACAGCCACTTCTCTGAACATGGTAATACTGTTTATTTACTGAAAAGATTAAAAAAAAAAACCCACATTATATTAAATTTTTCATGTTTATTTTTTTTATATGTTAAACTCAATAATTCAATAATATTAATATATGTGAGGATGTGTTAAATTATTTTCCCTGACAAAGTCAATGAAGCATATGTTTTGTGTTTTACAGCTTCTAAAAAAACCAACTGTAAAAATTTCCCACTGTAGATCGCCCCACAGCTTTCAGATACGGATTTCCTCTGGAATATAGTGGCTAACGAATACCTTTACAGCTCAGGTTAATAAAGCCAGGCAGAGAAAATACTGTTGTAGTAATGAGGAGATCTGTTATAATTTCTTGTTTTACTGTTCAGGGAAATTTACTGGCTGTTCCTTCTGTATTGGTTTTTTATTTTTTTCTCAATCTGTGGGTGTTATCAATATACACATCATCATCTAAAGAAACAGCTGCTCTAAGAAGGGAAGTGTGGGGACTGCAGTGCTGTTGGGTAGGGAAGATAAAAAGCTTACAGGTTACCAGAAGCTGGTGTGTGCCTTATTCTATCCAATCCCGGAACATGTGTTGGACGTGCAATACATCTACGAGACCATCCGGCTTCCTGGGAGCCCTATGATACAGCCCTCCATAAAAAAACTGCTCTAATTGCTTTGGAACTCTTCTCCGAATCAGACTTCACTTGCATAGATGCTACCAACACAGCAACACGAGTCAGAATGGAAACATGCTTAACAGGACGGCCTTATACAGGGGTTGGACAATGAAACTGAAACACCTGTCATGTTAGTGTGGGAGGTCTCATGGCTAAAAAATTGGACCAGCCTGGTGGCCCAGTCTTCATTAACTGCACATTGCAACCAGTAAGAGCAGAGTGTGGAAGGTTCAGTTAGCAGGTAAGGAGCACAGTTCTGCGCTCAAAAATACTGCAATGCCCACACAGCATTATGGGACCCATAGCCAGAGTTCAAAAAGAGGACAGATTGTTGGTGCACGTCTTTGCTGGCGCAATCTGTGACCAAGACAGCAAGTCTTTGTGATGTATCAAGAAGCCACGGTATCCAGGGTAATTGTCAGCATACCAACCAAGAAGGACGAACCTCCCCACCAGCATCACGTAGTGACCTGGCCACTATCCTTTGCAAGAAGAATGGGCGTAAACTCCCTCTGACCACTGTGCAGGACGCAGTATATGTCATTCCCAAGACCAACTGACGCTGTATTGGCCGCAAAAGGAGGCCCTACACCATACTAATAAATGATTGTGGTCTAAAACCAGGTGTTTCAGCTTCATTGTCCAACCCCTGTATAGTCAGTCGTGTACAGGTACAGCGATAAGGCCCGTCCTTGCTTACCATGGAAGAGTGTGAAACTTGAATCATTACCATGTCTCATGACATCAAACCTACCCACCAAGTCTTCCTGGGTACAGCTACTGTTTCCGATGATGGGTGTTTGTAAACACCTTGTCTTACCTCTCCCCTTTCCCCGGCCGTTTATGGTCATAAAAAGTTTTTTTTTCATCACAAAAAATCATTTTTGGCTATAAACCACGTGGTGAATTCAAACCCATTTGCTGGTAGCAAGAAGCGATCGACCTCAGGGAATGAATTAACACAGTTTCCGAACTGAGAAGCTGTAAACAGTCAGCGTTAATGACCCGGTGCTCAGCACAAATAAAAACGAAATATCAGACCAACCTGCAGCGCTGTCTGGACTCAACCTGACGGGACGCTTGCGTAAGCACCTCCGACACTGTCAGAGCGTGTAAACAGCAGCCTTGGAGTCAAGTCGACTATTGACTGTGTACAGCTAGGCAGAGCAGCTCTAGATACTGTGCTGGAAAAGGATTTTTTAAGGGGCAGTCTTTCTTTACAAGAGGC
>JAMWET010007399.1:1002500-1260503 GCA_024036415.1 Prochilodus magdalenae | reverse complement strand
ATAAATCAAATCCACGCCCACGGAAACAGCTGCTCAGAAAATCCCAGGAATGCAAAAATGATTTGGAAATTTGTTATAACATCTATGGTCAGAGACATGAAGAAGAACATTGTAAGTATGTTTATTCATTAACAAAAAAAAAAGCACAGAGTAGGAGAAAATCGAATAAAACTTTCTATGTGTGGATGGAATGATAATATGAAGATATCTGTAAGTGATTAGAGTATTAGAGTGAAAGGAGAGGTTTATTGGGGAAAACTGTACAATTGAAAATAGGCTCTGGTCATTATCCTAAAGCTGGTGTCCCAGCTGGTCCCATAAATGCTAGTTTGATGATAAATCTGGTCACCAGGCAGGACAAGGAAGTGTCGCAATCTGGCAGGGACACTCCTGAGAAACCTTTGCCATGTGTGGGCAAGCATTATCCTGATGAAAAAGGCCAGTTAGACACCCTGCCATGAGAGGCAACACATGTGGCCAGAGGATGTCCTGCACATATTGCTGAGTTGTTAGTGTCCCTAGTAGGCGTGACAGTTGTATGCGAAGGCTCCACAAAACACCACAACAGCAGTTGGGCCAGTGTGTCATTCCACAGCAAGGGCAGAATTGAAGTGCTCACCATGAGGCCGCCACATTCGTCACAGTCATATCCATCACAGTCACATCCGACTCTCATCGTATCCCAAACAGAAGTGGGATACAGAATCTAGATTCGTCAATAAAGCCATTATGGTTCCAGTCTACAGTAGCCCAGGCTTTATGTAGGTGGACTGACCGCAGAACTATAAAGCGATGCTAAATTAGGCAAATAACATTTAATCAAACCCAATAATACCATGCACATAGCTCTCGCACTAGTCATATCATATATGTGTGTAGAAGCCTGGCCAACACAAAAACAGCGTTGACCACTTCAATTTAAAGTCCTTTTTTTATGTTCAGCACCAGAAAAAAACTCTTCTCCACACCTCCAAAAGAAGGAACTGGTCGCATTTTCTGCTAGTAATTGCAAACACATTTAGTGATGTTAAAGTCTGGACTCTGGGACGGTCAGCTCATTATTCTGTGAAAGCCAGCAGCTTTTTAGATGGATTTAAAACTCTTCATCTTTCTCTGCTTTCTTTTCCCAATAACAACTCCTTGACAGCAACACATCCCTTCAGACTAAAAGTGTTAAATCGTGTATGATGTAAGAGTGGAGCTGATTTTTTCCCCTCTCTCAAAGATGAAAGCTTTAAGTGCTGTTTGTTTAACCAGTTTTGGAAAGTCCTTTTTTTTAAACTTATGTTCCTTTTACTTTCCCCTTTCTTACGAAAGTGAAGGATTTTGTATCTAATCTTTTCAGAAATATCTTCTGAAAAATGATAACTTGTAATAACTCAGGGGTTGTTTTCACAGGAGATCAAATAAATAATGGGTGGCTACTGGCTTTTGCACAGCACTCTATATGCACTCATTGTAAGCGTTGATGGATTTCTGCTTTTAATTTCAAATATTTAACATATACTACTGCAATTATAAGATAGATAGATAGATAGATAGATAGATAGATAGATACTTTATTGATCCCAGAGGGAAATTCAAGATAGAATAAATAGAATAGATAGAATAGAATAGATAGAATAGAATAGATAGAATAAATTCAAGGAAATTATGATCAATTATTTATTAATTAGTGAATGTTTAAGTATGAATTACGATTGTGAGGAACAAATCTACTTTTTAGTTGGTTTTATAATAATAACTACAAGTGATAGTGAACTTAGTTAACTACTTAAATGTACTTACCAACTCAAACTTACTCGAATTATGTTGTGTTAGTGATTGTATCTGTCACACTTCCGATTCTGGAGGCACAATGTCCATTGCGGGTTTATGAGTATATCTGTATTTAAGGTTTTTTTTATTTTTATTAGTTTTTGTTTTTTTTTCCTACATTTGTACTTCAACTCAAGGAAAGGTACTTCTGGTAATTAACTTCATTATCAAGTCACAATACCGGTACTGGAGTATGACTTTAGGTGACTCTACCCACCCATGGAGGATATGCCCAAGTTGATGCTGTAATGCCAGCATTTAAAAAGGGTTCTGTGAAAACACAGAAAAGGGTATTTTAAGAAAATATCCGCGTGTGTAGACAGGGTCTCATTCAACCAGTACCACACATACTGCTGTCACAGTTGCTTCTTTGTTCAACCTTGTTCTCTTTTAAATGGTGACAAAGACAACCTTTACCGCTGGCCATTTCATGCAGCTTGTATCTGGATTGTGTCCTGGCAATTTTAACCACATGCAGTTACACTGCGTAGTCAAACATGCCTCTGCTTGGTCACATTGACATCGAATATGGCACGTGATATACAGACCAGGTCATGACATGCATTGTTCCTCATTTTCTTTCTATGTTCTATGTAAAATATGGTAATTAATTTCCTTAATCCTTGCACTCATCAACCATGCATGACCTCCATGATTATGCTCATGTATTAGTCATTGTGATAATGGACAGAGGTGCTTAACAACTTCCTCCATATACGCAATTACATGTACTGAAATAAAATATTGATGGATTTGCTCTTTTATAATCCTACTTTAATAACCATAATACTTTCACTTATACCTTTGACTCTGGAGCTTCAGCTTTTTATTTTAGACCAAAATAATGGAAGAACACAGTTCTTATTCTGATAGATCCTGGATTTACTAAAATGTTCCAGTGCAGTTTCTTCATACCTGATACATTTGCACTTCTACTCAGGGTATTTTCCTTGGGAATCATTACCTTGCCATACTCTTTAACTTAAGTATGGATATAGGCTACCCCATCCATGTCTTGTCTTGAAACATGAGCATTGTTGTTTACAGGGAAGTGTTTACAGTTGTATAACATCAGGCTAAAATGCATCTCACACCATCTCCTAAAGCGCATGTCGCATTGACACCTCTGCTAAAGGCTTACTGGGTGCATTAACACCTCCTTTTTACATGGATAAAGTGTCCCTATCTTAATTTAGTCTTGATTACAGTTTGCATGTGCACACTTGAAGCACATGATCCATACCTGCAAATTTAGATCCTGTCAAGTCCAGCTGATACAGTTAAATTGAAAACCCAAACCTGAACCAGCAGTAACAGGGATGGAATATCACAAACACAGTGCAGGAGAAAGAGAGAGAGCACAACAAAAAGAATGTGTGAAGATGTATGAAGTCTTTTAAATCAGATTTGATTCAACATTATTGTCATTGTGCAGCGTACAAGTACAGAGTCAGTGGAATGTAGTTATCATCTAACCAGAAGTGCAAAATACAGCAGTAAGTGCCGGCAAAAAGAGCAAGGCTACTATATGTATAGTGGAAACATTAGTCTGGAAGCGAGGAAGCCTGGTTAGGCTAGGCATTTAAGCTGTGTCTGGGTAGGCAAGTGGTTGGAGGCAGTTAGCAGGAAAACCTTGGTATCAAGACTGACCGGAGAGCTGCCATTAGCTTGGTAAGATGTGTGTGTGTATATATACAGTGAAAGATACATGCAGAGATGCAGAGTAAACTATATGACTATACTATAGTAATAATTCAGCTGATTAAAGAAATATGTAAAAAACTGTGCAATTATGAATCGTGCATAAGGGCATGAAGTACAGTTTAGTGCAGTGAGTCCAATGATGCAGTTACTTTAAATACTAAAAACACCAACCCAGTTCTGAACTGCTGGCGTCCACTCCACACTGTGTAAACCTGGTAACATGGTGGAGCAGCCTTAAGACTCATTGCACCTCCATGCACCCAGTCACACAAATGAATGTTGCAAAACAGAAGTCCATATTTAGGATAAACAAAGCCGTAAGAACTTTCACATAGCACCACACAATGAGCATTGCAACACATGACATAATGGTTGACAATGAGTGATTAATGGGCAGCACCACAGCCAGGCTTGGCTTTGCTACTGACATTATATTAGCTGAAATTTATTAAAAGCCAAAACAGATGCTAAGACTGTGACATGGGTAAAAACTGCTGTAGGAAAAAATTACACATAAGTTATTTATTGACGGTTATATAGCTTCATGTGTTTTGTGCTTCTGATTATTTGTGTGCACACTTATAGCTCATTTGTTCGATGCCTCCTTTGCTTTTGCAAGCTGTCAATAACTGTCTAAGCCTGCACTACCCAGCCAGCCATAAGACACAAGAATCAAAGGTGGTTCTTCAAAAGGCGCAACTGCCAAGAACCCTTTCTTGGCACCTTTATTTTTAGAATGTGTGATCAAATCCTCTACCGGGGCATGTGCAGAGGTGGCTAAAATTTCCCTAAAACCAGAAATAAGCAAAACAAAAGGGCGATGCTATGAGGCTATTATGAACAAAGGCTAGAAAATGAGGATGTGGCATGGATTTGGCACTTTCTGTGAATATTTTACTGAGAGGTAAAGCGAAGTGTCCTTTAGATGACTTATAATACTGGGTTGAATCAACAGCCTTCGTATGGTGTAAACTCTTTGTAGACTAAACACAATGTGTTTATAGAAGCATATGACCAAAGGCAGCAATCGCTTCTGTTTCCTTTGAGTTTCTTCAGAATGGTTCAAAAAAGAGGCAGTAACCCCACATGACTCTCTGCACTTCACTTTCATTATAAAGAGGCCAGCACAGCTTTTATGCCTGATGAGGCTGTGTATTAGATTCATGAGGTGAGGTATAAGGCCCTTTAGAGAAGAAACTCAGTCTGGTATTGGCAACAGACCTGCATAACATTTCCCCCAACCTTTGCTTCATTAAGAGGTTGTATATAGCATCTTCCGTTAAACTGAAGTCAGGGAGCTGAAAATACATTGTTGAGACTTTAAGGTCTGAAACCTCACTTGAACGAAACTTTGCAAACGATTTATTTTTAAGTTTCTCTATGGATCTGCAGGCTTGGCACCTTATTATACTGGCCAAGGGTATTGTGCAAGCTGTCTGGAGATTTCACTTGGCTATACTGCAAAACCAAACAAGCACTAAAGTTGTCCCATACAGCCATGAAATCAGACATATCACCTATATTATATCCCTAAAAGCAGTATGGCATTACATTCTCATGAGCCGAGTTCACTTAAGAAATTGTCAAGTGGTAAATCAAAGCTGTGGCCAAACAAGATAACATCTGTGAGTGTCACTCATGGTAGAACTTAGCTTGATCTCTCTTTGGCTTATAAAACTGAACTAATGTACTTTGGGAATTATAAGGCAATTATTGTGCAATTTTCTGATTGAAATTTATATTCTGCTTCACACAGCGGCCTCTGATGACTCCAGTAATGTTGTTTTGTTCTGACTCGAAGAGAACATTCGTAGGAAACTCAGAATGCATGGTTTCCAGAACCTGATAATTGATGATAATTATTTAATAAGGTGACTATCAGTTGAAACAGAACGTTGCCCTGACATGGCAGTTTACGGTAATCAGTGTAAAACCAACCTACTGCAAGAGATCACAAATTTTACATATCATACATTACAAGTATTAAAGGGGACATATTTAGCTCATTTTTATGCTCATAAATTATTAAGGTTTCCTAGAATAGATTTGCATGTATCAATTTTACAAAAACACATGATTTTTATCCTACTTTATGCTCTGCTAGAGCTCCTGCTACGAGCTTGCTGATGTGTGGGCAAAAATAATTGTGTTACAAGATGACATCATTAGAAAAGCAAATAGTTTGTGTGGGACAGAGTTTCTACCTTAGCCGTGTGTTTTAAGCTTTATAGCACAATGGTACCAGATTCTTTGGGCCATTTCTGTTGAGCCATTCATCATGAAATGGCCCACAGTTCAAACAGTGCATAAAAGTAAAAATCAACAAAAATGGAGATGCATGTTTTCCTTTGGACAGCAACAATATGAAGAAGTACAACTAGCAAGCACAACTTCGAAAATTCTAGACTAGTCTTTATAATATTCAGCACACATTCTACTAAGAAAACAACACAATCAATATAATTACTGTATGTTACAATATAATCATATGTTTTTGTTATATTTTTTTTTTACTATTGCAACAAAATTCAAACAGATATTATATATCTATCTCTCTCTCTCTCTCTCTCTCTCTCTCTCTCTCTCTCTCTCTCTCTCTCTATATATATATATATATATATATATATATATATATATATATATATATATATATATATATATATATATATATATATATATATATATATATATATATATATATATATATATATATATATATATATATATACATATATATATATATATATATATAAAATGGTAACTTCACAGGATATGAAACATACTTGTCATGTAATGCAAGATTTAGAACACTCCATTCTAAATATTTTGACCATTTCTATTGGTCTACTCATTACTGTTTGTTTACACAATGTCATTTTAGTAAGAATTAGGAGATTATGCTGTTTTGAACCTATGCCATTTCAAATTTCTGATGTTATCTTCAGGTCTTAAAGACTGTGGACTAATTCTTTGATGGATAAAAATGCAGAGTTTATGATCTAATGGAGAATTACATCATATCCTGCTAATAGTTGTTCCATGATAACTCTATCAGGCTTGCATCAAAAGGCCAAGAACATTTGCAAACACACACACGCACAAAGAAAACTGAAGCTACTGATTACTCAAACAGTACTTTTGTTATTGACCCATAATGGAAATATAAAATTTGGGTTGATCTAATGAACTAATCTTACCTAACCTAATGTAATTACAAAGTAAGCAATTTAAAATCAGATCCAAACCTTCTCTTAGGTGCGGTTTTTGTGCAGCTCAGCTCTCAACATGCTTATATAGGAGGCTGTTTACATTATGTCTGTTAAAACTCTGTTGCTTTAATATTCCTGCCTTTCTGTAGGATCTTGAGACCTGAGTGCTAAATTGTAATATGATTACATTTAATTCATTACAATATCTGATATGTTGGCAGGTGTATGAAGGGCTGCTGACAGTTCTGTTACTATACCCAATGCATTTACACTTATTGATTGACTCCTGATTAGCACACCCATCTTAGCTCTGCAACTATCACTGGGTGATCGTAAATTTGATTTCTGATGATGCCACAGCTACTGTACATTATATGGCCATTTTAATGAAAATAGCTTTAAAGTCCAGAGGTTTAAGATACACACATTACTCAGAGATGTATAACAGTTAAGCACATAGCCTAGCAATCTCCATAGACAAAATTAAAACTGGTCTTACTGATGAGCTAAATTACTTTTAAATGCGAAAAGGATGCAACTTTTGCCACAAGTCAGTTTGTGAAATTTCTGCCTGGCTAGATGAACCTTGGCTGTCTGTAAGCCCTATTATCCTGAAATGAGGGTATCTAGGAGCAAAACAGCTTAGCCACAAAGCGGTAGACCATGATAATTCACAGAGCAGTGCTGCCAAGTGCTGATGCTCATAGTGCATAGAAATTGCCCATCGTCTGTTGCATCGTTTACTATTAGAGTTCCATACTGGCTCTGGAAGCCAAATCTGCATTAAGATTAAGATTATCAGAATTATGCGTCAGGGATTTTATGAATGGCTGCATGACTGAACAGCTGCATATAATCCTAAGATTACGGTGCAAAAAGTCAAGCGTCAGCTGGACAGGTGCAAAGCATGCCACTGGACTCTAGGGCGGTGGAAATATGTTGTCTGGGGAGTTGAATTCTGCCAGTCAGATAGGTGAATATGGGCTTGGTGGATGCCAGGAGAACACTACCTAGTAGAATGCACAGTGCCAACACAGCTATGGGTTTGCACTTGGCGCATTAGTTCTGCTGAATGGTAATGGTAATGCGGCCATACACAAAGTCATTTAGCCCCACACACAAAGCGAGGTGGTTTGATAAGTTGGGTGTGGAGGTAATTAGGTGGCCTCCACAAAGTCTTGACTCCAACCCGCCTGAATACCTTTGGAATGAAAGGCAATGTCAGTTGCAAGCCGGGCTTTGTTGTTCAACACTGATGCCTGACCTCACTTTCCCAGAATTGTGGAGGTTACAAATGCAAAGACTGGGCACACTCCACATTAATGTTTATGTCTAACAAGCTCATGTAGTCATGTATGTAATATTATGGTGGGGTGTTCACATATTTTTGGCCATATTCTGTCCCATTAAGTCCCTCTCAGTCACTCTGTCTAGGACGGTAGTTTGGCCCTTCAACTCCTGCATCACTCAGCATGTTGGTAGCCGACATAAGTGTATATTAGCTGGCATAATAAAATTGGTGTGTCTCTGAGGATATGCTAGCCTCCACCTTTCCAAATAACATTTGTGATGAGGGGACAATAGTCATGACTACATTAGGTAGGCTTTTTACCATTCTGTGGTGAATGGATGCTAGTTTTTCTGTGTCATCTTTTTTTCTACTTTTTTTAAAGGCTTTTCCATGTCTGGACCACTCTCTCAGGAATTCTTTATCTGAATGTGAATTTGTCAATGTTATAGGCTAATTATAACAATTACCCATATTAATAAAGTTTTAATAACTAAAAATGTAACCATATACATAAACTGTTCCGGGAAAGAAACCAAACCTCCAAACCTCTAAATGTACAGGATCAACATCAGTTATTGCATGATTTCTTACATTGTATGGTCAAAAGCTTCAAGCATTAGTATTATTCAAATTATTAGGTGTAGCGTTCCTTTGATATTCATGTGTGAAATGCTGTATAATATAATATAGCCTATAACACATGTAGCTATACCATGCTAATATGCAGGCCTTTTTATGTGTTAGCCTTCAGAGTAGAAAAAAACATTTTCAACTATTAGGAAAAATATTGTATAAATCACTGATATTATTATCTGTGAGGTAGTTCTCCTACACACATGTAAGGGGACAGCAAGGATGAAGTACTTGTCGGTGGTGACTGACTAATTGTGGTGGGCCGCCTGATCCAAAACTGCCAGGGCAAATTTTTTGTCCCAGTCCAACCCTGGCGCTACATGCCACACTGCAAACATGTCACTAGCAGAACAAAACATAAACAAACACAAAATGAACTTTTCTAGAATCCTTTTTCCACTGCTGTTTTTGTGGCCTTTTGTATAAATGTTAAATTTTATCTCACAAAAACAGTTTACAGCATTTGGTCAGTCTGTAACTGCTTCACATTGGTAGCATATGGTGATCTGGTCTTCACTCAGTCAATAAGAAGAGATGGGATGTTTGCAGCCTGATGACGGGGATTAGATTTAAGGATATAGCTACTGGCTACAGTATTGATACTGAGTTTATGAGAATTGATTACATTATAAAGCACAGGTATTGTGATGCGTAGGTGTATTGACATGTTGTTCTTGCACTCCTAAGTTCCACAATCGATAATAATCATTTTAAGAGTAGCCCATTTAAATAATAAAACAAGGTTGTTTCTTTGTACGTTTCAAAAAGAATGTAGGGAACCGCAATCTCATTCAATACACTTTTAAGCATTAGGAGACTGAAAGTGCATGTTTAGAGGAACATGCATGTTAACATTCTCTGGTTAAGGCTGAGTTTAATTTAATTTGATTGTATTAAATGAAATGAAATTAACTTTAATTTATTTAAAGCCTGCTGTGGTGAAAACTTGCTCTGTCTGCATAGACATAACAGGAATGTTTTCCAAACGTACTAGTTTATTGCATTATGGCTACAGCTTACGTAAAAGTACGCTTCACCGGTTTTCCATTTTCTTCTAACCTGTTTGGGAATGTCATGTTTGTGTTGGAACACAAGAGTGGAAACGTTCAAAGTTTGATTCTGCTTGGAGCGAACCGATTCTGAGCCTTGGATCTCAGATATGTTCCTGTCAGTAAGGTTGTCGTGAATAGGAGAGGAATCTGGTCCTTCAAATCGGAGAAGTGTTCTGAATACAGGCCAGTGTTACAAAGCCAGACATATGCTTATCCTCACACCTTATTAGACAGTATGTACTACTTCAGCGTGATTTGTCAATGTCACTTTGCCATGAGACATATTTGCCTGAAATGAGCTTCCTATGAGCACAAGTGACACAAAGTAGGTGAATAAATCAGTGACATTTTGGCTTTGTTTGATTTCAAAAAGCTGTCCAACTTTCTCATTTATCATTTCAATTAGACCCCAATTAAGCTAAAGGCAGCCTTCCTAGCACTACCGTGGAGCGGTTGTTTGGTCGCCTAGAAACCGGTTTGGTCAGCAGTGAGCATCTGTTCTGTGGAAGCTCTGTTTTGGAGTCAGGCAGACTGATCTTGCTCCAGAAGCAGCTTTTCACCCTCTGCTGTGGTCCAAACAGACTCGGTATAAAAATACTAAACAGCGGCTGATACCTGTTGCTAGCATTTAGATGAAAAATGTATTATGTAAATAAAATATATTATATATCATATAATACATAAGATTTATTATGCTGTATAATATAGCCTATAATACATGTAGCTATACTATGTTAATATGCATTTTTATTGCCTTTTTATGTATTAGCCTTCAAAGTAATGTTTTTGTTTATACATGTTGATGTGTGTGTATATGTATATTTTGTTTACATTAATAAGAACACATTCAAAAACATCCACACTACTGCATTTATATACAGTGAAAACCCTGTTTTTTGGTTGCATTTAAATCTAAACACAAAAAAGTACAAAAACAACAGCCAGTCAATGCTTCCACTGCTCATGCATGAGGTTTTTTGTTTACACTGCCACGGCCATACACAGCCTTGAGGCAGAGAAGCTACAGTTATCACTCTGAAATATGGCTTTGGATTTATAAAGTTACAGTTCTTCAGAATGAATGAGAGAGTTTTGATAATTGCAAACAAGATACCAGTATATTTATACATACTGGTCATAACGGTGTATGCATGGTGAATCAGGATCATGTATGTGTACAAGCCTACCAAAGAGGAGTTTGTAGATCATTCAAAAAGTCCAGCTCTAGATAACTCATGTACATGGGTGGTGATGGATGATGGATGTCTTAGTTTTCCAGCAGAATTAAAATGAGAGGCAAAATACAGACTACAGTGAAACCTAGTTCATTTTGCCTTTTGAGTGGAATTATAGTTGTTCTCTATTTCTATAGTGATAGTAGTAGACAACACCACTAAGCTAATGACTCACCATAAATGTATTCAGTTTATATGTGACCATACCCTAAAAAAGGCAAAGCTTTTCATCCACTTTACTGCTGGATGAGCATTCAGGGAATGCATACACACAGAAGGTGTAAGGGTAGCTGTCAGCATGAACCTCAGAAGTACTCAACAGAGAGCGATGGATAGCTGGAGAACTACCTTACTAGGATGCATAGTTAGCTTTAGCTCACCATGTAGCTCAGACTCAAAGAGAAGGCCACTGATCCTGACCACGGTGCCTCCACACATGGATTCATTGGTCGTCTCGACCAAGGCAAAAGCGGGACTCATCACTGAAGATTACCTGCTGCCATTATGTGTCCCATCATGACAGTCTGGCATGACACTATTGGTGATGTTGACGTGGTGTTAGGTGCAGTCGTTGTAACGGTCTGTGACCATGTAGTCCTGTGTCATGCAGTCATCTGCCGAAGGTGCTGGCACTAACTGGATAACTTATGAATGGCATTACTTCTTGCTGAATGTCCACAGTTGTGGCTGTTGGGTCAGTCAGGTCCAGCCTTAAGGGTTATCCTTGCTTATGTCACATGCATCACTAATCTTGAAACTTGAATCATTTGCAGGTCTCACAGTTTCATTCCTGATGGTTGATTCCTTCTGGGTGCATCTATTTGTGCAGTTATTTCTTTGTGTGTATAGGTTCTCTGGGGCTTGAAGTTCTTGTACCTCAAAAAAGCCAAACGAAGATTATATATGTAATTTGAATTTGTTCTCTACATTTCACCCTGTAAACATGTCACAAGCAAAACACGATGACTTTTTCAAATGAGTTCTTTTAAATAAGACTTTACATTGAAAGTCTTTTCACTTTTTCCATCACTGATTGTTTGTGCACTAGACATTTGTCTAAATTTTCAAATTCAATCATTCTGCAAAAACAGTTTAAAGCTGCTGGACAGCCTGTTACTGCTTCAAATTTGTAGCATATGGTGATGTCTTCACTTATTCAATAAGAAGAGATGGGATCTGTTTGTAGCCTGAATTTGCGGGGGTAGATTTGTGGGCATAAGTGCGTTACAATAAGCAAATATGAAACAATCCCAAACAGAGTTAGTTTATAATGGACTGATGTAAAGGGAAACACATTACTGGTTTCTATGAAGGAACAGTACATCCCCAAATGCCTTGGTGTTTGTTCTACTCCACACAGTTATTCAAAGCGATAAATGGCACAAGAACATCTACAGAAAACTGAACAGCTGCTGTACCGCGAGCCCCTTAGAAGGATTTGAGAAGCTCGTCACGATTAGGCTGAAACAACAGGAAATGTTTAATTCATGGAATCAAAAGCTGGCAGCCAGTGGCATGTGAATTATTGAAATAAGTTGGTGACACAGTGCAGGAGATTGTCCCAGAGGAGCCTTGTGTAGTCATTGTGTGCGTAGTCTTAGCATGAGAAGAAGACTCATACTGGGAATTCTTTGGCCTCAAAACTGAATAAAGGATTACTGACCCCACTTTTGTCTGATCCCATCTTCAGCAGAACAAACACTGCTAGGCTCAGCCCTTAGGACTCAACGATGATTGGTCAATGAGAACGTTTCAGGAGCATGAAATCAGAGTGCTCTCAGCATCCAGGAACAGAGGATGGAAATATATAACCATAGTATAATCTAAATCATATTTCTGTAACTGTAGAAGCGGTGTAACTGAGCTGTAGCTGGGCTGAAATGCACAGCAAGCACGGTTCTAAAAATGATTTCTAAATAAACAGATCTAAAACAGAACTGCTCATTTTGGTCAAACACAAACCCAGAAACTGTAAAACTAGAGAAACCGATCATTTTGAGATGGTCTATTAAATTTTTCCAGAGCTGTATTTATTATTATTTGTTTTGCTCTGGTGTTACTCAATGCTTGGACAATTACATAAATTCTTACATAAATGACATAAAAATGAGGTGTTCTTGGAGAAATGGCATAGAGAGACCACTTCATGTTCCCTAAATAACCATGTTTGAAAAAGACGTTAGTGTGAAGTGTGAAGATATGTCAACCCTACACTCCAAAAGGTTGCCTCAAGGTAACAAACCCTTTTCCCGCTTTACAGTGGGATGATATATACTGTGTCACTGGCGAAGAACGCGATGCAGGAAAACACTAAACATTGAGTGAATGCTCTTTCACCAGAAAAGAACCACTGCCAGTGCCACTGAATGGCTGGAATAGCAGGCAGGTCAAAGCTAATTACCCAGCTCTACTTGATGGTGTTCCACATGTGTGCTAGAGCCCCAGTTTTCAACCTTGGTCCAAACATGCCACTGACACATGATCAAATTACCAGTGCCACCCAAGCATCATGCTGTTTTGCCAGCAGGTCCTCTCGGTCAGTGTCCAAGCATCCTTACTGGTCACCGCCTGTCTTTGACATGCTCAGCATGGCTTAGTCATCTCCACCATTTTGCCTTGGAGTACACAATACCACCATTTGGAGCCACGGTACGTAGCTAGCCCACCCCTGTCAACAGTATGGCAAAGACATGTAAAGCGCTTTATATGAATGCTCTTTATTAAAATATATGGAAGCAGGGAAAACTGCCTAGAGTACTACTGAGCTACCGGGATAGTAGGCAGGTTACTTCTAACCACTTAACTCACACCACAAATAACAATAATAACTTCTTAATAATAATTATAACGTCATTACAACAGTTTCTCTTATTGTGAGTTCCCATTATACTCTGCTCATGACCACTCAGCAGGACCTAGCTTGCCATGGTCGAATGAGCCAGTAGTAGGACACCACAATATTTAATGATAATAAAGTGTTAATAATAAAAGTGGGTATCTGAATAAACCAAAAGAAGATTTTTACATATTTACACGGATTGGTAGTTTTAAATCAGCTACTTCCAGCATGGCTTAGTTTGCAGATGACATAGTTCTTTCAATTCCACTGACATTCTTCAGAAAATCCATTGGACATATGGGTTACCTCTGTATGAGTGTGACATTTATTGTGTAGCATTCAGTATCATAAAAAGATTTTATGTTACAAGGTATTGGTAAAATATGTATGGAGTCTATAAGGATCATAGTGTGATACTGAAATAGACACAACCAACAGCATGTGTGTAGTCCCTTTAGAGAACATTTTGAATCTTCTTGTGTTTAGAGATTTTTGTTGATTTGGGGAATGTATCTTTAGCAATTAAGGCTTATTCAGTGTTAACACGTACAAGTCAGTCCTCTCATATCATATACTGAAAATCACCATACTGTCTGTAGTTATTGCTTAAACAATCAAAAAACATTGTTAACATGTTTTCAATTGTTTTTGTCTTTTAGTTTTTAGCTGTCACTTTTTAAATTATTATTATTGTTTGATGTGCAAAGAATCAAAACATTACCTCACAATGCTGCATAATGGTAAAATTCTAGAGTGAAAAATGATTAAATTTCTACTATTTATAGATTAATATATTGTGTCCATAATCGCATTTGCTCCAAATATTTGCAATATTGTCCTCCTAGCTTTTGGGCAAATTTCCTCCACTTTCTTCAATGAGCTGCAACTGACAAATGATGAATATCAAATTGCACCATGTTTATTACCACTGGAGATAACTATAGTTTCTAAAGCTTAAACAGCTTCTCTGCTTCTGATGTGTAATTGACTTCAGAATTTGACACTGCAGTGGATGCCTCCACATGCTCAGCAAATCATTTAGATGCATGATGCACGGCCATCCTCCGTTCAAACGTTGTTTTGGTTGGAATGTTTCTTTTGCACGCAACAGGATTTGTTATGCAGATTATAGCTTTATACAGCACAGTGAAGCCAAGATAAATTATAAGCTCATCAGTTTATTACAGTGACTGTGATTACTGTGATGGCAAACAAATGCCGGAGTCAGCTTTAATATTTGTAACTCCTTTTCCACTCATGAAGGAGGAAACCCATAATATGGAAACTTTTTTTTCATGATTTTTAGAAAAACAAAAGTATATTTATTCCAGACCCTATTTGTTATGTATAGTTAGTGATATTGTGCCTTCAAAAAAAATGAAAGGATGAAAATATGTTCTAGCACAGCTTGCCCTCAGGCCAGGGTAAAGTGAGCATAGCAGGGGGAGCTGAGGCACTAGATAAAGGCAAATCATGCCACTCTTAAATAACCTGCCTACAATAAGGGCAAATGGCTTAATGGTAGACTAGTAGAGACAACTAGTTGCCTGACCTTTAGATCACTTTATAAAACCATAAAATAAATCTGGACTTGGTCCCAGAATACTTGTTAACCCATTTTACTTTAATCCTTTACTCTAGAGTCCTGTGATATCAACCCATCAGGAAACATAATATACCATTAGAGATTATTGGATACCACCAGGAAGCAGCATAAAGTTTTAATGGATTTTCTATGTTTTCAGCAGACAAGTCTCTTGATCTTGATCCCTTATCGTCAAAAATATGATGAGCATTAGCTAGTCTATAATCACCTGTACTGGGAATTTCACTTTGATCATGTTTCTTAGGTTGTACTCCCTCTAGGCAATCTATACTGTGCCTGAGCATGTTTGACTTACTAATGTGATCACTTCATACCGCGCCTCGGCCTGCTTGAAAAGGTGGGCCCAAGCATGGTTCAGATGAACTCAAGCACAATACGCATCTAGTGTGATCGCTAATCATCCTTAAACATATGCATGCTGCAGCTGTCCCATGAAACAAACATGGCAGCAAAGGGTTCACTCCGGTCTATGCTTGTATAAAATCAATGCTTCAGTGGTTTGGGTAATTCAGAAACTCTATGGCTCTGAGGAACTAGAGCAGTGAATGCTTCAAGCTTTGGCCAATTAAAGGCTGTAGCAAACAATCATAGTCAAGTACAGAACAAGGCATGTGGACATACTACGAATGCGCCCTTTTGGTTTTGGACACAGCTATAGTCTTTCTGAAACTATTCTCTGGGTTCAGTATTGCAGTAGCCTGGGAATTTTGGGCAGCCTAGCAGTTGGGCCTTAAGTAGGCCAATGTGTTTTTTTCTAAGGGCTGCACATAGTCTTGCTATACAGGGCCAATGCTGCAACGATGAGTATATCGGCAGTGACACAGCCCGTATTTAAAGCTGTCCAATTGGCTGACTCTGCCTGTCAAATTTTGACAACTGGCTGATCACAAATGATCTGGAAAACAATAATTGTTTGGATGTGGGTGGAATCAGGATGGGCGTACGCCACTAAAGACGTGGATCATTGCAAAACAAGATGTTTGCCAGTTTTCCTGTTCCACCTTAAATGGTGCAGCCGGCGCCAGAATGTAACTGCTGTATCTTTTAAGGTGGAATGAGAAAACTTAAACAAGAAGCCACTGAAATTCAGCCTTGTCTCGGCTGAACAGTGAGATTCATTTTGCTGCTGTTTTTCCCCTCTTATGAACAATAAGGGGAAGTTAGGGTGTTTTGGCAGCGAGTGGCATTGCATTATTTTTAAGCCTTGCTAAAGAGGTGCCTAGTTAATTACCAGCTTCACTGGCCTCCGCTTTTGCCACAAGAGAGTGTCTGGGTTGAAGTTAGCATTCACCATCTCTGGGCTCAGTAATGAGAGCACAACGATGGTTAATTACGGCTATGGAAACAGCTTGTGTGTAACGTCGTGTTACAGTAACACACTGACAGAGTATGAGTAGCTAGCAGTAACATTAACTGTGCTTGAGCTGTCAGAAAGTGCTTCGAATCGTCCAGTAACGATCTTGACTTTTGTTGTAATTCCACAGATAGTGTTCCATGTGACTATACATACAGTATTTTGCTACTTAAATGAATGGAATAAGCTTATAGCTGACCTATATTTTAGTGGATGAGGTGGGCTTTGATTTATAGTAGCAAATGAGCCCCCCCACCCCAAAGTCAAACTCACTCCTATGGCCTTAATGCATCCTATGTAGAAAATCACTTCCTGCCCTCCATCTGCAGTTTGTGCTACACCAATTCAGTGATGCAGTGCCATATGTAAACTGAGGTAAGTCACTTGTCTCAAGACTAATGGCACGATTTACCCCACAACGACCCTTTTGAGAAACTTGCTGCACACATAAACACTCACTCACTCTATTCTTAAAGCTTATACTGTGAATACAGTCTTAATTTTTTTCACCTTAACATCTTTATGAATTTACTTGGCATGAGAATGATCACATTTTCGGCTTCTCTTCACTCTTTTTTGCTCATCTCAGTCAGGATTTTACAAAATGGACAGTTCTTTCTGAGTCTGAGATCATTGTCTGAGTCCATGCTTATTTCTGTGCATGGTTACCTAAATACAAATGATGGCCCATTTAACCCATTGACTCGATACAACCTGTTCTCCCCTGTGCTGTCATCTCTTGGTATCATTGAACCAGAACTATCATTGATTAGATGATTTCCTCAGCACAGTGCCACTTCTCTTTGCCACTTAAAATCTTGGTGTACACAGAGCGCCACTCAACTCTGCTGTGTCGATGCGGGTTTTGAAATTGCTCTCTGCGTTGGCCATTAATAATTTCTGAGGTGTCATTTTGTCTGAGGAACTGTGAGAATCCCCAGTACCTGCCAAGGCGTGGATATTTCAGCGGGGACAAACTGTGGCTTTTATGTGCTGTCTGTATGCCAAGAGCCAGCTGTTGGAGCCATTCCACTCCTATTACACAGAGTGAAGTGGGGAGTCAGAGGCAAGACTGGAGAAAAGGGTGGGCCGGCTAATTTTATTTTTTGATGTGTGTTTACGTTGGCTAAAATGCATCTATTGATAAAGGAAGAGAATTTAAGGGTCATTAATATGAATGTATGTAGAATTATTCATCTTTAGTGTAGCACTGCATCCGTCAGCCTGGTTGTTCTGATAGGAAGCATTAAATGTCACTATAATGATGAACTTAGCATGCATAAGACACATACACAATACACCTGTGGTGGCATCCAGTAATGACTATTAATGTAGCCACTAGCTTGTAGGCTAATAAATGCAACCACAGTGTAGGTCTTATCTCGGTCATCCAACATAATCGTTTCTTATGCAATTTCTGTTTCTATGCCAGAGAAAAGAAGCCAAACTGAGGTAATGTGTCTGGATAACAAGGTAGCTGCTTTGCTAACTTGTAGCTTAGTTTGTGTCCCTCCAATGCATCATTTATCTCTGCACAGTAATGACAATTTCTAAACATGTACTACTGTTATATGAGCATGAGTATGAGTTATGCAACTTCTGGGCAGCCATGTGCTTTCCTTCTTCATTCCATATCTGAAAATAAAAATAAACAAATAAATAAAATAAAGAAGCCCTCCCTCAAAGTAGCTGTAGTTTAGCTCCTCCCACCTTCAAGATGCATCATCAGAAGGGAGTTTAGCCTTTACACCAGAAAACCTCACTACTGCAGGACTGCTATTGGATGCAACCAGGCTTGTTTACAACAGATGTAGCAGTGTAGTGGTGACATGCTTCGTTTTGGCGAGAGAGTCCCTGTAACTAGATGGTCAGTGCTGAAACGAATTGATTAAGACAGTGATAAGGAAACGTGATTACAAGTGCACTCTCTTTTTGTCTTAAATCTCTACTTTTGCTTAAAAACCAGCATAGCAGTTGAAGAAGGTGGAACATGAAGTTCTGACTGTAGCTCTGCTGTGTTACGTGCACCAAGCTCGAAATAGTTTTGACTTCCGATAAGCGCGTCTGCAGATAGGGACGTGAAGAACAACATGGCATGGGCTTTAACAACAGGAAGTGGGGGAGCGATAGCATCAGCAGATGTTCAGTCTCTGGCTCCCCCATAGCTCATAAACGTATGCCACACACAGTGCTTGCAACCATGCACTGTAGAGGGCCAGGCTAATGATTAAAACACATCCGCTGAGCTGTTCGCCATTAATGAAGTGGGTAGACAAGCATGTTAATAGAGCTAGGTTAATACAGGCTGCAGCTCACTCTGTTGTTATTTGCATGGCAGGTTTCATTGTTGGTAGTGAGCTCACTGAATTAGTGATGTCAGTGCCAAAACAAAATGTCCCAACATGGTATTCAGCATGCAATAATGTGTCGCTTTAAATAACCCTTTCTTGACATTCATTGGAATATTATGCATGGGAAGATAATTGGGTGAATGGCATTTTCTGAGACAATGACTGGGGTTGCATGCGTCATCATGCAGGATTCCTGCTCTGGCCACATAGCTCTGCGGTTATCTTGGGTGGATCGGGCATATGTTTGGAATAGGAGATGCAGTCTATTAGTAGGCCTGCTTGTGGCTAGGGCATGGAAGGGACACTAAGTCATAGGACATAGGGTTATAATGTGTCAGTATTTGTGCTTTACTCATTTCTTTTGACATGTTCTTTCACCTTGTGTGGACTCTATCCTGTGACCATATATGGAAGGCCTGATGAAGACAGAAGCTTGTTGCATCAGAGCTAGAAAAAAATCTCATTATTCATAGTAGGGAAAAAAATGACACTACCTTGCATAGTTCTCAACATTAATAATTTCCAGTGACTTCAAAAAAATGTTTCTTGGCAGACCAAGCAAGGTACGCCCCTCAAGGTCAGTCTCAAAATATTTTCTAGACGTTAAACGTCATGAGTCTCTAGGAGGGAGTTGTTGAAATGTTTTAGTGGATGAAACACTTTTCAAAGCCCATATTGGGCTACAGTTTATTATACCCAAAACTCATTTTTCGAGCCATAAAGTTGGCACTTATGGAACAGCATATATGCAATTGGGCACACTTATTATTGTTTTGGCTCTCGATTACATCACACTAGATTAGAAATAAAGCAATAACTATAAAGTTATAATGCAGATGGCCATCTTTTTATGCAACTGGCACCAAATGATTGGCACTCTCTGTCAGCAGAGAGTACAAAGATGCAGGAAGCAATGCATTTTCAAACCAGTGCTCTTTATTAAACATGGCAGTAGAGTAGAATGTAATCATGCAGAATAGAGTCTATTCTCCAATGTGACGTACAGTGGTAAATAGGCTAGACTGAAACTAATCCAAGATGGCAGCGCAGTAACCGAGCGGCCTCCCTGGGTCTAATAAATGGTGCAGTTTTTGTTTTTTTATACAAGTACATTGAAATGACTTATGTTTACCACTGCCAGACCCAGATACAGATAGGCGAAAAGCCAGAAAACACCCTTATAGATGTCCTGCTGCATAAGTTCCATGAGCTTGGTTTGCTAAGAGAACCATGGGGGCCTTCTCACAAGAGCCAGCAGTCCTGGCATTTCCTGATATGGGAGGCTAGGGGAGAGTCCACTGAAAGCACTGCATAAGAAGGCAGATCATGGGAGGTTGGCCGGGGTCCATGCTACGATAAGGGCTAACCCTAGCGAGCTGGCTCTACCATCCAGCTCACCAATATCTGCTCACTGGACTAAATAGACTACATCATACTTCAGCTGGCCCTCCAGCATGAGTTCAGAAACCTAGTGACAGCATGCCCAATGCCACCATTCTACTGGATGGGCTGGCTACATTTCATGGCAAAAGAAGAACAGCTCTGACAGGGAAACACAAATAGGAGGGGTGTGAGTTTACAACATCATGGAATGGTGCACAACCTCTGTGCTTGCAAGTACTGCTTTTCAGTAGTGATTTTTAGATGAAGATCTTTTCATCAACCATAGGAATTCACCTCTGCGTCCATAGCAGTAGTCTAGATCAGAGCCCTACCCCTACCTTGGCTACTATAATCACACTTATGTAATGCTGATCCCTGGATTCAAACCATTCACCAGATGTTCCAAACCAGTTCAGAAGCAAGTGAAATCCTGACCAGCAGGAATCACCTCTATTCTTCAAGACTGTTTTGAGCAAACTGCATGCGACATGCTTAGGGAGATGGCCACGAACAGTATGCAGCATCAGTGACTACATCAGCAACTGCATTAATGATGGTACTGTATCCAAGACCATCACCACACTGACTGCTGAGGTGATTCAAACATCAGAGGGGATGACTAAGCGTCTATAAGAACAGAGAGGGTCTAACTGTCATGCACAGAGGGGCATCAGAGGGGCATCAGAGAGGCGACGAGCGCAAACGCTTAGAGAATTTACTTCTAGAACACCAGTGACATACAGCACATGTGAGGGGCTTCCAGTCCTTCAGCAACTATAGTAAAACATCACCCTCCCATTGCAGTGATGCCTTTCTTCCTAAATGACTTCTTACGCATTGTACATTGGGCAGACCAATGTGGCCGTGAGACCCACTAGTCCCATCACTGGACCCTCTGCAGTTTGAGTATCCAACAAGTATCTACAGTTGATGGGGGAAAGAGAGACCTCAATGATCTTTTCAGCTGTACCCACTTGCGGTCTTGCGGCCGAGCTCTTGCGGTCGGAGGTGGTGCAATTCCCAAACCAGACAGCAATACAGCTGCCCAGATCATTAAAGTCTCTCTTCCCTCCATCATTGACATTTACAGAACATGCTACATCCAAAAAGCCAACACAGTTGTAAATGACACCAGACATTGCTCACAAAACTCTTCTCTCTATTCTGGAACATGGTACCAAAGCATTTTGGCCCTTACGGCCAGACTGTGCAGCAATTTTTTCCACAAGCCATTTGATTGATTCCCAAACTACACAGTCTAAGCTGTCCGACACACACACACACACACACACACACACACACACACACACACACACACACACACACACACACGCAAACCCACACACACGCACACACACACGCACACACGCACACACGTACACACGCACGCACACGCACACGCACACACGCACACACACACACACGCATGCACACACAAGCACACACACGCACACACACACACAAACATGCACGCGCACATGCACACACACGCACGCACACGTACACACGCACACAAGCAAACACACACACACATACACACGCAAATACACACACACACACACACACACACACACACACACACACACACACACTCACACACACACACACAAACACGTATGCACACTCACGCACACACACAAACCCACACACAAACCCACACACACACACACACACACACACACACACACATACGCACACACACACACACGCACACACATACACGGATGCACACACACGCACATGCAAAACAATCCCTGCTTCTTGAAAATCCAGATTATTATTGTATGTAAATATAATCAATATAGTTTTGAGAGATACTTCACTAAACCTACTGTATATAATCCTCTACCTGCATTTTTGCACATTTCCTGCTGCTAGAATTCTGCATCAACCATTACTGTATTCCGTTACTGTTGTTCTGGTTGCTACTTTAGTGATTAATATGTTAAAATATGATAGGCTACCTGCTACTATGTCATAGCATGTTGCATCCTCCTTTGTACACTGAAATACTAATGGCTATATCCATCCCCTGGTATAAACCTCATTGACATTTGGTAAGCTGATCTGAAAAAGAGAATCCATAAGCGACAACCGAGGTTTCTAAAAAAGAAAAGGGAGAGATTTTGATATCGGACACCTTTATATGTGTCCTCCCATCTTACCCACTATCATAGTAGACCTCTCTCTGCTAATTACTTGGCAGAGGGAAGGCGCACAAACGTGTCTGTGCTCAGCTGGAGCTTTATCCCATAATTGTGCCTGCATCCTGTAATCCACTACTTCAGGAGCACCATTGTTTTAGCACCAGTGCATTTTCTGCCAGATCTCCCATTCTGTATGCAGCAGAACAAATCCTGTACTACTGGCATTCATGAAGCAAAGAAGCACTCAAGTATTTTCTGCATGTTTCTACAAATATTTTAATACCAATGGATTTCAGTAGTTTTAAAAGGGTTTTGGGTCCAGTATACTACCCAAACACTAGTATATAAAAGCCCTTTACAGACAGACGTGGTTTATTATCATCCTTCATGTAGTTGAATATGGGTTTGGCAGATGGTCTTTAATGGAATGCACCCCTCTTTTTAATTCAAATAAGACAAATTCTGAAACCAACTATGCTGATTAGGGTTTTGTTAAAAAGAGTGGTTCTCAGATGGGGGCTTATGGCTTATAAATGAGGAATGGACACAAGGTTCAAGGATGTCTGTACACTACAGTCCCATGGGGCTTGTTATATGTATGATGCTTCGTTCAAGAAGCAACAGGATTTCTACCGTGCGGTGCAGCTTGCTAGTTATGGACTTCAGTCGAAGCTGCTACCATGTGGCCCTAGGGGTAGGGATATCTACCTTGTTATCGAGTTGCAGGTTGCTCTTATGGGACTGGCTAGATTCAGTTTGCACCTACAGGGCAGGCCATTCAACAGATAATACAAGAAACATTGTTGCTCTTTGATGTACTGTTTCTGATACACCTACATCTTAAGTGCCTAAGAAAGTGTTTCTGCCATTTGAATTAATAAATTAAGCGGCTTCAGAGAGAAACCCTTTACACTATCAAAGCTTTTCTATAACAGTTCTCATTTTTTTGTTTCTGTCTCCCATTCTCTCCCAGCTCTTGCACACTCACACATTCCAAACTAAAGGGGCCACCCTCTTCTCATAGGGCATGTATGCCTGTCCCCTCTACCAGCCATGGGGTGTCCACTCCTCGGTAGCAGGTGCCCCAAGTCGTTTCTCAGGACCATGTTCATAGCACAGCAGATCCTTAGTGTATCCCGCAGTGGTTGCACTGTCTTGTTCTGGTTCTGGAGGGCAGCTGAACACCAGCTAAACACCAGCTATAGAGGTATTCTCTCCATCAGTGTGCCACTGTGGGTGTGCACAGCTGCAGCAGTTCTTTTGTACAGTGCTGGTCACAGCAATACACATACAGCTCATCCTCCTCCTCCCGGGCATGGCAGAACAAGCCTGGTGCCACTGGGGGTGATGACAGCAGCAGTGACACATTTCTCAACAAATTTCTCTGTCATTTTCTGTTTCATTTGTGTTAATAAGGGTGCTGTTTGTGTACTCTGCCCAAGATCCTTGGGGATCTGTCCACAGGAACTGGCACTGCATATTCAGCTCTTCCAGCACCAGTGGCTTTATCATGAAATGCTTTCTTTCCCCTTAATGTGACAATGTACCCCACCCCTGAGATCTCCCAAACCTCCAGCTCAAATCCTACAGATACCACTACTGGCTGAGCCACTGTGACTATGAATCCTGTATCCACCTCAGCAGTGCATAGAACCCCTTTCAGCATTGACGGAGAGGTGTGCTCTATACATTCAACCCACCATGACCACTGTAACCCCTAATACACAAGTCCTGGATCCAGCATCAGAAGCCCATGCCATTGGCTGTGTGGCTGCAGTCTTCGGGCCAGTTCTGTCAGCTCCTCCACCCACGCCAGTTTGGTGATTCACTGGGCTCCTGCACAGCTCTGACTGCAGGACATGCAGCTGTGCTCCTTAAAGCTACTGACAAAGTCATCTCTCTCCACAGTGCCAATTCTAGGGTGTCAGGCAAATCATGTGGGAGGCCCATCTGCGTGTGTATGTGCACTTCAGTTGGAGATTGTGGTTTTGGGAAACTCGCTCTGTACAGAATGTGGCATATGAACAAAAGCCCATCTTGATGAGGTTTCAATATTGGTAGCCAGTGCTACTAATGGTTCCACTGCCTGTTTTAAGTGGTTATGCAGTACTGACTAAAGGAGCTTGTGTGGAAACGCTGCCCAAATAGACTCCAGAGAGACATGACCAATGCAGATGATGACCAATGCAGATCAGCTCTTTAGTTAGACTCTAGCAATAGCATTCTTCTCATAACTATAAATATAAGTTTATCTGATAGTGGCCCTAGCCCAGGCCTTTACCATGAGCCCTTTGTAAAATTTCCACGGTAAATAAATTCTAGAGAACACACAACCTAGAACTAGAACCTTGGACAACCTGCAATATATTCTTACCTTCTTCAAGAAGTGACTTTTACAATATAAATGAACAAGATTTCTCCCTCAGGCCTTTTCAGAAAGGGGCAGTTCAAAGTGGCCACATACATTTAAGATATTAAAATATCAATTAAAATTTCATTGATACAGAGCATCAGAAGAAATCATGTTCATGTTTGTATCATGCTCATTTCGCCTGCTTTGTGTTGTAGATCTGGGAAGATAAATTCATCGACAAATTCTGCTGCTACACCTGACTAAGCTGATTATGGGCAACTAAAATTTCAGTTTGAGTCTTTAAAAACTAAATAATGTTTATTCTATGACTTAAATAGCTAATAGAAAATACTACAAATACTATTGTTGGTCGAAGGAAAACAGGCATCTCCAAAATGGCAACTTTACAGGAGAGCAATTTAATTTTAATATAAATCAAAAAACCAGACTATTCCAAGTGTTCTCCAAAATGTCTGATGCTCCACTGGTCATGACATTTTCACACAATGTAAAGAGCAGCTTGTGTGATCAAATAACACATAAGTAAAAAAAAATTAAAAGAAAACCAAGATATAGCTAAAATAAAAATAAAATCAATATTTGCCATAGCAATTTATGTTTTATCTGTGCATATCCACAGCAAAACAAAATCATATTACAGTGCTGGTGTTATAACAATGTTGTAGCTGAAGTAGTGGGATACAGGTTGCAGCTCGTCTCCAGTAGTGCTCATCTTTCCCTCCAACTATTATCTGGTAAGGTTCCTTAATTCGTAGTTGACTTTGTTAAGACCCGTGATAGGACTCACCGATGTCATAGGTTTGAAAAGCTGATATATGGCCTCGTATTGTTTAGACATATTAAAAGCTTTGGCCTGTCATTGTTCAGCATAACGACGATCTTGACCATTAAACTGTGTATTCATTTGATCACTGATATGCTTAGAATTCTACGATGTCAACACTGTATTGTTTGTCACTTCATTATGAAGCCAATATATTAGTTTTCCAATTCATTTTTATTGAATCCAGTCTATGCAGAGCACTGAACTGGCAATGTGGAACGAACACATCATTTATTAATTTGAGGGAGCTCTAATTGAGGGCAGGACATTGAGTTTCATCATTTTGGAATTTTAGCACTTGCACAAAACCATCATTTTAAATGAGAACAAGCGCTGGTACAGTGTTTTGAACCGAGGTTTTAATAGGTTTTGGAGCACACATTACGGCAGGGCCAATAATACATGTTCTTGGCTTCAGTTTCTTATTCGTGCGTTGCCCTGTGTGCACAATACAGTGGTCTGGTCTAGATTTAAAGAACATTTAAAGATATTACATACAAATATCTTGGAAATGTGTTTTTAGTCATCCGTGCTGACGTAAACAATACTGACTCTTCCCTCTGTTAAAGGTTGTCTGCAAGTTTCACTCACATAACCTTCCCATTTCAAAAAAATTAAGGGAATGTCTTACTTAGTCACTTTATCTGCATGCTTAATTATTTGCTGTAGGGACCATCAAAAGGATAATGTGTTGCCATTTTTGCCATTTTACTGGCCTGGGAATGTTCACTAATGAAACATGCTAGATCTTAATATACTAGGTTAGTAAAAATAAAAACATCTCATTCTCACCCTTTTCAGCTTCTCATGAACCTGGTCCCAGCTGTCAACGAATCACCAAAAAAAATGAAGCAGTTCTTTTGCTAAAGCTACACAAACAATGTGTCAAGGTTGGAGGTGACCTCTACCCCTTTCCCATCTCTAAACATGAATTGTCAATGCGGGTAATCTCTCTGCATGATAGAGAACAGCTCTCTCTTATGAATGGGAAAAGTATACTCAGCTACTCCCTAGAAATGAAATGTAATGTAAAATGTAAAAGCTGGCTACCATTAATTGCTTTAATGTTGAATTATCCAGTGCACACATGAATCCACTCAATACCAATTCTGTATTTAACTTTATTAAGTCATGGAGAATTGATTGGATGTTTGGCCAGAGTGTGAGTAATATGACTACTGGATTTAACATAGGTAAGGACATAATAAACAGAATTCGGAACCAGAGGCATTTTATTGATTAAGAATAATAAAAACATGGGGGCCATTCATTATCCTATTTATGAGTTTTTAGTATGTTTATTAACATTTCAGTCAGAGGCTAAGAAAATTTCAGCTTCCAAAATGTACTTACATTCATTTTGTCTCAAGGTTAATCAGTTAAATGATAATCACGAAATCATATTTGAGTTGAGGTTAAGCAAATTTGTAATGAGCAAGCCTGGGAACTGCAGAGCAGAAGGGATTTTCAATATTGTATGGTGTTAACCTTGGCTGCACTTCATCTGGTTTGAAGCCAGAGTGTTTTGGGAGTGCTGCTGGCTGAACACTACTGCAGGAAGCAAGTAGCCAGTGGGGATCACTCGTTTTTTCTCTTACAGAGAAACATCTTGTTCGATGTTAATACTTGGGTGATGGCAGGGCAGCATTACCTGGAGATCAGGCCTAGAGTATGCATGAATGTTGAACACCACGCTTACTTAATTCTGCTGCCTATGAGACATTTTGCTCAACTGTAATTTCTCTTCATTTCCTGCAATTATTTAACCCTCTGTGGCATCATAATCACAAACTCCAATTTAAAAAAGAATATGTGCAGGGTTGATTTTTTTTTTTTTGATGATCTGTAAAACTAAACCCACAGATTCAGAGGCTAATTGTTCTCTTGTACTTTCATTTAAACTATACTACAATGGTGCAATATTGTGAAATAATGTTTCAACTGCTTGCAGGCCAGTCAATCGTTTGCAAAGCACAAACAACTGCAGGATTGGCCTTCATTTTCTGAACAAAACCGATGACACTGGCAAAGCAGACAATATGCTGACTGCAACAGAATTGATTTGAATGAACTGGTAGTCAATATTCAATGCACTTTAAATACAAAAAAACATACTTTATAATTACAAAATATCAAAACAAACAAATAAATAAAGAATAAATAAGTGGAAAAATAGATAATTGCAGTATTCACTCAAGTAGATACAAAAATTATACTTAACATCCATTTTTATTACAATGTTGCACAAAGTTGCTTCTGGGCAACATGCATAGCAAAAAATATATGACGCTTATTGATGCTGGATTTTAGGATTTTTTGAGGGATATAGTAGTGCAGAAACATGTTATTCACACGCTGCACCATTCTAAAAAGAGGTAACAATTTTATCACCATTACATATGAATCATGCAACACTAAACTGATGTAAATGGGTTTGTTGCTTTAAGGCAACATTGTGCAATAAAGGGCTGATTATGCAGTTAACCCAAAAATCCCTCTTTTGTACATACAGAACTTGGATAAAAGAAAAATAAGAACTCCCCATTTAATACTGATCTTCCACAAATGTCATATTTTATGAATGAAGATAACATTCCTAGTGTTACCTAACAGCTGTAAATTTACTGGAGTGTGCATGGACCAACATGCAAACTACAGAATGGTTATGGTTACGATTAAGAGGGTTAGCTGTTACAGCTTTTCTCATGACCCCATATGCTCTCCTTCAGAACAATGGTGATGATTGCATTTATTATCTTCTTTCACATTTGAATTAGATAAGTGGTATACTGTAATAAGACCACCATCTCCAGTGACTGCAATGTATCTGCCTTTTTGGCAGCAACTTAAGAAGCTGCATTCAGTCCATTCTCACATTTGTGTCTATTGCTGCAAATCTAACACAAATCTAAATCTTTAAATCCACACGTCAGATGAGTTCTATAGGGGCGGAGGAAACTGGCAGGCTCTATAGCCTAATGAATATAGCATGAAATAACAAAAAGAGCTATGTCAACTATTCTACTTCCGTTTCTCCTTCACCATGTTTTACAGAGCGTTACAACATGTATCAGTGTCACTTAGGTATAATAGATGCTGAATGCTAGCTCTGGGAAGATACAATACAAGTAAATGACTTTCACAAAACAAGCACCTTGAAAGGAGGACAAATATGCTCTTTGCTTTTAATTTAAAGTCTCATTTTATTTACCTTATTATAATTTTTAAGCATTTCTATTAATTTATTCAACATGACATTCTGAGAACATAACAATATACTGGGCAGATGCTAGGCTTTAAGCTAAAACTCTTCCCTGCTGATTTGTCTGTAACATGCTTCGGTTAAAATGCCACAAGAATGAAGCACCTCAACTCCCTTCTCATGCTGTCTAAACAGCCTTGTTCAGAACAGCTGCATTGTTCCTTAAATGACAATGAGTCACCGCTTAAACTGCCCCCCTTATCCACAGGGCATCCAAACACCAGCACACAGCCAAACACCAGCTCAGTTCAATCTCACAATCATTACCTGTTAAAAGATGAAGGTTATCTTACAAACATCCAACTAACAAACTGGTGGTGTTGGTACTATATCTTTACAGTACAAGCTTTGCTGCCAGGTTGGCCAAGTCGACTTCTACAACCCCGATGCCAAAAAAGCTGTTTAACATGTAAATAAATGTAAATAAAAACGGAATGCAGAGCTTTGCAAATCGACCCATTTTTACACTCATATTTTATTCAGAATAGAACATTGAACATATCAGATGTTGAAAGCAGGACATTTGACCATTTCATGAGAATTATTAAGTCATTTAGAACTGCAAGGCAGCAGTGCATCTCAAAAACGTTGGGACAGGGTCATGTCTGCCTTAGTGTAGCACTTCCTCCTCTTTAACAGCAGTCTCTACATTTTAGGAACGTGAGGAGACTGGTTATTGGAGTTTTGGAAGAGGAATGATGTCCCATTCGTGTCTGATGTAGGATTCTAGCTGCTCCACAGTCCTTGGTTTTCTTTGGTGGGTTTTCTGATGCACCAAATGTTTTCTATCGCTGAAAGATCTGGACTGCAGGCAGGCCAGTTCAGCACCTGGACTCAATTTTTCACATTTTTTAGGCCCAGATTTTGTAGATTGGTGAACCTCTGTCCATCTCTGCTTCTGAGAGACTCTACTTCTCCAAAATGCTCTTTTTTCACCAAGTCATGTGACTTAATAGTCAATTGCTCCTTCATACCACTTACTTTTCCAGCCTTTCGTTTCCTTTGCCCCAACTGTTTTGAGATCCATTGCTGCCATCAAGTTCCAAAAGAGTTAATAATGGTAATGAAATGGTAATTCATCAGCTTGTTGTTTCAATTTTCTCATTCCACCTTACATGGTACAGCAGTTGACATCAGCTGCCTGAGGCACCACAATGTTGCTGCTGCAAAATTTAAGGTGGTGTAAAAGAATTTGACTGAGAAATTGGACAGGCAGCCCGAGGCATCAGAATGTAACTGCTGCGAGAAGCTGGCATATAACCTGACTTCAGTTTTGTGCAGCTGGCATGTAGTTATCAAAAATAACATATATTTAAGGAGCCACCAGTTCAGCAGTTCCCATGATAAGCTCTTATCTACCACTTCGATTCCAAATGTAGTTCCGAAGCCATAGGCAGAGACACTCAGATGGGATGCAGGGGTCAAATTCTAATTAATCTCCACTTGATGTAGGAAATGGAGCCATTTAGCCATTTCTCTGTTTCTAATTTGGCTAATATTGGACCTAATAACTAATAAACGCACGAGCTGCAGAGAAAACATGCTGTGCAATGCACATAGGCTGCAAGACTGGATCTGGGAAACTATTATACATACTATACCTGGAACCACTTTACATACAAAAAGGTCCAGTTCAAAAGAGCAAATAAGGATTAAATAGCAATGCTTAGGAACGAGCTGAGCTCAGAGACTTCACAAACAGGATAAGTATACTGAGGACCTAAATAGACAGTGTAATGTACAACAGGTGTTAGAATGCAGGAAGAGAAAGCAGAGCTGGTGATCAACAAGTGGGTGGAAGGGGCAGACATATTTCCTCCATGAATTATTTACGAACTGTAGACCAGACACTAACAGCATAATTATCTAACGAATGCTTAAAATACCATATTGATTAGTATCAGATGCTTAATTTCCTCTTACCGGAGAAGCTCCTCTAAATTCGCATTAAGGCACAAAATCAGTGTTCACTCACTGAACCCTTTTCTTTCAAAAACGAATCTGCTATTTGCCTTCAATTTGCCTATTTTTAATTTAATAGACTGGAAATAACTGAAGCCTCTTTTTTAGCTGAAATCTGTAACCCATACAACATTATCATTAAAAATATGCAGGAGAAGAATGTGACTAAAAGGGAAAGGCAGAAAAGAGGGGAGTTTCAGGGTTGAAAAGGTTTGTCACAGTCCTGGGTTTTTTTCTTTACGTGTGCATTAATATATGATTATGGGGACATATTAGGGAGAGTTAGGCGTGGCCTAGTGTGGGGTGAAATGATGGTTTATGTAGTTACATGTAAACTAGAACTAGGATCAACTAGAGCATGGTCACCTTCCTATATTCCAACAGCAAGATCATCTGCCATAGCTGATCAGATATTTCTCATGTGTGACCATGAAAACCCAGTTTTAGTACCAAAAGGTTGTTTTTGGGTTTTGTGTGTATGTCACTATATACTATTGTAATTATTAAATCACTAATGACTATTTAATGTGTGGCTTTAATATAGTGCCATTATAAAGGATGTATATGCATACGTTCATCATAAAAACTACTATAGATTACAAGTACAATAAATAAACATAAAAATAAAAATTTTGAAATTGTCATATAAAACCATGCATATTTAATGTGATCCATGTTCATTTCTCGGCATATATTGCCTACAGCAGCTTTATAGTGTTTAGACATTCCATGGTGCAAAAATAGTCCAGCAGAAGTTGTAAAATAATGACTTTAAATGACTGGAATTTTATGCCACTAACAACATGCGGATGTTTCTTGCCTTTTCCTGTAAAAGTATCATTCTGGATATACGAGGTTTGTTTAGGACTGTAAGGGTTTATTTTTATTTATTTAGGTTGGAATTTTGTTGAGGATTTCATTTGATTCAAACAACACAGAGCTTTATTGATCTTACTGAAAATAACTTTGTGACAGACTCCCCAGGCTGTTACCAGTAACCCCACATATGGGCGACGTTGTGACATGTGCACTTGTTTAAAAGTTATGTTTATAAATGTGGAAATTGTGTGAGTAAATTTGAAGTGGTTTACATTCACTGTGGATGCATTCTACAATTTATCACATCACCAGAAAGCAATGTGAGGAGAGGGATGAGCGCTATCTTCTCCCAGCACACTGTCAATATGCCATATGCAGGTGCAGTTAAAATCTCCTCCTTAGCTGTTAAGCACTGCCCGATATTCACTGGGAAATACCCAAATCACTATTTTCAGGTAGTGCTATGATTCTGAGGGCCTTATTTATTATGTGTGTCTAGACTACATCATCCCATTGTTCCCAGGGCTTTCTGTAACCTCCCTGAAATGTCTAGGAAACAGCTCTATGTTTCCATTGAGTTCTATGTTCTACAGGCATATGTAATTTCCCATGGCCATTTCTCTCTTCCCTCACTGTCATTTGAGGCTGAAAGAGTCTAGCGGTCTTACTGGTTCCCATGTCGGTAACAACAGCCGCATCACATAGATTCCCATATTAAAACACACTCTGGTTTTACATTTCATACACATTTCACTAAAAAATGAGAATCTGTTCAGTAAAAGGCAGAATTTAAAGATTGTAGAGCACTGTCAAAAAATCTTTATATACAGCATCAAGAAATACATCTAACCTCCTATTGTTATCAACTTGCCCTCCATTTGCTCTTCAGGAAATCCCAGATGCCGTTGTATCCTTGTTACTTCATGTTCTTGCTTATAGTAAGGAATATTATATCATTCATTTATCATCATTCATCTTGCAGGGGCAGATCAGAATGGAGTGCAAGTCATATTTAAAGGCTACCACATTAGCCCCACCAATGTGGTGGCTCCTAAATTTGACTTTCACATTGTCAATAACTAATATTCCTTCACTCTTGAGAGATATTTCTAAAACTCACTCTAGCAATCTGTTTTCTGCCAGCTTGGTATCAGTTTGCAGTCATTTGGGACCTCAGATCAAAAAGTTTAGTTTACTAGGTTTACTGGATTAAACCCCTTAACAGATAAACACCATAGCGGTCCTACATATGGTTTGGATGGAGCTGATAAATACTTTAAAGTGGATAAGTGTGTTTGTTGCTGGTATTTTGCTCTTTTTTTAAAGTTTGTTTATGAGCCTGTACTTAATAAAAAGACCACGCCCTGCAAATGGAAATGATCTTACTCTGGTACCACTTTACCAAGCCACCCTGCCAAAACTCCCTGAAACTCCCCTTTGCCACCCCTGCTCAAATCTTCTAGATCTGCCACTGTTCTCCAGGGTTACAGAGAGTGCTGGAGTCACTTCCAGTGCACGCTGAGTGAAAGGTTGGAGCCTATCCCAGTGCTCATTGAGTGAAAAGCTGAAGTGTATCCCAGTGCTTACAGGCCAACAGACATGAAAAAACCTGGACAGGTCGCTTGTCCGTCACAGGACAGAGACAAAGACACACACACACCCCCCCCCACACACACACACATACCCACACACATACATACACATACACACACACACACACACACACACACACACACACATACATACCCCACCCCCCCACACACACACACATACCCACACACCCCCCCCCCCACACACACACACACACACACGCACACACACACACACACACACACACATACATACATACCCCCCCCCACACACACACACACACATACCCACACACCCGCCACCACACACACACACACACACATACAAACACACACATACAGGGGCTATTTAATAACTCCAACTTACCTGACTGCATGTCTTTTGCCAATGGGAGGAAACCTACATAGAAGCAACCCTTGTCGCCTGGTATGATCATATCATATCATATCATATCATATCATATCATATCATATCATATCATATCATGTCATATCATATCATGTCATATCATATAAATATTCTGTAAAAACATTATTATTTTTACTCACTTCAAACACCTGAAGTTCAGGAAATGATACTAGCCGATGATGTCATGTTTCAGCTCTCCATCCACTCAAACCAAATACTTTGCTCACGATGCAGTATTTTACTAAGAAGCACATTGTGATATAAAAGGAAAATGTGTTATGATTTCAGATTTAGACCCAGTTCAATAGAACTTCCGAAGTGGTGCAGGATGAAGCCAGCATAAACATATTTCAAGGAACAGAACTTCATACATCTAAATGAAGGTCGCAAACAAAATCTATGCAGACCCAAGAGCACAGCAGTGCAATGATTCTGCGAATTAAGAGCTTTTTCTTAGGCTTTTTCTCAACAGCAAATCTCCAACATTAATCAACTACATAATTTACTAAAACAATCCACTGGATACATTCAGACTGGGCCTTATGTAGTAAACTCTTTAGGACTGATAGTTAACAAGCTAAAGGCTACACAACTACAAACACAACACTGAGGAGCAGTGCACGCCAACATACAGACAGCACTGCAAAGCAACTGCATTCCCTGTAGGACATGACCCGTGACCCTAAACACCAACTAATGTATCATACAGAGATGTGAAGTATATAAAAAGGTGAACATAGCACCATGGGAATAATGCTACACTATAGACTGCAGGAGGAGCACCTAACCTATTTACTCTCACAAACCCAAGACAACTATTCAAGCAAGGCTTTATAGAACCACACTGTCCAACATGAATGGCATGCTCCAGTTCTGAAGTGCTTATATTGTTATAGGGCCTTACAGGTGGTCCCCAGTACAGTTGGTTCCCCCTTTAAAACATTATAAACAAACGTAAGCTTCCCAGATAAATACCTATTTTTCTCAAAATGTGCCAAAACATGTTTATTGCATGTTCAGCATGTAGAACCTGCAAATTTGCCTGTAAATTGAAATGTATTCTGTTTATCCTGATTACGGTGATTTAAATAAGGTGGTTAGCTATTTAGCCTGCCTGGTTAACAGTCTGGCTTTAACCTGCATCTTTGCCTTTTGTTTATATGTGGGGGGTTTGCAGCACCACTTATCGATCTATAATGGAAAGATCAAGCATCGCTGAGGCTTGTGCGTAGCTGCTCAGTGGAGTGCCAACACCAGAGCATTAACATTGATGAATGCACTCCATGCGCTGCGAGCTGGCCAATAAGGGCAGACCTCCTATGAAACCCAGATAAGGTAAATAACAGAGTCAGATTGATAAACAAGGGATTTTGGATTGGACCTGTAGATAAGTTGTCTTTTGCTATTGTTCTGAATCACAAACATGACGGGAAACTGTGTCAACTTTAAAGGTTGTGTTGAATAATTTATTATGGCATAATTAGAAGTTTTCCATGTTTTCTGTTGTTGTTTTGTAAGCCAACTAACAAAGTTAAAAATACTCCAACAGGAGCAGAGAAGCAGAGAAAGAGCATAAACTGACATGCTGGAGAGCAGGCACACCTAGACGCAGGGAGGAAGCTAAATGCCATTTCCTCCTAAGGATGTTTATCAATAAACTAGAACTACTTTTTTATCAAGATGTTTTCTTGGATTGGAGAAGGGAAAGGCCTGGAGTGACCTTCGTCGTCATCTTGTTTCCAACTACATTAGTCAAAGGTGTGAGAATGAACATAAAGGGAAACCAATTAATCAAAGCACAGTGTTGTTTCCTGCTGACTCTTTCACTGTCGTAGGTCACAGAGTGTCAGGCTGAACTCTCTGACAGCTAATAGTTCCTACTATATGCTAATGTATCTAGTACTTCTGAAATCTGTGTGAACCATTCTACTGAATATGTACAAACTGCACTCCCACAGTAAAACCAAACTTATTAAGACAGAATTAAGTGTTCAGCTCTTAAAGTTTTACTAGCAATTTTCTATTGGGAGGTGCCTATCCCAGATAGTAACCTCTTCAAGAGAATGTTGTTTTTTAAAAAATCCCTCTCTTTTAATAATCTCTTACTTTTAAAAAGGTTGAATTCATGTTTACAAAGAGTTTGATTTTTGAATTACAAGAGCTACTCCAAAAATGCCTTTCAATGTTTTCATGTCGCCACTGAAACATACAGTTTTAGCCTATAGACAGGGCCTTATTTTAGCCACGCTCCTGCATTCTAGAGCATGAAGTGAGATGCCATCCCTGTCCCTCATTTCCACATGATGAGCACTTAGATTGCTTTGTTATGATGTAATTGTGGTTCTTAAGTCATGCTCAAAACAACATTAAATCGTCACCAGCCAATTATTTATTGTGCTGTAATAATATTGTACTGGTAGTGGCAAAATAGACATATGAATTATTACTTTGGTAAAATAAACATAACTTGCTGCATACACTAACTAAAAGCAACGGGACTTTAGTGTAAATCTCAAAGTACCTAGCTCAAAATTTTAAAAAGCGTTATTAAATCACTTATATATATGACATTGCAGTTTACCATGGTACCAGAACAGACCTCTGCAACTTCACCCTCCCATAACTAAGCGAAAGCACTGTACTCTATATCAGTGAACATTTTCCATATTCACTAAAGCTGTAATCATGTGTTATGTAACATGCTCAGGTCAGAGCACGGTGTCTTGTAGATTTCCTGTTGAATCTCCTGTTGTTTTCTTTCTGAATAGACTTGACCTCAGCGAACATGCACTAAGGCCTGTCTTCTGAGCTGTGACTCACCAAACAATATTTTCCAGGAAGGCGAGCACTGTATCTCAGCACTGGTGTTGTGAGACCCTACATTGTTTTGTAGAGTTGTGGTACTGAGAATAGAATAGGGATTATCTCATACAGGGCACTATTGTTCACAATGTTTTGTAAAGACTGTATCTGCAACCAAAACCCTTTGCTATTCCCTCATCAGTATTGCACTACTGGGGGAGGTTCTGCTTAGTTTGCTAAACAGCAAATGATTAAATTCACAGTCTCAATCTCAGCATAGGCGATACTAACAGACTGCATAAAGCAATATCAGCTGCTTGATTGAGGCTAAGGGGTTTTTATCATAGCTGTAGATGACAGCCTTCCAGAAGATGAGGACTGGGGAGAAAGTACAATAGTTGACTAGGCTACATGTAGTTCTCTTTACTGTTCCCATTATATGATGAGCAGCATTGAGGCATCATTATTGGTATTTTACTTGAAAGTTTATAGCAATATGCAGATCAGACTAAGATTTTTAGTGACACAATGAAAAGGTAAACATGCCGTTGTGTATGCAAACTGAATATGTGCGACATCATTGTTCCTGCTGATATTGTGTTTGTGGTAATATTGATAAAGCTTGAGATATTAATCTGGTGATAACTGTTAGCAAGTTTGAGCAAGGCTGAAACTTGGTTTTTGCTTCTACCCATATATACATATATGAAATATATATAGCATGAAAAGTGCAGTAAACAAGGACTGTAAAAATGTAACATTATTAGCTACATTTGGGGTTTTTTCACACCCAAATTTTTCCTGAGCTTAAGTCTTCACAGAATAACACTTCTGGGGCCATTTGGGCGAGGACTTCATTACTGTGGTTTGCTTTCTTCTGTCCTATCCGTGAGTCTATGCAATTCCATACATCACTATTCCGTATGCAGGCTTGCAAAACAGCAGGTACTAGCTTGATCTGTTTTCTGATTTTTATTATTATTATTTCCCCTTTACAAATACTCAACCCCAAAAAAAACACCACTTTATGTCCATAGCAACATTTTTTCATCATTACGAAACTTGTAAAGGCAATAATGCCACAGATCGAAGCAGTACCTTTGCAAAATGTACCATTTCGCCACGCCACACGTGGCCTAGCGGGGGATAGCATCCACATACCCAGTGTTCCACACTAGAATTTACTGGAAGCAAATTGCAGACCACCGATTTCCAGAGGACCAGGCTAAATTCTTTGTATGACGCCCAGGTTTGAAGGCAGCTTTCACACTTGACCAAAAATACCAAACTCACTGAGCATGCAGTTCTGGGTCTGGAAAAAGCTCTAGTGTAAAACTGCCCTTTGTTTTTACCTGGATTGTACAGATTTTCAATGCCTCAGCAACTACCGTTGACATCATCTCCTGCTCCTCTGTCTGTTGTGTAGTAATAATGAAAGCAACTCAAAGTAGTAGTACTCAAAGCAACACACTTTGGTACACATTCAGCTGATGCAGGTTTTCATGAGACATTGTAAAGGGCATTGTGGGAGACTTCTGTGCTCCCTTTGTAGAGAATGTGGCTGAGCAACAAGTTGTCGAAGGTTGGTGCACCAGTATTCAGTGAAGCAGATCATCAACCCACAAAGCATCTTTGCTGCTGCATTCATCAGAACACCCTGGTCTGCCCCCCAGTAAACACAAACATTAGACTGCAGTCATGAAATGATCAGCATGAGTCTACTAACAACAGATGGAGATATTCGAGATATCACCATATCTTCATCATATTCAGTTTAACAAGCATGACACTGTGTGATAAACACGTTTGCATGGCACAAGGGAAAAATCTTGAAGTGAGTCTTATATATAATTTATTCAGATTTTCTTGTTTCTGACAGTAATACGTTAATTTCAGTGTTTACTTTGTGTTATCATAACACATCCCTTTTCTACATGACTGTTTCTTGGGAAATAACTGAGGACTAGATACCAAATTTCAAAATTTCTTTTTTACATTTTTACGCGTAAAGCCCTCCGCTTGGAAGGAGATCCTACCCACCCTCTACACAGCTTTTTCAATCTGTTGCCATCGGGAAGGAGACTGCGGAGTCAAGGAGCTAGAACCAGCAGACTGAGGGACAGCTTCATCCACCAGGCTGTCAGGATGCTGAACTCTCTCCCTGCTGTACCCACCCTCCTCCACTTCTGCCCCCTGAGCACGCACACACACACACACACACACACACACACACACACACACACACACACACACACACACACACACACACAAACACACAGGCTCAGCACCTGACTAACCACCCCGCCTAATTAAATACTGAACTGTGACTTAATACAAGAACTGCTCTGTACTCATCATTTCAAAAACAACCTTAATGCTTTTCAACCTGCACTACTTAATTCTGCTAGTGCACAAGTCACTTTATCGTCCTTATTCTATTCTGTGTCTTACTGTCTCATTATGTTTATCTCAGGGCCGTTAATTTATTTTACTGTACGTCTATTTTATCTTTACTGTCTAATATATTCAGTATACTCATGTACTTGTTTAGTTGTAATCTATTTATCGTTAAATGTTTGTGTGCTGCAACTTGGGTCAGAGAGTAACGCAATTTCAATCCTCTGTATGTCCTGTACATATTGAAGTATCGACTATAAAACTACTAGACTTGACTAAACTGATTTAGCTTTGAAATTTAAAGACTACTTACCTAAAAACAAAAGGTTCCTCAAGACATCTTTAGTAAAGACAATAGTTCTTTAGATTTCTATCATCCCTAAATGTTTTTTTGTATGATGAACTGTTCTTCAGACAGATGGAAAATGGGTTGTATATGGTCCAACATAGATCCTTCAAAAAGGTTCCATGCAGAACCATTTTCTTTATTAAACTGTCCTTTTTTAAAGCGTGCATGAGGTAGATTTTCTAACATTACTGATGTTTTTGCCATCATAAACATTTCAGCATTAAAACGCTGCTGTGACTGGCTAAATAGGTGCAATGGTGCTTCAAGCCGTTGTTGTTCACTGTAGTTCTTTAACGGTTAAAATTTGGATTTGGAAAACTGAAATGTTGTCTAAACAAAATAACTAAGGTTTGGAAGGGGAACCATGCCTGAAGCTCCTCCTCTTTCTATATGAAATTACTTTATGCTATATTATTGTCATGCCTGCTGGTTCTTCTCTCACCTCCGATCTCCCAAACTCCATTTCCCATAACCCACCACCCGATGACGTCACTTTCACATGTCGGCCATCTACCAGTTCCGTTCCGTTCTCTAGATCAGAGTCTCCCGAGTACTGAGCCCACCTGTTGTTAATTTAGTCCGTTTATATAAACACTGCTATCTCACACTGACCCATTGCGAAGAATTGCCACTCTGTGCGTATTGACCGTTTCTCCCTCTTGTTATTCTTGTTAGCTTCTTTGCTTTGACTCTGTTTTGACTTTCTGGTTTATTCTTTTGTCTTTCTCTTGACTCTGTCTGACCCCTTGGTTATGTCTGCTTTGATCTTGCTGCTGCTGTGTTGTACTAGCAGTCTGTTTAATAAACATGGCTTTGCTTTTAGCTCAGAGCATGTCGCAATCTGTCTGTCCATCAACATCGTTATATACACTACTTGTATGATACATATATACATATACATATATTTATATTTTTTAAGGAGAGTCTTAATTGCGCAATATATTTTAATTTTTACTTTACATTGCATACTATACATACATTCTTTCAAATTGGTCATTTCTATAAATGCACACAGACTGTGTAGTATGTCACATATTGCACATTTTCTTAATTTATATACAGTACAGATTTCCCTACTTTTCCATTTTGTGCTCACTTTAATACGTACTTAGTGTTTATATTGTTTAGTAACTTGTATATTGCTTAATAGTATGGGAGGAGTTGTAGACTAATAATTACATGGAACAGTAGAACCTCCTGAATCTTCCCAATAGTCTTCTATTTCTTATGAAAAGTTTACACCCCCCACCAGCCCATGTTTCCTCCCTGCTCCCCAGTCTCTTGGTTCTACCCCTGTTCATCTAGCAGAGTCTGGATACAGTTTTCTACCCTAAACATCAGACCAAAGACTGAGCATTATCTCATCATCATATGCATCACTACATCAGATCATGTTGGTTAAATTAGAACCATCTCCGCTGAAGCCCAAATGCATGACGAACAATTTACTGTTTATGCATTTTATTCAGTGAGCTGAAAAACCCCGGTCAAGGGAGATGGGACAATGTCAAACTGAGGTTGACTTTGTCTTGTCTTTGATGAAGTCACATATTCCTACACTGAAAAAAACCTGTAGGAATAAACTGTGCTTGGTTATAATGAGTAAAACATGATACAGTGCTATGTGTACAATGATACACTCTAAACCAAGGTACATTTATATAGTACTTACCAGACAGTGGTCCACAGTCACTCACTGTAATCTGAAATGCAGTTACTTATAGTTATACAAGTGCCTATATGCACATTGTTTGTAGTCTTGGCTTTAAAGGGCCATTAAAGGGCCTTCCTCCAACATCTGGATTAATATTGTCCTGTTGTCTAAGATGCTTAAGCGAAGAAAAAGCACCTGATTAATCATGGCTCAAAAAACAACCTCTATTTCCAAAAAGCATAGTACAAAGATAAGGAGAAGAAAAGCTTAAAGATACAAGAAGAAGGATTTGATCTGGGGTCTGTCTACTGACGAAAGGCTCTCTGACTAAGTTTCATGAACCTAGTAAACACAGATCTGCTTAAGGAGTGATATGTAAGAGGACACAATCAATAAATGGATTCCTGTTGCAGAGATATCTACTGAAGTTAGTGTGCTGACCTGCTAGCCCTGGCCCATACTGTCTTGTAATACCACTTTGTACCTCAAGAGGTAATGCCACTGTCAATGTGTCACTGTAACATTGAGTTTGCCTTCAGTACACATATGACCAGATGAAGAAGAAGCGCAAAAAAACCCAAAAGCAGCAATAAAGAGTTAACATTGTCATTGCTTTCCACCACTGGAGGCGCTATTGGCGAGTGAAGGGATACAATTCCTCAGATTGATAGGTAAACGGGTAGAGAAGTGAAGAGGGAGGAGGAGGGACAGTGTGGAGTATGAATTTGCTTGAATATTGCTCATTTAACTGAATTTATAATAATGGTTAACTTTCTCTGTTAAGCCAGTCTTAAGTGCTCTGTGACTAATTCCCATGAACACGCACATGATAAACTCATGTTTATGATGCACAGTGATAATATTAAGTAAAACATGACTAGTTGCTGCAGGGGAAAGAGGAAAATGAAATTATACTACTCAAAATATGTAGAAAATCAAGAATTTCTAACTACACCATGATTATATCCAGCTAAATTGAAAGTTTCAAGACATACTGTGTCATGGGACAGATACCTGTATCCAGAATTCTGAGAAGATCTGTGCGTTGAACTCTTGTTAGAACCCAAACAAGCATCCAGTCATAAGCAATGTATGAAGCAGTATGGTATTCACCACCAGGCAAAAGTTTGGGTACACCCAAGTAAATGAATAAATATACCACAGATGCTCTTTGATGCATCACATTACATTTTTTGCCATATCATCCACCTCTAAAATGTACTGGTGCACAATTTAAAAGTTCTGGTTCCCATTTTAATTTAGTGAATATTCATGATGCTAATATCCAATAGAATTTTACTAAAACAGCCAAAAATGCTTAGAAAAAAATCTTGTTATATATGTCGCACGTTAAGAAAGCTGTTACATCCTCCTGTAAAGTTTCATTTTGGATGTTTTTAAGGTGGACTGTATAATTCCATGAGTGCTATTTTATGGTTTGATTTCTGTACTTTTATTCTGTAGTAAAGCATTAAGCTACAAATAAGGAAACGCTCCATGAATAGCTGTGTCCATCGTTGGGCTGGTAGTGTAAATGTAAATGTAAGTGGGTGTCATTGTTATTAGTAAGCACATTATTCTCTAACCCACATGGCTAGAGCCTGCCCTGATAGTTTGTTGTCCAGGGTACCCTTCCCAAGTCTTAAATGGAGGCAAGTACATGTGCTGATTGTAGCAGGAAGGCACATTGGTGAAACATTCAACACCCATTCTGGCTCATGGAGAAGCAGACAAAAGTCAAAAGGTGCTCATGTCAACAGTATGAGCACACATGCTCTATCTTTAGATCTTAGTATGGAAACGCAGCTGAACAGAAACGGAAGAAGAGAATGGGTACTAATTACGCTACATTGCCTGATGCATACTCTACGTTGATTCACGAAGAACTAGGACTATAGAGGGGAATGTAAAACAGGGCATTGTCACGGCTTCCTTAAAGTCAGTGCAATCAATGACTGCACATTGTGTTTGTCTTTAGATGCTTCACAGGCACTGAATAGACAGGTAATGAGGACATGCTGTGCTGTAGGCAGTATACAGGTCAGTACGGCAGAAAACACCATGAGACTGATTATTTAATTCACTTTGATCATTGGCTTGAGTTTAAAAATCCAAGAGCAGTTTAATGAGTTCTTTTATATTTATATATTTATATATATATATATATATATATATATATATATATATATATATATATATATATATATATATATATATATAATTATTATTATTATTACTACAAATACATGGATCTCGGCACTTTGAAAAATGTTTTCTTTCTTTCTGTCTTTTTTTTCCTTTGTTAAAACAAGAAAGCTAAAAATATCCTATGGTGAAAAAATAAAGCAAAAACGACAAACAATTTGAAACATTGAAAAGTCACAAAAAGACACAAATAAAAATAGAATGAAATTTAAAAAAAAAAAATCTACATCCTGTACAAACACTATGGCCCAATAATTTAAGAAAATAGTGTCTCTAAAACGTTCATATTGCTTTGTACCTTCACCACTGCTGCGGAGGGAGCTCCACCATACAGTGCAATAAAGTCATCAAAACAGCCAGAAGGGGGCGCCCAAGTCTGGGCTCCGGTACAGAATTTCCAAACAGGAGGTCATAGGATTGCCAGCAAATGTCTGCCAGCATCGTGGGAGAGAGAGACAGTTCTGTTTTTAGCTTGGTTTGTCCTCAGTACAGTGTTGTTTTCTTTTTGGCAGTACAGAACAAAGACAAGGGATGGTCACTATTCCTCATGAAGTCATGGAGTACTCATCATTGTTGCAGTTAGCATTATTACTCTCTATGGTATTATTACTATGACTATCACTGTCGTGGATACACGGAGTGCATCTTGTGTTTATTCATGTGCATCTATGTGTGTCGTGTAGGTGTCTTGTTGTGTGTGTGTGCGCGTGTGCGAAACGTTCAGTGCTCAGAGCTTGACTTCTCAAAAGAAAAGTTGGGCAGAGTCAACAGCTTGGGGTTGGGAACCCCCTCTTGTGGCAGCCCATCTCCTCCTCCCCCTCCTCCTCCTCCTCCTCCTCCACCACCCAGATCAAAAGAGTCCTTGGAGTCACTGGAGGGGGCTCGCCTCCTCAAGCAGGTGTCCCTACTGGGCAGAGGGGGTGGAGCCACCATGCCCAAGCCCAGCGCTGACCCCTCTGGGGGGTCTACTGAGATACAAGGTGGGCTCATCTTCTTTTTGCGAGCACGGGGCGAGGGCTGGGAGGTCTGCAGACTGTCGGCACGTGAGACAAAGCCAGAAGAGGTGGAGCTACGCTGAGGGCTGCTCTCCACCGAAGAGCAAACTTCGATAGAGTGGCGCCTTGGGTCGTCCAGCCAGGAGGAGGGCCGGGGAAGCAGGGGAAGCCGATGGCCTTGAGCGTCTGCGCTGTGGTGCTTCTTCAACTGCCGCAGGCAAGGGCCACGGGCCTCCGTCGGCAACCCTCCGAGACCTAATCCGAGCCCACCTCCTAGCCTTCCTCCAAACCCTTCTCCGAGAACTCGTTCAAGGCCACCTACAAGATCCTTGTCACTGCCACCTGTGAACCCTGCCCTGATGATGTGCGAGACCTCCTGATCCACCGAGTCCTCCTCCTCTTGCTGCTTACCAGAAGGTATAGCACCCTTGGGAAGAGGCGGTGGTGGTGGGGGAGTGCATGGGCGTCTGGAGGAGACGCTGTACTGGTCATGGGGGTTGTGCTGCGTGTGCACGCTGGAGCGTCCCGCTTTCGGAGAAGCACCTGGTGTGGCGGGGACCAGGAGGAGTGACGGCCGATGCTGCTGCTGTTGCTTCTGCAGAGGAACCGGGCTAGTGGCAGGAGGAGCGGAGAGATTGGCAGACCCCTCGCTCTCAACACCTTCTGTGTACAGAGCCTCCTGAGAGTCAGCACTCACTGCCACCTGAGGAGAGCAGGGATGGGAGTAGGCAGGGAGGAGGGGGGAGGTGAGAAGGAAGGAGGAAAGTATTTAAGATATGAGAAGGCGAGAGGGAGATCGGTTAGCATGAGATGAGAAAGATGGGAAATGTGAGGCGTGGGGTTAGAGTAGAGTTCACCATTAGTGTGGTATGCTCCACAAGCTCTCTGCCACAAGTTGAAAAGAAGTTAGAAAAATAGACAAGAGACGACCCAGGTGGTAAGTTTGGTAGAAGGTGGTGAGAGGTAGCCTGCATATAGAGACAAAGACTTCTGTTGGCGGGATATATGATGCTAAATACTACACTGAGAATATTGATCACAGAACTAGACGTCCTCATTTGCAAGCCTTGCTACAAAAAAAATAAACTTCTCTTTTCAGCAATAAATCAAACCCACTGGAAGAACCTCTTTACACCTGATGTTATCTCTTTAGACTACCTGTAGAAAATATCCTATGCCCTTTTCTGTGCTTCTGAGGAAATAAGGCCTTGCCCCGTGCATTGTGCACCCTCAACTGAATCAAAAATGTGTTTAGTATACAGCAGAGACTGCAAATTTAACACCCCTATACTCTTCCTCTCCCCCCGACCCCACCCCCTTTCCTTTTCTCAATTCGCTACACCTCTGATCCTGAGGAAAATTTACATACATATGCTGATGCTCTCAGTCAAGTCACAAAGGTGAACAGTTGATCATACCAATTGCACTTCATGGAAGTAGTTGTCCAGTACTGCTGTTGTTTTAAACTAGGGCAGAGGAAAGTTTACCCTAGGCAAAAAACTGGAGGCACTGTTTGGCAGACTGCACTCTGAGCCACTGGGCTATACTGTAAGGGACAACACGACCCATGTCTCCTTGCAGGGCTGTGCCAGCAGTCACTATCTTGTGAAAACAGAGAGTGAAAGGTTACTCCCTACTCTATATCTAAAAGCAGAGAGAAGCACAAGCCCAGTAGGAGAAAGGTCTGTGGAGGACTTAGCGGAAAGGCTAAAGATAAAGAGGACCCACATTAGCTTCATAGTGGTGAGTGAGAGAATCTGTACATGTCAGGAAAACTACTCTGATTGCAGCACCGGACTAGAATTATAGAGGCAACACTGCCATCTGGTGGTCACAGGTAGTATGGTTCTTGGTAGTGTGAAAGTGCAAAACTGTGGGAAATGTACAAAAATATTATTCTTCAGGTTTCACTAATCAGGAATAGGAAGTGTCCTACAGCATGATATCCCACATTAAATTATAAGAGATTATAAAGCGCATTTTTGGTTTACTAAGCATTTAAATATGCAATCTGATGTACTGCGTCTAAATTGGCTTAGGACAAACTCCAATCTATAGTGACAAACTTTATCTTACCTAAGATCAGTAACACTGTACTATAGTGCACTGTTCATAAGGCTGACACCTATGTAATGCCGTTTTGATCTCACCTGTTTCAGCAATAGGGATACCTTACAGTAGATGATAGTCTTAATAGTTCGATATATATATATATATATATATATATATATATATATATATATATATATATACATATATACACACACACACACACATATATAAATATATATTTATAATATGGATGTTATTATATGGATGTAAGTGATTTAATCCGAAGTGATTCTGGACCATATATATATATGGTGGTTGGGGTAGCTCAGTGGGTAACACCACTACTCAGGGTGCCACCTCTACGAGTGGGAGACTGGGGTTTGAATCCCAGTCTGGGTGACTATGCTGAGCTACACCAATAAGAGTCCTTGGGCAAGACTCCTAACACTACATTGGCCTACCTGTAATCATTAACCTTGTAAGTCGCTCTGGATAAGAGCGTCAGCTAAATACCAAAAATGTAAATATATATATATATAAGATGTGGCATCTTAGAATCACTTCGGATTAAATCCAAGTTTTTAGGCTTCTGCTGTAAAGTTAAAATTTTAAAATTGTCTTGACACTTTCTGGGATAATTTTTTGTGGATAAATTTTAATGACCCATTTATAAGATGCCAGATCCTCAGCATTATGTCAGTAAGCTACTTGTTATAATGTTTCAGTGTAAAAAAACCCCCCAAAAAATCCAACCAAAACGGCATGACATATTGATGTGACGTGTAATATAAGCCTGACAGCAATGAGATGACATATGGCTGCTACTACTACTGGAATAAGCCTTTATAAATGTTTATGTGGGTTAAAGTTAATTATTACGACAAGTATATGAAGGTGTCATTTGTATGCTTATGAGCACTGCCTGACAGTCAAATGTTAATACACTATTGAATACATTGGTTTAATCAAGGCTTAATGTCAAAAACCAGCACCGCTGTAAAATGATTGTTTCACTACAAATTTCCAGTTATTGACAAATAACTTGCTTATACATCACTGTCTGGCTAACCTCAGGAGGAATCCTTCTTGATCTTTAGCCTTCTGGTTTTGTCCCCTAGAGTAGCCCTGGTGAAATGCAGCGGGATGTGGGAATGGGTAACTGGTGAGGGGAGTGGTTCGGGTACAGGGAATGGTCTGGGGGGGTCAGGGATGTATTAAACACGCTGGAGGCTACCACTCCAGCTCTCTCAGTAACAGGAGTATCTGTGTCTCAGGAGCAGGCTGGGGTCCGGCTTGTGCTGTACCATGCTGAGCTGATCGGGATTAGTCAGATTAGTGGAAACACAGGCCACAAGAAACAAAATAAGAAAGGAAAGAAGGAGAAAAGAGGAGAGAATGCAGGAAGAATTAAGAGTGGAAATGTACTGGCCCAGAGGACAGATGAACAGTGCAGAGGCGTCAGACTTCATACTAATCACTTCTGCAAATACACTACATAAAGCGCTGGACAGAAGACACAAGACGCGGAGAATATAATGCATTAAGAGGAAAGACAAGCTAAGACAAAGTACCAGGGGCACAGCACAACGCTACACAACCAACACAGCTAGGCACTAAAGCAGCACAGCATATAATTCCATTATAACAGCCAGTGTCACTCATCCTCTTCAGAGGGAGCCATATATGTGCAAAGAGAAGTGCTGGGGCTCACCTGTCTGCGCAGGGTGCGGGAGAATGTGTGCCGGCGAGGGGGAGGGATGCGGGGGATACTTTCGGAATCAGACAGGCTGTGGGGGCTGATGGGTCGGAAGAGCTCTGTGGGCACGGTCAAGTGCTGTGAAGGCTCTTCTGTGTGAGATTGAACAGACACACTGGATCCTGTAGGAGGAGACAGCAACAGCGCAGTGTGACCAACATTTTTAGGAACTCTCTTTTAAAGTACCGCAAACAATATTTGTGCATTATTATTTACATGTAGGGCATATTTTCTGTATATTACTTTCGCGGTTAGCTTCTGGTTTACAATACGCTACTCGCAAAATTCAGTAATGTTTTTATTGCTTCATTAATAAGAGTGGATACTGAACATACAACGTTTCATTAGCATGTTGATGTTGTTCTAATTGCTAAACACATTTGCCGTACCCGATTGGGCCTGTTGAGCTGAGGTCGTGAGGGTTGTAGAGGTGGTGGTAGGCTGTAGGGGCAGGAACATGTAGCTGTCATTGGGTAAGGAGTGTGTGCGCCCCACAGATGTCTTCTTCACACATAGCAGGTGCTCCTCCAGAGGTTTGTGCGGCTGAACGGGCTCCAGAGGTTCAGAAGGATCTGTGGTCTGAGGGGCAGAGACAGCACTGGTAAGAGAGGCTGGGACCGGGGCTGGGGCTGGGGAAATGAGAACCAGGCCATCCCTCCCTTACAAACAAACATATAGTACCTACAGGACAGGTTAGCACACAATGAAAGGCAGACATTATTGCACATTGGCCAGCAGGGAGGAGACTGAGCGGGTTATGTAGTTATTATCCTATGTCAGGTTTGTCCAATAGATATTGATTTGTAGTTCTGAAATGGCCAATAACATGAAATCAGGTGTTGGGCAGCAACTACCGCCAGCCTCCTCCCTTCAGAAGCCACAACCATATAGCCTCTACTACTATAGCTAGCAGACAAAAGAAGCCATCCTCACACCACACCCCCATGCCCCTGACAGGTATATGGGACATGGTGCTGTGGTGCAACATCACATCACTACAGAACTTACAGGAAAGACGGAGAGGACACTGATAAAAGTCATGAAGCTTGAACATAGTGACATCTATACTGAAGGTACATGGACAGACAGAGAGAAATGATCAGAACAAGGCTATCGGGAGTACAAGAGTACAAAAAAAGGGGGAGGAGACAGAGACGTCCAGAGATGTGGAAGAGGACATAGACAAAGCTGCAGACCCCAGACATGAGAGGTGCAGGGAGCAGCACTATTCTACAGAACTGGACTGGACATAGACCAGGCTAGTGTGACATGACCAGAGAGAAAAGAGAGAGAGCCGGGCGGATTCTTAGAAACCCCACCAGAGCTTCCAGTCACAACTGCCTTATAGAGAAGCATAGTTTATATCAGATCTACAAAGGTTATAAACTTCATCAACATGGTTGCCTTGCTGTATTTGTTTTGGTTATTTGTTCATGGTTACGAATGTGATAATAATCAAGATTGCCCTATTTTATTGTATATTCTATTGTGATTGTGTTGTATTTGTATAACACTGATTACGCAGTTTGTGCTAATTTCATGTTTATCTGCCCGGGGGCTGCAGATGAAAATCAGCTGCTAGCAAAACAACATTTCTCCTTTGAGATGAATGTTTTTGCACATGGTTCCTGACAAATAAACACAATAAACTAAACTAAAACGTACAAAGCAAGAGTAATTCATTTAATCTGAAAAGCTGATTGAAACATCACCTTCGTAAAAGAAGGTTACTACAACACGAAATACAATCAGTGCCTCAGCAGTGAGGAACAGGAGTGGCAATGATAACAATTAGTCATAATTTCTTAGCATTGGCTCCCACTGATTTCTGAATCTTCATGCAGAGGGAGTTTTCCCTCCCAATAACCCTCTCTTCAGGATATCACACAATGAATACAGAGTTCTGTTTGGCATGTAAAGTTTTTTCCTGTACTGTGCTGTATAACAACATTTAGTTAGGTTTGGTTTTTGGCAATAAAGTTCCAAAATGCCTCTAGGTTGTCAGATCTATGAGTTGGATGTTGACTTTTTTGATGAGCTCATGTTTGAGGGCTACCTTCTCATGACCGTTCCATGTAGATGATGTTTGTCTAACGACACTGCATTCTGTAGGTCCTAAGCAGGTATGTGGGGGTTTCGCTTTGCATACCTGACTAGTCTATGATCAACTCTATCAGAGAATTGTAAAGCGCTAAGGCCCGCCCTTGCTTACGTTACATGCATGGTCGAGCATGTCAAACCTACCCACTAAGTTTAATTCCTGTCAGTCGACTCCATCTGGGCACAACTATTTGTGTAACTCTTCTGTTAATTATGACTGTGTTGTGTTAGTATATATGAGTGTGTATAAATCTCTAGAACACATCTTAGTATTGGTACTACATTAGTACATTAAAAAAATGCTAATAATTATATTTGAAAAGATACACTAAGAAAGGTCTTGATCTAAAGTCAATGGACAGGCAGTGTTGCATGGCATGGAGCTAGTCTGTCCATGCTTTGCTGTTGGACTAAGCAGGGTTTGAATTCCCCAAAACACCTTATTGTTAATTAGTAGCTAGTAACTACTATGAGACGAGTGTTCAGTGCTCACTCTGACACTGATAAATCATCTGTGTGCTTAGATTTCTTTCTTGAAAACCTAGAACAGATAAGGAACTCCAACCAAAACATAAGATGCAGATTCTATACTGCCCCCTGGTGAGTAGACTCTAGGTATCTCATGGTTCTGTGATACCATGAGAATGTAAAAGATTAGAGAGAAGCTAATCTGCATATCAGTACCTATAAACATTTATATGAGTATATGATTTCATGACTGTACCACACCTAAAGGCAACCCTGCAGAATACCCATCATGACAGAGGCAAATCGGCCTGGAAGCTCAATAAGGGAAGACTAAGAGGCCGCAAAAGGAGAACAAACGTTTCTCTACTGTTAAGTACATTGCACTCCAGACTGGTTAGTAAGGGGGGGTTAAAATCATCAGGGACGGAGTCGTCCGTCAGAGCTAAGGACCAGGATTTCTCCGATGCCAGAGACAGAGCCTCCATCTCCGCTAGGGGGATCTAAACAGGAAGAGATGAGGCTAGGGTGAGAACAGAGAGCATCCGGCCACATGCAGTCAGAGACACACATCCTCACACACACTCTTGTGCCAGAAAAAGACAGCTTTTTATGGATCCATTTTCGGTGGTTCAACATTAGCTATTCTGCGCATGCAGCCTAAAGCGTGCATCAAGACCGTGGCAGGGTCCTGATTACGCTTGGAGAAAGATGCTTAAGGTTTCCTCCCTTTCCTCCCTTTATTGCTGTGGTGAATGCAGTGCCAAGTCATCTATTCTTAGGGTTTCAGAATTATAGAGAGAGAGAAAAAATGAACCAGGAAAGAGAAGTAAAGTAGAACCTCGACTTATTGAAGCTAGGGATGCTGTTGCTTGCATTTTTACCCATCTCAGAAAGTAAATGCTGTGTCAGGCAGATAGTTAGTGCTCCTGACTGGCATGGATTGTGGGCTGGAAACAGTGTTAGCTAAATTTTCAAAAGAAAATGTAGGAAAAGAGGCCATCTGAAGACATTAAAGCATCTCCAATTACATTTAAAAGCTTTTAGGAGCACATATTCAGCAACGCTAATGGGATTTCCTGCAATACTCCTCTTTGAAAGAGGAAAAGTGGTTTCTTTGCATAATTCAACAGCTATCCATCGTTCATCAATCCTCACATTATCACATTTAGGTCTGGGCAATGAAGCCTCTGCTGAGCAGTTTCCAATAGTCAATAATGCTTTTTATACTTGACGCTGGGCCAAGAGGATCAAAATACAAAATACTTTTAGGGAACCTTCCTGCAAATGAATAACACTGAGCCTGAAACCCCCCATTATGCATCATGACTTTGGTCTACCTCTGGGCATAAAAAAGAGTCCGGGCAGATGCAGTGCCAGCTCAAGATAGTAAGCATCATCCAGATCCCCTGGATTAATACTGAACCTTTATCTGTCTAAGATGCTTGGATGAGTCGAAACAAGCAACTAGTTAATAATCTCTCTCAAATAAAAACAGATGAAAAGCTGGAAGAGTCATTTTTAGAGTTAAGGAAGTCATTGGTTTTGGTTGGTACTTGGGCAACCTTGACAAGAAGTAGTAGATTGGCAAGTTCAATGTCAAAAGATTTTGAACTGTTTTGCTACAGTTTCTGGACTGAACGGCATGTTTAGTCAGAACGATACAAACCGGCCAAAGCCAAAACAGGCTTTGAGGAACATTTTCTCTCATTTGATGGCAGGGTTAGAGGTTATATACATCCGCAGCCATGTGTATATATACCCGGCCCTAGTAAAAACACAGCACACACATGTTTTCTTATAAATGTGCTCAACAAATGTGGCCATTGCTGCTTGGTATTGTTATGACGCATGTCAAAATATTTTTGAATACTTTTTTTTTTTTTTATCAGAAACCAAAAATTCCTTAAAAAGGATGCCAGAAACGGTGTGTTCAGCTGCCACAACTGCATCACAACACAGTATTCAACACACCACCATTTTTAACTAAGTAAACATTTTGCTGTGTTTTGTTGTAGCTGCATGTAGTCCAGATTTCAATACTATTACATCCACTTGCACATGAAAGTGTGATGTTTATGTTTATAACAGCCAATCCTATGTGGAGGGGCCACCAAGGAAGAAAAAAGAATTCACACTACCTAAATGTGCAGAACGTCAAGCATTTAGAACAGTAAACACGCCACTGCTACCTGGGTGAGATTGTGATAAGCTTAGCTGGGTAAGCAAGAAATATTGTCATGAAGTAGACCCCTGAAGTGGACCCCTGTAACATATTAGCACCCCAACGAGTATCCATTCATCAACAATACACAATTAGCCAGCTATGAATACAGAAATATTATTGTTATCAGCCACTAATTTTACAGTATAGAAGCTAGTTAGAGCTAGAGGGGGGTGGCCAGCCCTGAACAGACGTCACATTATAGCGTCAAAAATTAAATTTGAGTCAATCACATAAGGAGCCATTTACCTGTTTTGTTATACAAGCAGTGTTCCATAGAGAAAGACAGAAAGGGTAGAGACAGACAGAGGAAAGTGTACAAGGAATGTTCGAGCATCTTTCAGCCTCACCTGCCACATCTGTTATACAGTGCTGATTACTGAAATCAGTTCCATGCGCTCGAGGGACTGTCCATTTTCTATTATAATCATGCTTTGAGCCAATGTTTTCCTGTTCCTAGTAGCAGTATCCTGTATGTAAGTGTCTGTGCTGATCAATGTGCACTACAGATGCAGCAGATAGATATCAGACAGAAAAATTCTGGAATATTCCATTAAGCAGCAAAGGGTGCACAGGGAAGCCATTGACCTGTTTCTCAGTGCTGTGCTTGCTGGGGAGAGGGGGCAGAGCGTAGTAGTGGCAGATGGAGCCGGACAGGTTGTCCATTAGGCTGAGTTCTCCTTCCAGCGAGCCCTGGATCACCAGGGATACCGAGTCAAACATGGGCCTCCGCTACCGGCCCAGCCAAACACAGACAGAGCAAAGCCGAGAGACAGAGAGAGACAGAAGAAAGGAGAGGTAACAGTGCAAAAAGGAGGAAAGAAGAAAAGAAGCAGGGAAGAAGAGAAGTTCATAGACAGTTCAAAAAGTCAAGAGGTTAGACATAGATGTACAGAGAACAGAGAAAAGAATGCACAGTAAACGGAGTAACAATTGTCTGCTTAAAATCAAACAGATGTGAAACCGTTATTAGACCCATTTCCTACATCCACTGCTTTCATTAAATCAAGCCATGCTAACAGATTGTGACCTGTGTTCAGCTCACAGCTACAACACCTGTTCCCAGTCGTTGCTGTGTGTTCTGTACTGCCACAGGTCACCACTAGGGGGTGCAACGACTCTACCTAGACATGCCAAGGACTGGAAGCAGACCCAGTCTGGAGCAGGAGTAAGCGATGCTTGTTTAACAGGAGATGGGGGAGGGATAACATCTCAGGAACGATAGGAAGGTCAACATCAACCAAAAAAAAAAACGTGTTCTGGAAATAGCCAGGCACAATAAAAAAAAAAGCAGATGTATCAGTGCTTTCCCATGGCACCAGACTGACCTATGACTGATTTGCTATTAACAGAAGTCATCTCTAAAACACAGAAAGAAGCCAACTTCAGCTCACTGACAGTCCTAAAAGGAAAACCAAAAGGAGTATGCAAGCGCAATAATATCATGCAGATAATAAATATATATGATGAACAAGGCAAAATATAATAATAAGTGGAAGAGGTAGCAAATCTCCAAGAGCTATTTCTATTTTATTAATATTTTCATAATTATTTCCTTACATATACCATAACCCAGATTTATATATGTATTTACATATAAAACAACTAAGCTAATAACATGCTCCTCCATTTGCAAAATATGAAATGAATCTAATTTATGTTCATGCATGAGAATTGGTCAGACTGGTATAGTCAGTCATAACTGACTCTGTATTAGTTTCTTAAGCTAGCATGGGTCATTCAGTTCTTTACTCTCAAAATTACAGAAGTTACATATTAGTTTCAGTACTTACAGCCTAATTCATAATAGTCACTAAATACTAAGGGTTTAACAGTGTCTTATGTCACCCACTAATCTCAGTAATGCTTTCTATCTATTAACTGGGTATGTCTTACAAGCTCCAAAGTACAAGGTAATTATTCTGTGTAAAATAATGATCACTTCAGAGACTGTACTGAAATACATATCAAGTTCAGAATCAGAACAGTAAAGCCCTATATGAGCTGGAGTAGCATTACCAGAGGAGGAGTAATGATGAGATCTGCGATCTGCTAAGTAATAACCTGCTAAATCAGACTTCCCATAGTAATATTAGTGCTGTGCCGGGTAAAGGGCTAATAAATCTCTAATCCCTCAGTACATGACAAGGCTACTGAAATCTGCATCAGTTTGGTGATGGCTTAGAAGCACTTCTGGCAAGGCAATGTGTTTTCTGTCTTGTTGGGTGGGATAAAGTTAAATGAACCCACTTTACTAGCCTAATGCTATTCAGCTGCACAGCGCATTGTTATTGTTCAGAAGTGTGGTGCCTGATGTAAATGTCCTCTGTTTCGATTCAAGCTATTGAGGGAAATTTGAGAGAATTACAGACCTCCTTTATCCCCTATGAACCAGCCAGTTAAATCACACACAAATGAATCACACACAATTACCGGACCTCTTCTGCTAAAACTAATCCAACCTGAACAGGGCTTAAAACAAGAACTATGTAAAAGGATAGTTGGAAGTGCTCACTCCTTATCTTCACATCTTCAGCACCTTTAGCTAAGGGACATCCTTCTACATCATTTTATTGTGGTTATAAATAATATTGATTCCTTATTCACTGTGTCCAGTCTTTTTCATTTATTGTTTTATTTTTAATAAATATTGTATGCTATTAAATGTACAGATATCCTTTTGGAGATGCATATGTATAATCCTGTAGCCAAATATTATGTAGTGCAAAATGTAAACAAAAAGAGAAGCCAATGATGTGCAAATCATGAAAAGCCTATATGTCGTTGTATATCCAGTAGCTAACAAACCAACTATTAAAATTTATTGTTTTTTCAAAAACGTATGGTCATTTTAAATTTGATGCCCGAACAAGTTTTAAAGAAGTAGTGACAGGTTCATGTGTACCACTGTGTTCATCACCTTTTCTTTGAGCAACACTCTGTAAGCGTTTGGTAACTAAACAGACCACATGCCGTTGTTTTGTAAGTGAAAGGTTTTCTCATTCTTGCTTGATATTGGATTTCAGCTGTTCTACTGTTCAGGGTCTCCTTTGTCATACTGGCCAAACGTTTTCAATGGGTGTGACAGGTCTGGACTGCAGAGCCACGCTGTTATAATGCATGCAGAATGTAGTTTGGTACAGTCTTGCTACTGTCCCAACTTTATAGAAATGTTTTGCCGATATCTAATTTACACTGTACTATGTTTATTTTTTTTTTCATATTTCACTAATTTTCATATGTGTGTAATTAGGCAGGTGCATAAATTTGGGCACCAAATAAAAAAACCTTTAGTAGATCCTCCTTTCGCAGAAATAACAGCCTCTAAACGCTTCCTATAGCTTCTAATGAGAGTCTGGATTGTGGCTGAAGGTATTTTAGACCATTCTTCTTTACAAAACATCTCTACTTCATTCAGGTTTGATGGTTTCCGAGCATGGACAGCTCTTTTTGAGTGAAACCACAGATTTTTAATAATATTCAGGTCTGTCGACTGAGATGGCCATTCCAGAACGTTGTACTTGTTCCTCTGCATGAATGCATTAGTAGATTTTGAGCAGTGTTTAGGGTCGTTGTCTTGTTGGAAGATCCAGCCCTGACGCAGCTTCAGCTTCAACTCCATCAGCAGCAAGATCATGTTGTAGGTCTTTGGTGCTGGTCTGTGGGTTGACTCTGACTGCTCTCAACATCCTTCGCTTCTGTTTATTCAAGATTTTTCTTGGTCTGCCACTTCGAGCCTTGACTTGAACTGTGCCTATGGCCTTCTATTTTCTCACAATGTTTCTCACAGTGGAGAGTGAAAGCTGAAATCTCTGAGATAGCTTTCTGTATCCTTCCCCTAAACCATGACGGTGAACAATCTTTGTTTTCAGGTCATTTGAAAGTTGTTTTGAGACTCGCATGCTGCGACTCTTCAGAGAAGATGCAAAGAGGAGAAAAACTTACAATTGCCCCCCTTAAATACCCTTTCTCATAATTGGAGTCACCTGTGTATGGAGGTCAAGGGTCACTGAACTTACCAAACCAAATTTGAGTTCCAATAATTAGTTCTAAAGGTTTTGAAATCAATAAAATGACAACAGTGCCCAAATTTATGCACCTGCCTACTTTTGTTTAACCAATTATTGCACACTTTCTGTAAATCATATAAACTTCATTTCACTTCTCAAATATCACTGTGTTTGTCCCCTATATGATATATTTAACGCAATTTTTTTATCCAAACAATCAATGCTTTATAAAGGTAAATCAGGAAAATTAACAAGGTTGTCCCATGGCCATTCCAGAACGTTGTACTTGTTCCTCTGCATGAATGCATTAGTAGATTTTGAGCAGTGTTTAGGGTCGTTGTCTTGTTGTATATATATATGCTTATATATATATATGCTTTTTAAAAATAGAATGTTAGATGTTGTCTTTGTACTGGTTTTAAATAAATATGAGGTTTAAATGGTTGTCACCTTGTTGCACAACATTCCAAATTTTGGAAATGTGTTTTATACTTCTAAGACATTATTTTTCCCTTCACAGACTGTGGCTAATTCAGCTTCTTGTTTTCTATCTGATCTAGTTCTGACCATTTCTCCTGTCTTCAAGGTTGTCTCTGTATAGACATGCCTATTAGATAATCCCTGATATACAACAGCCACTCAGACCACAGGCCAATTAGGCATATCAGTCTTAAAGCCACAGTAAAAATAATAACTATAATAAAAATAATAAGCCTGGCAGATGATTGTGTAAAAGTGAATCTTTTTGGTGTATAAAATAATATAAATGTTATGAGTAGAACAACAATCAAATGAGCCATCAAAATATAAGACAAAGTATTAGAGGAGAATGAGTGCCCGGACAGCTCATGCCTCTACAGTAAGAGCTTTGGCATGGGGAGAGAGCTGCTGTCTCACTGTTTTGATGGCAGTATGGTGCCCAGAAGACAGACGATGGGAGTCAATGGTCAGCCTTGCTCATTCTGTATGGCCGTCGCATCTCACATGGCGCACTGCTTGATTCTCAGCTCAGAAATCACATGACATGCAGGACCTGGCCAAGGTTTTACTGGACTACTCTCTCATGTGACTCACAGGTTTGGTCTGACTGGCTAATGGAGCAAAGCCCTGTGCAAACTTGCACAGCTGCCAGCCCATACTGAGTAAGCAAACCTTCCTCAGTACTTGCCAAAGCACATTAATGTCAAGAGTATGCCTCCTACGGTATGATATAAATCCAGACACACACAGACATAAACATTTCCTCGCTTGCCAGTGAAGAGTTTCGTTACTCACCTCTAATGGTGGCTCCAGACACTGAGGGGGGTCAGCCTTTATGTGTGCTGCTGAGTCTCTGCGTATGTCTGCTGGTGGGCTATCAGTAGCGTAACTGTCAGTGGGGTAACCTCTGTCCTGAGAGCCTCTAGAGATCCAGGGAGACCCTCCAGACCCACCCATGTCCCCAGCAGCCAGAGGTGAGATATGCCCCCCAATCATTCTCCCCCCATCTCCCCCTGCTGCCTCCAGCTCCAACTCTGCCTCCATGTCCGCCTCCTCTTTGGCCTCTTTGTTGCTTTCCTCTAGGTGTTTCATGAGGACGGCAATGACCACATTGACCAGCACAAACTGGGCTGTCAGTACAAAGGACACAAAGTAGATGGGAGACACCACTGTGTTGTAGCACGTTCCATTGTCTTGACCACAGTCTCGCAAGGTGTCCTGAAATACATACATATAGCACAATCTAATGACAACTTATATGACACAAAGGAACCTGTGAAATATTTGCATAGCATTCATCGGATAAGCCGTGTGTGAAAACGGTGAGTGTACCTTCATAATGCCATTCCAGTTGTCCCCAGTGGACACACGAAACAGCAGGAGAAAGGCCATTCCAAAATTTCTGAATGTGGCATAGCGACCGAGGCCTTCACAAGGGTGTAGCTCATCACATACTACAACACAAACAGCGGGTCAACAGGTTAAAGATAGGTTGGAGTGTACAGGTTTTAACCAAGATATGTTTAGTGTACTAGTAGCAGTTATTTCTCTGCATTAGAACTACAAGGGCAATGCAGTGAAAATGCTAATGGAGGTATATACCACCATTTAGCATCCACAGTCTGCACGCTAATGCAATTACACACTTGCTATTTGATTTTTAATTACATACTAACACAAACTGTTTAGCAATCTCAAATAGCCTTGCTTATCTGGTTTCTAACTTACTGACATACTCTTATCTACAAATGGAGAGTATGTTGTATTGCTAAAACACCAGTGAACACAAGTAGAATTGGTACCAGCGCTCTTTGTTTGCTCACTGACATGTTGAGGAAACTTTAGATAAGCTATATATTTTAAGGCCCGATAGTCCCAACATCCTATGCTCGCTCAATGTAATTTTCAAGAAACGATAATATGTTCTTATGCTTTACTCCTATATTGCCTCAAATAAGTTTTCTTTATAAAAAAAAATATATGTATATATATATAAAAAAATCTCTTTTTTTAACAACTATATATTTAAAAATTTATATATCCCAATGTTGTAGTACCCATATTTCTCACAGTGTATGTATAATATGTATAACATATAATCGCTTTCCAAAAAAAAAACATGTATCTTGGGTTTTATTTGAATGCATAATCTGAACACAGCAGCTGCTGTTCTCACTTTGTGAAAATTTAATGATGAATGGACCAACAGAAATGGCCTAAATTGCTAGGAAAGTTCCATAGGCTTGAATAAAAATATGTATACGTGCTGTCGCTGTCAAAGAAAAACGTATCGCCTTTCTGTTGATTTTTATTTTTAAGCATCATATGGCTACTTTGACTTACATAAAAACTAAATCAGGTTTTGCCCTCTCCTGTAAAGTTGCCATTTTTGAGATACTTGTGTTTCTGTGGACAGGGACGATATATAACATGCTTTGACTTCTTAAACTTTGCTTAGCTAGTTATTTTGGTATACTGAAGTAAACCTAGCCAAAGACAACTGTGTGTTCATATTGAAAATGAACTACTGGCTCCCTCTAATATCTTTGGTAACCCCAGGTCCCTTACCATGATCATAGGAATTCGATTATATAGTTCCCTTACAATGCAATGTAGAAACATGTGAACATTGGACTATGGTAGCATAAGTACATGTCTTCTTGAAGCCTATCAATACATTTGTCCAAATTCTTAGGTAATCAGAAATCACAACATCAGAAAGCACATATGGAAGTTTGTTTGAGATTATTTAAGAACTCATTATGGTTTGAGTCAAATGTGTTTTGATCCAGGTATCTAGACTGCATGGTGCTGTCTGGTGAGGTTACGTGTTTATAATGCATTAGGTATTGTGGCTCCACTGCAAAACTAAGGCAGACATTATGCAAACACATTTTACAACCATTGGGAATACCTGTGGTGCCAACCAATCCTGACAGCTAGCCTAACCACTGATGTAATAACAAATAACCAAGCTAATCAAAGAAAAGAAGCCAGACTGAGGTAAGGCATTTTGAGGTAGCTATCACGGGTAGCTTTCATGCTATTTATAGCTTGAAGACTGCTACTACTAATTTCTGACTTTAAAAAACCTTCTAGTTTTTAACCTGTCACTCTAGAGACTACCATGGCACCACTGTAGGATGTAAGTAAGTGAACTTCCACAGATTTTTTAAAATAAATTATTTATAGCTCTGAGATGTACTTTAGTCATACACAGCTCTGATATGTAGTTTAGTAATTTAGAGTTGATGTGCTCTGAATTGTGCATGTATGTAGAGGTAGTCTCTATTAGTGTGCATTATGCTTACTCAGGTCACCAAACAGCTCTACTCCCAGCGCTGCGAAGATAAAGAAGAGAAGCATGAAGAGAAGACCCAGATTCCCCACCTGTAGAGAGAGAAGAGAGCGAGAGCAGACTGAGACAGAGAGCCAGGCAAGTTTTTCTGAAGCATAAAAGAAGAAGACAGAAAGAGCAGATCCAGAAATACCACCTGCCGCGAGCCAAGGAAGGAGAGAGCTATGAAGTGAGAGAACTTTAGCCCCATTCCCAGTTATCAGGAGTGTAGTTTAAGAAGTATCTACAACTGGCTAAATATGGCAAAGAGCCGCAAAACATACACAGCAGTAACCATGTGCAACCACATGGACAACATCAGGTAAGCTTTTGAGGAAAATGAACAGGGGAATAAAACGGAGCAACTGGAAAATGCCTTTGTTCAGTTCCAGGAGTTATAAGAAAGATATATTTGCAGTGTCTAAAGCAGGGCTTTTTCCCAACATAACTCCTCCTGATTCAGATTCAGCAAAAGATTTCCTTAGCAGAGTCTCCTGCAAGGTTATGGGTCACAGAGAAAACTTTACATTTACATTATAGATATGCAGCTACTTATATATCACCCTATGAGCTGAACATACGCTCACCAGACAAAATAATTAGTGGCCTCGAGTGTTTAAGGTGACAGTCACTTCAGGCTATTGGACACACCATAAAACAAGGACTACGGGTCTATAAATACCTGCAGCTTGAGTGACGGGATTCATAGATTGGGAAGAGGTGGTACAGGAACTTTCGATGTGTGGAAAATGGGTCATAAAGCAGATGTCAATGATGGCTGTATGGAGTGATTGCGTTTCAGTGAACCAAAGGCCATAGCATGAAGGAAGTAGCTGAATTTGCAGGTGTATGGAAGTGTACGATCATACATGTCTATCAGCGGTGGCAGAAATCCCAGTATACAGGAAACTCTTCTCAGAATTGTGCCACGTAGGCATCCACCAAATCTGGCCCAACTGTGCAATTCTTTGATGCAAGAGTGGCTGAAAATGATGGGGCCTACATCCAGAAACTTGCCCAGTCCATGCCAAAGCTACTCACAGCTGTTGTTCATGCTCACAGAGGTGCATGATTCATGCTATTAGGTGTATTCCAGTGACAGGTGACTACTTTTTTTGTCTGGTGAGCTTATAATGATAGAAGCCAGACTAGAGGAATGTGGCTGAGGATTCAAGATTAGTGAAAGAGACTATTACACGGATGACACAACACTTGTAGCGGAAAATCCGGAGTGTCTGATGGCCCCCTCAATGCAGTTCAAGTTCATCATTGACGGTGAAGATGTAAAAGTGGTGGACAGCTTCAGTTTACATAGATGAATTATTAACAACAAAGGGTCCAGCAGTCAAGAAATACAACACATACTGGTACACAGCAGAACAAGAATAAAGGAGCTTGTTGGACTTCTATGTGGTTCTTTATGGACGCAAAGAATGGACAATAAAAAAGCAGAATAGGAAAATTACTGATGCCTTTGAACTTCGCTGCTGGGTTTTGAGAGGCTTTTGGAAGGTAAAAGGGTAATAGAAAGGCCAGCAACAAGATAAATGGACACAATCAGAGATATCAAGAACAAGCCATTAAGAAGCCTCCTTAAGAACAGAAAGAAGGACGTTCTAGAGAAAAGGTAGTCCATGTGGTTGGCAGATGTCGAAACCTACTTAATGGCATTATATAATAATACAGCAGAATAAGAAAATTATATGACTGACTGACTCCCACCATTAAAGCCTGGTGGGCTATATAATTAAAATGCATAACAACAAACCGTTCATGTTGTCGCTGATCATGATGGCTTTACACACAGAATCATTGGTTGTCTCCAGCATGACAAAAGCAGGACTCATCACTGAAGATGTCATTCTGAGTGACTCCATGACAGTCACATGATGCTGATGTGGTGTTAATGGCTGTTGCCATAACAGTCTGTGTGAGTATAGTCTTGCCAATGATGCTGGCACTAACAAGATGGCGCATGGAGGGCATCACTGCTCGCTGGATGTCCGCAATAGTGACTGTTGGGCCCATCCTTACATCACATGCATGGCTAAGGTTTATTCCGTCTGGGCACAACTATTTGTTCAACTATTCTTTTGATGATCTCATTCAATGGAAATTAAATTTGCACCACAGAACAGGTTCTTGTCAATATGAAGACACTGAGAGCGTTTAATCTTAAATGTTGATGTGTGCATGTGAAAGGCCACACAGGCACTACAGATCAAGTGTAATCACCATATTCATGATTTGAAGTATTAGTTTTATTTAGCAACAAAAACATAACCTGACAAAATATAATGACAGAATTTTAACCTGACATTATGTAGTCATACTAAACTCAAATTCACAGAATGGGATTTTTTGCAAGATTCTATAAAGCTTTTTTAATTTGCAAGATGCTACATATTAAATACTCCATTTCGTTCTAGATAATAAATACTTTATCTGTAGCTGAACTCTAGAGTGACTACAGAAAATACTCTGCTGTCTGTAGTTTCTCTAGCAGTGCACGGTATTAGCATGCATATCACCATAAATCTACACCAGAAGGAGCTAACATCTATCAAAACGACAAATCAAAAGGTTTTCTAAAAAGCTGAATGCCTCAAATTATCCTTATTGGGTGGGGGACTGGTTTCTTAGAGGCAATATAATTAATAATCTTATTTTTTAACAAGATTTTTTAACATGTGCTGTATATTATTTTAGAAATCACCCAGGCATGTACATACTTTTAACATGATTTCTCTACTTGTTTTAAGATGGGGCATTTAAAGGCATGTTCGCTATTCCCTATGGAGGAAAGGTCAAACAAGGTAATGGTTCCAGACAAGTACAACAGAACACAACGGTACAAAGTGTGAAGGCATGATAAAGCCTCCCAGCAGCTCATCTGCACTTGTTACATTCTGTTTCAGGAGTATTCAGGGCAAGGACAACAAGTGCTTGTAATTATTTATGCACGTATCTAAGTCAGAAGCACAAGATGATTTATTGAAGATAAGGAAATGTCCTGCGGCACAGTGTGTACCCAAATCAAAAGACCCCCCGCTGGGAACTGCAGACACTGATACTATCAGAGAGAGCATGTTGAGCTGAGGAAGTTCTCCTCCATCCCCTGCTGTAGCTGATGTCGAGTCTTCTTTAGCAGTACTACTTTGTTGCACACTGGCTAAGGAAATGAGGCAGGTGCAGAAGGGTCGGGTGAGGGGTCGAGACTTGAGCTGAAGTTACTTGTCAGAACATAACCGGACCCGACTATTCATAGCAAGTATGATACCAGAGGATTGGTGCAGCACAATATGGTAGGAGTACATATGCAACATGGTTAGGGTGCGTTGCTGCGAGTCTGCAAGTCGAAAGTCAGAGACATCAGGAAAGATTTCCCTGACGTTTTACCATTCCAATAGAGAGGTCTCCAAATATCATGCAGCCAGAGAATTTGCGGTGAAGAGAACTGTCACTCTCTCATGTCTTCCGGGACAGTCAAACGCTAAAGAACACTTCCAAGTAAGTTGAAAATGAATAGGTTTCTATAGAGCTTTAGTTCAAAGTCATCTTGTTAACGCTCATCACCTTGAATATTTATCAATGCTTAATCACCTTTACTACTTACTAAGAAGCAAACGTTTTCTAAACACAGATCATAAAACATTTCAAGACTGATGCCATATTTCTGAGAGCATTTGTAACTAGAGAGCTTGTTTCATGTATATTCATGACGCCAAGGAGCATGAAGCACTTACTTGGCCAATAAGCTCATCAGCTTGCCGAGCAATCAGCACTCAAATGAAGTAATGATAACCTCCAACTGCCCAAAAACTATTGGCTGCAGACACAATGTAAAGTTACAGGAAAGTTTACCTAGGTTTATTTAATACAGCCTCCTTTCCAAAATTAAAGTAAGGTCCTGAAGAAATGGTTTCTTTGTTGTGTTTATGCTTTATTATATATATGTTTATATGTTTATATGTGTGCAGTCCAGCGTTCTGCAGTTACGTCTTAAATAAATAAAGGGAGAAATAGAAAATGGCCAGGCATCACTATAGCCAACTCTGGTTCATCTGTATATGAAGCTTAAACATAACCAGGTTATGCAGCAGGACAATTGTCCAAAACATCAGGAAAACAGGAAATCCACATCGGGATTAATCGAATGTTTTAAAAGAAATAAAATTGATATTTTAGAATGACCCTGTCAAAGTCCTGAATTTCTGGACTTTTTGGAAATGATGCTGTGGCAGGGCATCAAACGAGCAGTTCATTTGAAACATATCTTTAAATGAAAGTGTTTCTGCAAAAGGGAATTAAAGCATTTCTGCAAAAGGAGAACCCAAAGTGCTCCACAACAATGTGAAACGCTGATATAAAATTATAGGGCATGCTGGTTGCAGTTATTGCTGCTGAAGACCATGGAACAAGTTGTTCATTTTGAGTGAGTGAAATTAGTTTTTCACATGGATGGATTTCTCTTGAAACAAATAAAGTAATAATTATAAAAATGTGTTTTGGATTCTCTTTGTTTAATATTGTACTACTCACTGTGACAAATCCAGTAATAGAGAAATTAGCAAATCCTGTTTTTTATAACACAGTATGTGTGGTTTTCCCAAATTAAAAACTTTTGGGACATAGTTTGAAGGCTCTGATTGATATATAATTAGTCCCATTGTTAATACAAGCTATGTCAACACTCGCTGTCATTAAGAGCTTTATTCATTCTCAGTTGATTGCGGTCAAGTTCAGATCTATTGGGCTCTATTTGCAGTCTATATTTGGGCTCGCAGTCAAATTCCCAGTCAGGCTACAATTCTAGAAAGATCTATAAGGGACATAGTTCAAAAAACAATGTGTCTATATTACCTGAGGCAGGGCCTGAATGACTGTGTCCAGTAGAGCTCGCATTCCCACCGCCATCTTCAGGAGCTTCAGCACTACCAGGAAAGAGAGGAGTTAGAAAAACACAAGAGTCATTCAAGCTTCATGATTAAAGCAGAAAAACTGTCATTCGAAAAATCCTAGTTGTGCAACGTCCTCTTACCACAAATGTAATAGATCAGACACGCCATGTTAATCTTCAAAATGATGTTTCTTTATTTTAACATGGCAGCTAGGGAGCTAATATAACTAACAAGTAATAGAAGTCCATTGCCCACCAATTAGCATCACGTAAACTGCCTTAATCATCACACGCTCTCACATGCTTTCAAGTGGTCTCACTTTTATTGGAAACGCAAGTTTTCCACCAAGAGGCACCACATGAACGCCCTTTGAAGTGGGGTGATGAGGTCGGGTAAATCACAATGTTTGATGGAGCATGATTTGTGACTTCAAAGCAGTTTTCACATGGCGGACGACAGAAGCGAAGATACAAATAACGAAGAACAATCAGATAAACTACACAAATGTAATAAATGGCAAAGCTAAAGTGGATTTTTAAACACGTACACTTAGCATGTGCTTCATATGAACTTAAAACACTAGTAAAATAGGCCAAAACAGAACGACGCAAACTGGCTAAATAAGTACAATAAAACAGTTCTGTTTATCTCGCCCATAAACCACATGAACGCACATGTTGGGTGAATGAGTTCCTCCTCGGAGAAAACTACCGCCCTACTTGTGCTTGAGAGCAGTATAAGCTAAGCTGGCCGCAATGTGGTGATTTGGTCAATTCCATTCTGGTTGCCTGTCTGCTTGTCCGTCTGAACGCTACTCCGTGTATTTCGCAGGCTGTTGCCTGCTGTGTGTCCCATTAATGAGCCTTTCATAGCAAAATAGATGCTGGATTGGAAACCAGTTTCTGAACTTCCCTGCGTAACATCTTTAAAAGGTATTCAGTTGTTTTATTTAAAGCACTTAGTTGTTGTTAAGTAGAACATTCTGGCGTGTTGGCCAAGGCCTTATTAATTTGTTATTCCACCTGCCCTTACGTCCCCTTCCTGTCAAAATAGATGGTTCATGGCCAAGTAAGGCAGAAATCCTGCTTGCAAATATAAAGCCATAAGTAACAGGTCATATGTACCAACAAACATTTCAGTGAAAGGTAGGACTAATAGATAAGCTTCTTTTCCAAAATGTTTTTACAGACAACTCACAATCCCCCAACAAATAAAGGGAGCCTACATACGTTTTGAGAAGTGCCGCAAGCTTTACAATCGGCAACAATCACAAAAAAAATGCCCCTAACATTATGATGGGTGTGGTATATACAAGGCATCTGGAACTTGAATTAAAGATAAGACGTTGTCAGAAACCACTTAATCAGGTCTATTTCCTATTATGCTAACTCGATTTGGCCTGAAGCAAATGTGAGATCTAGGCATGCAGTATTTCTTAGTTTGCGTGAAAAATGAAAGAAGCTAATTTTGGACTCCAGATGTGTTAAGGCTGATTAAGTACATCTGAGATAAAGTGAAAACAGTGTACATTTGACAGCTTTAACAAGAGTGCACAGATTTGGCCAAAATGTTTGCTTCCTAAAGGGAACAAAACAGAAAAGAAACAGTGGAAAAGAAAGAAAAGAAAGACAAGAAAGAGAAGGGTCTCAGTTAGATAACTCAATACAGTGATGACTTTTCCGGTAATGAAGCAGATTAACACATTACAGTTTCAACTTGTGCATTCACATTACAGTTCCTGATTTCATAAGACTGTCCTTACTTGCAATACTGACATGTCCTTTAAGCTCTAATCAGGCGGGGGTCCTGGGGTAATTTTACTTTTTGACAGATGCTACTCTGTGATTTTACTGCCTACAGTCGTTCAGTTTTTAGCGGTGCTCTGGAAATGTTACTCCCATCTGGATCCACAGTTCACAGTGTTTCTCCACACAGATGTTGCCTCACATTGGAAAAAGAGATTTTTGACTGCTTCTACTCGCCATATTTGGTCTCCCAGCGCGTATCAGTGACCCCCTCCCACATATTAAACACTTTCTGAATTGCAAAATAAAAAAGGGATGCTTTTAAAGAATCACTCAAACATTTACTCGGTATGTGTGGTAGAACTTGCGCTAGCAGGGGGAGTATAATCAGGAGGACCAGGAAAGTAAAACCAAGGAAAAGCGAGATTCTGCAGGCTCACTAAAGCAGCCATAATGTCTTCAGAATGCCTTCATGTTCACCAATGTCTCTTTCTAAATAGAATCATCTCGCACTGAATTACATACATTACCAGTCAAACGTTTAGACACAACCTTTTTCTGTTTTCTGTTATCTTATACAGCAAATGCTTAACAGTTCCAACTGATAAATCTAAATAATAATCATCCATATATTTCCCATATACTCTTGATGTATCATAATAGTATATTTTTATATAGTCACCTTTACATACATTTATACATTTTATTTAGTGAATATTCATGATGGATACGCTTAGCTGAATTCAACCAAAACTGCTTAGAAAACTTTTATACTGTTATACTGTGAAACTGTTATATCAGCATCTGTTGCAAGTTAGGAAAGCTGTTTTATCCTCCAGTAAAGACACAGTTTGGAGTGTTTCAAGTTGCCTAAATAATTGAATCAGTGCTTAGGTTGAAGTATAAAAGCTCTCAGCATTAGGATAAAAATAAGGAAACCTTCTATGAGTAACATGTCTAAATTGGTAGTGTATCGAAATGAATATGCATTACACCTATAAGTGAGGAGAGTTAGAGTATAAGAGGAGTAGTGAAGAGTGAGAGAGTGTGAGAGGAGTAGTGAGGAGTGAGAGTGTGAGAGGAGTAGTGAAGAGTGAGAGAGTGTGAGAGGAGTAGTGAAGAGTGAGAGAGTGTGAGAGGAGTAGTGAAGAGTGAGAGAGTGTGAGAGGAGTAGTGAAGAGTGAGAGAGTGTGAGAGGAGTAGTGAGGAGTGAGAGTGTGAGAGGAGTAGTGAAGAGTGAGAGAGTGTGAGAGGGGTAGTGAAGAGTGAGATAGTGTGAGAGGAGCAGTGAGGAATGAGAGAGTGTAAGAGGAGTAGGTAGGAGTGAGAGTGTGAGAGGAGTAGTGAAGAGTGAAAGTGTACTTGAAACCCCAAGCTTAAACCTGACCTGCCAGGAGTTTTTGTTTAATGGCTAGGTAGATGTGGCTAAGCAAGGTCTGATATTGGTGAGGAGAAGGCAAAAATACCTAGACTAACTACCTGCATAATTGTAAAGCAGAGGAATCAACCAATCATGTTCTGATTTTCAACAGACAAGGCCACTTTACTCTAAATCTAAGAAACATTAACATAATCCTTGTGGTGGGTTTGTGACTTTGTGACACTGACTCTGTTTGACTCTGTTTGACTTTTTTATACTTTTTAATATAGACTATATGGGCTCACATTCTATATTTTGGTTAATGGCCTCATTATTGTTGCTTGTAGGAGTGCATTACCGTTCCCTATTGCTAGGTGTCTATCTAAAATGTGGAAAATGAACACTAGAGTGACCACTTTCAAATCAACTCTGTATAATGATTCAATAATCATTAATACGTAGGAAATGTAATAGCAGATTTGGTTTAGCCACTTTTAGAAAACTGGCCGACTGAGGATCAGAGAGCTGTGATGAGACGCTTTAGATGCAGTGCTACTTCAGGACAACTGGAACAGAATTTGCCTGTAATTCTCGCCGTGACTAGATTAGCACGCTCACGTTATTATTAGGGTCGTGATCTCGACACACTGCTTTAATGATGCTGATGACGAGGCCGTTCTGGCACGCACCATACTGCCTCTGGAGCTGAGGATAGCTGTGGCTTTAATTAAGGGAGTGTCTCTATAAAGACAGGACAGCCAGGGTGCACGTGTAAACACCCTCACACTAACACACTCAGTCTGTATCTCTCTCTAAAGCAGGTGTGTTTGCTTGGCCGTCTCTGTTGAGGGAGTAATCTATAAAGACTCCCCCAGCAGCTCATTCATTAGAAGGAGAGTAATCGCCCAAAACAGATGAGCGCCCTAGCTTCTCACACAATGGGGGTATGTGTGTGTGTGTATGTGCGTGAAAGAGTTAGAGAGAGGTTATGTGAACTGAATTTCGCACTGCAGCCATCTGGTCTCTATCGACATGATGTGGGACTGCTGAACAGTGTGCGTGAAACAGCAGCCATACAGACGCTGGCATGGAGCATCAGTAAAAGCACTTTCTTCCACCTCAAGAGACCGAAAAGTAGACAGCAGAGAAAAAGAAAACAGAATGAAGTGAGCGCATATTCACCTCTGGCAATTCGCAGCACTCTCATGATGCGGATGATGGTGGGGTTGATAGGCAGCGAGGCATTGACTTCGATCTCCTCCAGAGTTATTCCCATGATGGACAGCAGAACAATGGCTAGATCCAACTGGTTCCACCTGTAAACACACACATACAGTGTTGGGGGATGCTTAAGAAGTCTCTACTCTAAATGTGTTCAGTAAGGGGTTCCAGACCTTTTGCAACAAACAAGCACAAAAGTTTTAAGAGTCAACCGAACTGATGCCTTTTCTGACTCATCTAATGACAGCTGATGTTGTTCGGCAGCTACCCAGCGCTGGACGTCAAAGTAAAGAGAGAAGTTCTGGCTCAGACTGATAGGTTTAGTTACATTTCCCTATGTAAGGTGATGGTGTTAATTGGCTTCAAAGCTCTACCTGAAAAGGCAGCTGCACAAAAAGTACAGAGTGGTAGCTGCTCACTATCAGTCCCCAAGCATGCGAAGCCCAGCTTTTCTCTGGGTCTGAGATACACTGGTCACTTAACTCAAAAACCTGAATGTTGAAAGTTTAAGCCCTACATCTATGATTAGAGAATTCCTTACAAGCCAAAAGTGAAATGTTTTACACGGACTTTCCCAAAAATATGAGCACATGTAGCCAGAGTTTTGCCAAAACAATCATTGGATATAAACATGTCTTGTATTTGCAAACAGTTATCACAACAATATTTGTTAAATTTAAAATCATTTTGATTAAATGTCTATATTGTAATTAAGTAATTCAACTAAAACAACAAATTCTAGCCTAGCAGCCCACTAAAGGTACCATAACAACTGTTTTATATTACTAAGGAAATGCAATCCAATCTGATTTCTTTTGGATATCATTTATTTTTACCTGCCATGTTTCCCATTAAAAAAATTTTCATAAAGAGCTCAAAAGTAATTTCGAGACGCAATATGACTTGGTTTTAATATGAGATATACATTTTTTCTTAATGTGCTATGCCTTATTAAAGTAGGTGATGATAAGCATTGCATTCCTTAATGTGCCAACTTCGAACAACTATCAAACATAATGTCAGCAACAGGGAATATAATAACTTGCTAGGCTAACTAACCACTTTAATATATTAAAAAAAAAAAAAAGCATTTATATAAGACTTTGTGGAGCTTCTAAGTAGAATTCTAACTTTATCAAAATAGTAAATACACAGTGTACTAGCACCACAGGGGTTACCCATTATCAAGTGGAGCTGAAATCTGTGCACTGGTACTAATATTTATTACTCCTGTGGGCTTTATACAAAAAAATGTTTGTATAATTAGGCATTAATGTGTGTCTCTTTAGAAGAGTGACTGCAATATACAGTAATGTATCAATAAAGTTGAATTCATGTTTATGCAGAACTGTTTCCTCCCATCCAAAAGTGAAAAAACCTTCAACAGACCGTTGCAGGTTTATGTACTCCATGCCTACATTGTAAGAAATGCAGCAAACTACTGGCTACTATTGGCATTACATTAACAGTACTATACTGAAATATGTTAACAGTAGATAACAGCAAAATAGCAACCTTACACTGTGAGTTACCAGTCACCTGGACCACAAGATTAGATGTAGCTGTACTGTAGACATGCAGCTATAATTTGTCAGTAAATACCAAAAATCGTAATCGACTTTAAATAAATAACTATAAATTTTTTAAAAATAAAACACCAACTAATATACGGTATATATTTGCCATTTTTGCACTGTTTATGCACAGAATACATACAATATGCATTTATAGTATGCAAATTCACAATTAACTCAAAATTGTAATTCAAATTTTTCACAAAATAGAACTTATTTGGTAATACCAATAAAATATAACACTCGCTTCAGTGTTTTAACCTTTCACTAATCTGAACAGATAAAAAAAGTTTTACTTTTATACCATATTAATAAACACAACCCACAATGCTGTGCAGTACATCTCCACATCAGCCTCACAATAATGTGCTGTTATTACAGAGAAAACTGTGTTTTACAGAGAAATCTGTTACATATGAAATCCTGGAAATAATGAATTAATCTTGGAAACCAGGTAATCCTGGCATTAGTGTAGAAGACTTCAAACTGTCACCAAGAAATACCAATGTGTAAGTATTTTATCTGCCTTTATTAAGTGTATTAAGTGAAAGACATGATTTCGAGCTTCAGGTAGACATGACTGAATAATTATCTGGATAGTTTTAGCTAATACATAAACAAAATTGTGTTCAGAGAGCCAAATGCTCTTTCTTATGTGTTAGAAGCTCCAACCATTTAAATACAGCTCTTTTCCCTTCATTCTTCCTCCTAAAAGCTAACATAACATGGCAATTACTATACAGTGTCTGGTCAAACCCAGTAACTTTTGAATTTACAGACTGATTCAAAACAAACTGTGAGCTGTTTTATGCTGATTATGAGTACGTGATGTTTATAATCAGATTGTTACTGCATGTAACAATCTGATTATATTATACTTTAAAATACTGCATGTATTTTATTGCCCATAAAAAATAAATAAATAAAACTTTAGTTGAACTTTGCAATGTGTGAACATTTCAGTATTACTAGAAGTCTTCAAAAACCATAAAAAACAATCTTTGGTTGATAGTACAGATATTACAGACATCATTCTGTCAACAGTGATGACACATCACCTTAACACCTAAACCTCAGTTTCCAATTTCATTTCCAGTTTTCACAGGTGAAAACATTATTGAACACTATTCAAACAACACGTCATGTCCAAACTCTCATTTGAACTCAATTTCACCTCACTTCTTTAAGCCCCTACAAGTATTCAGTGCCTCGAATTGGGAAGCTACTTGCCAAAATTGAACACACTTCCTCTGAGGTCAAGCACTGCAGCAGTGTCATGGCTGAAGCGCTGCCTTTAAGGCCCGCCAATTCTCAGAGGCCTGCGGCCATACGAGGTGTTTCATTAGACATGAGGGAGAACTGAGGCAAAAATGATCACACAAATCAATTCTACATTTTCCTACCAGCTTCAGGAACTACGGGCTGTGTGATCAAAGTGGACTCACTATTCCAAGCAGGCTTGGAATCATTATCCGTCACACACAGTGCAACATCAGACCAGCGTTAAGCTATGAGCTGTGTGTCCTGAAGTTATCAGAGGCTTTAAATAAAACAGTTAGAATGGATATGATATAATGGATATTATGGAATGTTTGAAATAAATATAATAAATATTTTATATAATAGCTAACTATCCCCATATTTAAACTTTACATTAATAATTCATGTAATATATAATAATATCCCCATATTTTACTTTACATTAACGTGGCAAAATGTTATATATATATATATATATATATATATACACATATAATATATATAAACTTTTTTATTAATCCTTCATATTTAAAAAAGCTGGTTTTGTTTAAGGCCGATATAAATGACTCCTGTTTTGATTGGCCCTGTATTTTGCCAATCAGTCTGAGCTGAAACATTCCTTATATCTTTGTAAATAGGTAAAGCTTTTGGGCAAATGGGTAAACAAAATTTCTGTAGGCTGAAAAAGCACATACTGTCTATTGAAATGTAAACACTTTTGGTTTCATTAATTTTGCTTAATTTTGCAATTTAATTGTAATATATGGATTATGTGGACTTATTTACATATAAATAAAATGTTTACATTTTATACACAAACAGAATCAGTTTTCCATGATACAGGCCCCTTAAATGCTGAGAATGTTCTCATCGTCATCAATACCCTGAGATTACAACAGCTGTTTTAGACTTACAGCAGATTTATAATATTATTAGGATAATAAACACAAGCTGTCAGTTGGTTTTCATGTCACTGCTCAATAAATTCTGGTAAATCCTGGTTTGGTGGTGTGACATCAACGCTCTCTGATCAAAACTTCATGACAACACAATGTTAGCTCTACAGAAGAAAGAAACTGACTGTTCTTTCAGTGTAAGTCAATGTAACCAACAGGCCATTTCTTTCTGCCCATTCATCATGAAAGTTTTTTTTATGACATGAGAAAGGGATTTTATTCCAACAGCAGCGCCATGTCTCGAACGTTTGTGTACTTACTTGATTAAATGATCAGAATTCTAGTTATAGAGCGGATGTGAGCCATTATACCTAGACATGTCTGCTGAAATAGAGAGTGAAAAATGCATGCCTGTGCACCATTTGACTGCTAAATGAGAGATGCAATCCTATTGAATTGCAATAGTAGGTAGCACTGTTGGTCCCTGGCCCAAAAGCAGTATCAAATTATTATGACTCATCATGAAACTGTATTTGGATGCTAGAAGCAGAACGGTTTCTTATGACAACCACAAATGATATGAAATGTTTCTTAGTTTCCACCACAGATGCCAAACCATTCATCCCTCACTGCGCTTGTCACAGTCTGAGGCTAACCAAGGATCTCTGTGCTGTGATATCATGGTGTGGGATATGGCTTTAAAACGACTAACAAGCTATTGATATACACAAGACATCAATTATGTTTCTGTCAGCGCATCTGGAATTCTTTTACTCAGACTCCCCAACGCATAATTGTGATTTATGTACAGACGTCTCGAAATTCAGGAAGAACAGTCGCCGTCTCTTACCTGTCTTTGAAGAACCGGCGGAATCCAAATGCCACGAGTTTGAAAACAGACTCCAGGACGAAAATGATGGTGAAAATATAGTTGCAGATTTTCAGGGCTTCATCAAGCACCTGTGAAAAGAAGAGAGCGAGATTAACAAACTGCATGAGATTAAGAGTGCTTATTGTTGAACATGTGAACCTTTTGTTGTTTTACTTTAAAAATTAATAAAATAATAATTTATAGAACTGCTCTACAACCACTAGGGGCGCACAGCTGGAACTGGCCAAACCTGAATCTGACCTACAGATCTTAGCTCCAAACACATTACTGACCAACTTATTGTTGCTATGTTATGTTGCAGTTCTATAATGTAAATCAAAGGAAGCTGGTAGTTGCACTTGCACAGGTATACAACGCTCATCTTAATTATTGATTTCAGGTATATCATCCACACCCATTACTAATACACTCACTGACCATTCATAATGCACACCTCTGTTTAACTAAAGTCATTCTCTATTTTACCAACTCTACTTACCATATAGGAACACCCTAGTCCATCAGATATGCTGCATACTTTGTTGTTGTGGATCATCTCAGCACTGCAGTAACACTGACATGATAGTGGTGTGTTAGTGTGTGTTGTGCTGGTATGACTGAAACAGTGCTGCTCTAAAACACCTCAGTGTTACTGCTGGATTAAGAGCAGCCTCTTTTGAGTAATCACTCAAAATGATCTGGTCAAAAGCATCCTGTGGACACCTTTAGGATATCACTAATGACTAGAGGATGTCCAAACATGGATCTGCACAACACACCACAACACCACAACATCAGCACCACTGCAGTGCTGAGAATGATCCACCACCCAAATATCCCTGCTCTGTGGTGTTCCTTTGGAGGCTTCTGACCATTAAAGAACAGGGTGAAAGGGGATTAGCAAAGTATGCAGGGAAACAGATGAACTACAGTACATAGCTACGCAGTCTCCATAAACAAACACTGATAGTAGAATGGGTATTAGTGACATTGCCATAGTATGATGCCTTTGATAAAAGTGTATCTGCCCTGGTCAACTGTAAGGGCTATTACTGTTAAATGGAATGTTGTTAAATGGATGACTGATGAATCACCCTTCATTATCTAACACTGACCAAATCCGTGTTTGGCAGATACCAGGGGAATGCTATTAATTGAAATGTATAGTGCTAATAGTAAAGTTTAGTGGAGGCAGATTGGGCCCCTTAGTTCCAGTGAATACAAAAGGAACTGTGGCGAGACTGTGCTCACAGCATGATCCATTAAGACATGGTTTGAAATGTTTGTGGGGGAAGTCTATAGGCCTGCACAGGGCCGTGATCCCAGCCAGACATTTTAACTGAACATTAGTACCTGACTTTTCAAATGCTCTTTTGACAGACCACACACAAATCCCCTCAGACACACTCCAAATTGTGATGAATAGCCTTCCCAGAACAATGGAAGGAGAAGGCATCTCTATAACAATGTTTTTGTCGAACAAGCTAATACAGAGGTGCTGGTCAGGTGTCCACATACTTTTGGCCACAGAGCGTGACTCTGACTCAGAAAATTGGAAAGCGGTCATTCCATATTCATCAAATGTCTTTTTAAGCTTGCAGTATTATAATGAAAACAGCTATGGAGGATCAGGGCTGATTCAATGAAGGGGTCAGTCATTAGCTGGGATTTCCACTGGCTGGCACTGTAGCACATCGTGTTCCTGTACAACGCTCTCTAGACTGTCACTCGCATGGCCCGGCTGGGGTCTGACAATGCACCAAAAATCACCTGACCTTGTAGAGTTGATAGCTATATAAGTGGGCAATGGTTAATGGCCCTCTTTACCTGTTCCCCTCTCTACTTTGTTTCTAATGAAAGCAGACATCCATTTACAGCCAAAGGTATTGCTGGTGTACTCTATTAGCAACAGTGGCAATGTCTGGGAAAAAAAACCCAGCAGAGAAAGACATTAACACTGGAAGTAAATACCAGACAAACAATGTCTCATGTCCCAAATGCATGGCTAGCTAATTCATATGGATAAGCAGTGAGCTAAGACTCAAATTATTAGAGGTGCACCGATCATGAATTTTTATGGCCAAACTGGGCTGTGGCAGATCATTTGGCTGATTTTTCTTCTTTTTTTTTTTAACTCAAAGCTCATGCTGTGTGGGCTAAATAAACACAATGAAAACTCCAGCACATTTCCAGTCATTACTATTAGCCAAAATGACTATGTAGAACATTGTTAGCCCTGTAATGAGCAAAACTGGCATTTAAAATTCTTAAATAAAAAATCAGTTGGCTATTTAAGCTACCTTAACTAAATAAAATGCTGCATCAAAAATAAAAGCCTATTTATCATAATGAGTCGAACATAATTAGGTTACAGCATTTTGGTTTAGGTGTAGCAGCAGCATTCCAATTCAGCACAAGTCCAACTACAGAAGTATGCAAACACTTGTTAGTGCACTGCTGAATGTTACATGTTTTGCTGATTTTGTAAGTGAAATTTTACATTTTACATAAATTTTGACATTTTAATGCACATTTACTGCTTCTTTGAAAACTGTGGCATGTGAAAAAGCACATTTAATATTTCATTTGTTTTATTTTCTAATATGTTAAACACAGCAACAAGGAACGCAGGACATGCAATATTTAAAGAATGCTTATTATGCTTTTCCATTAGCAAACTTAAAAGTAGATGCCAGAGGGAGAAACTCTCTCCCATTTTTCTCAGCTGCATACAATGTCTCTTATTACATCATCTCAACACAATCCTTATTGCCCACCTACCAGCAAGCTTGGCACACCCTCACACAACGCACATAGAGCTGACACATCCTGCTCCAGTCTAGCTTGTAAATGTGTGTCGTGTCTACCAACTTGTTCTACATGAATCAAACCAACACGGCAGAACCAATACCATTGTAGGAATAGCTCAGTGGCGTGGGGGCAAAAACATATAGCAGGATGCCGTTCTGGAATTTTACCAATCAGAACAAAATGTGTGAACTGACCAGTCAGAGTACACTGGGCTCATCACGTTTCAGACAGAGGGTGAATACAGATCTGCAGTATGAGAAAAATATTATGGGAAAATATTCATGAAAACTGAAGCAATAAATCTGTTCTAGTAGTCTGCATAAATAAAATGACGCTAAACACTAAAAATGAGCATCACTGCATCATTGGGACCCTTTAGGTTTGTAGAAGATGAGTTAACATCCTTTCATTTAGAACATCAACAAAACATGTAGTTGAACTGGGGGTGTTTGAAATATGAATAGAACTATTTAGGAGAACTATTAGCTACACTAAACTATTAGCTACACTACCCAATCACATCCAGTTACTACCAGTCAAATCACTACTAGTTAAGTCAATAAATGCTAATTTAATCATCTTTGGGATATTTTAGGATATGTTAGGTGCACTAATATACCCTCAGGAATGCACTCTCAACCTACTACTGGCCAGAATGAAAGTAATTACCTGGCAAATTGCCAATAGCTTGAATTCTGATCCTGGCTGATTCCAGTTTCCTCCCTCATGCTTACTCATACAGTAATCTGCATTCTGCTTGCTCATGCTATGTATCACTTACTGCTTATTCCTGATATTCATCTGCATACTGTTTACTCATGATATTCATCTGCATACAGTTTACTCCTGATATTCATCTGCATACGGTTTACTCCTGATATTCATCTGCATACGGTTTACTCCTGATATTCATCTGCATACGGTTTACTCATGATATTCATCTGCATACGGTTTACTCCTGATATTCATCTGCATACAGTTTACTCCTGATATTCATCTGCATACGGTTTACTCATGATATTCATCTGCATACGGTTTACTCCTGATATTCATCTGCATACGGTTTACTCCTGATATTCATCTGCATACGGTTTACTCATGATATTCATCTGCATACGGTTTACTCATGATATTTATGATATGAAACTGATGTTTAAATCTACAGATGTGACAGCAAGTATTAACTAAACATTGTATTAATGCATGAAGTTAGTAAACTTCTCTATAGTCTATTATTTATTATTTCACTATCATGCTGAAGATATCATCGTATTTTGTACTTCTATTCATGTTGTGCATAATAAAGCCCTTTAAGCAGGTTAAAATCACTATCAATATGACACATGGTCTCTCAGGGCTTGAGCTTTATTAAATCCTTATTCAGTATTATGTAGAGTTAAATGAAACATTAATACATTTTAGTGAAGAACTCCCTCAGTTTCATCAGGCAAGCTTCTCACAACAACTCAATATAATGATGCAAAGCACAGTAATACAGTCTTTCAAAGCAGGCCAATAAAAGTGCAGCTAATGAAATTTAATTATATAATCGCTAGTGTAACTAAATTCCCCTACAACAAAGGAGAGCAACAAAGAGGGAAGATTAAGCCAGCAATTATTTGTATGGACTATAAAAACGACACAGCAGCCTTAAAAATTTGGTGTGAATGACCATTAGCGATTATGTAATGCGACTGGCATACTTCCAGAACTATAAAATATTCAAAATGTTTCAGTCAGCATGAGCTGGGCTGCGCACTAAAAAGAAGTGAAGCATTGTATAAAATACAAGTACTGTGCAAAAGTCAGAGGCTACCTTTCACCTTTCATTAACTTACACACAATTAAGTACAAGCAGATAATATTTTAGACCTACTTCTGAGGAGATACTTGCATAAGGAAGTGGAAACTCAAGGCATAATAAAAGAAAAAACTTAACAGGAGTAACTAACTAAATAATCAAATAAATAAATAAACAAAAAGATAAAAAGAAAATTCTAACCCAATGTCTCCATCCAACTTCCAACGTCGCCCCCTAACTATACCAACAGATCAGGAGCAATGGTGTAATTGACGTGTAGAAATTTACCTTTCAGGCTGTGAATGAGATGTCGACACTTTTCATACTCTTTCCAATCATCAGGCAGTGTGCAGGGTGTGATGTGCATCTTCACGTGGCTAAAATCAGCTAACTAGTCAAATGTTCTGTTCCACCGTAAATGTTACAGTTTATATGGGCACCAGCAGACTGTGCAGAAACATGCTTTCTCCGCTGTGAACAAGATGTCAACGCTTTTCATTCCCGTTTCAGGGAGTTCTGAAAAAGAATAGTTCCTCTTCAAACAAGGCTGAAATCGGCGTTCTTTCTTTTTTTTGCTAAGTTCTTAACTTAATGTTCCATTCCGCCTTAAATGCAACAACATGCTCTTTCCATTCACTGTGAAACGGAAAAGCCATGATAAATATGGTAGCTGATAAACAGGAAGCCAACTTCAATGCCTACATCTTTAACAAGATCCTGGACAACATTATTTCCAAGACATTGGTTTGCTCGGCAGTTTTATCATGGCTTCACGCAGCAACGAGACGGAAAGAGACGGTTGTTAATTCCACCTTAACTATTGTCACAACTCCAACCAGTGAGTAGCAGCTATGGTGTGTGAAGTCATCCACTTTTTGATGGATGAAGCAGATCATCTTTAACTGAAAATTTCATAGTGACTAACAACTTTAATTTACTTTGTGCTGTTTTTATTTTCCGCCTTGTGTCTGTTTCAACATGTTGCTTAAAAGCTAGCCAATCAGAGAAGAGCTTACTGATATATTCATGAGCTTGTCTTAAAAGACATAACAGCTTGTTTAATTTTAGGACCACATCTTGGCGTTTTCACCCTGACCAAAGTCACATACCTTCCAAATTAATATCAGAGAACATCTGAATATAGAAAATGCATTCTATAGCATCTTTAAACTCCACTGTCTGAAAGGATAAGTAGATTTGAAGAAGCCATTAATGAAAGAAGAGAAATAATCTATCAAGTAAACAAAGAAGCTCACCACAGACCCAGATTCCAGACCTCAGCATCATTGACCGTGTTTGGGATTGCATTGATTGTGCCACCAACTTCCATAACTGAACTTAGAAGTGTGAAAATATATTCCTGGAGATTTCCTTGATGAATAAAAGCAAGCCTACCAATATAACAGATACGTGTTTTGTCTGGTAATCTGAGTGATCTGACCTTTGCACAGTGTTGTATATCACATTGCAGCTGGCAGTTTACTTGCAGCTGGCAACCGCTGTGTTGATGTGATACATATCATTCAGGTACACATATGATGTGAGAAGGCCTACCCGGGGCTGTTGGTAGTGCTCCATGGACATGGTGATGACGTTGAGGCCGATAACAATGGTGATGAAGAGATCCAGGTAGTGGCTGGTGCACATCTTGTGGATGAGACGTCTGGTTGGGGAGTAGTCCGAGTAGTACGGCTTACTCTGAGCTTCTGCGGTGAGGGACCATCAGGACGGGGAGGCAAGCAAGAGATAACAATACTTACACCAGCACGAGTAAAGCAGACACACTCACACACACACACACACACACACATGCCCATAGAAGCGAAAGCCAAAAGGAAGAAGGGGAAAGAATATAAAGAGAAGCACTAGAACAAATATAGCTCCATGATTAAAGCAAGAAGGAGAGGAAAAGGTCCTCCTGCAACCCTCATCTGCAGAGTCAAGGACATCAGAGCGGCCTACAGGGCCACGCTGCCTCAAACCTGCTCACTCATTGCCTGCTGTCAGGTGCCATCTCATCAACACGCAGTCTTCCTTCGCGTCACAATTATTCTAATAAGCTCTCCTGAGACACATGTACACTAAATCTCCTCTTGAAGGGTTTCCAAAGGTAAGCCTTATTATGTGCTTCTATTCCTGGGACTTTAGAAGACACTTGGACATTTTTAGACGTCTTCCTCTCATTCTTCGGAATATCGGTATTCTTTGCCGAGTAAAAAAAAAAAAAAGAGAGAGAAAAAAACAACCAACATCAACCCAAAAACAGAAAGTAGGCCATTCATATTCTTATCATCTCCAAATGAAATGCAAAAATTCCCCAAAGAAATTCCAAACAAACAAAAAACACAGAGGAGCATGCCGTCCAATAAGCATCTAAAGGCATATTCCATTGCAGACTGCTGTTGCTTTATGGGCTCTGCTATTCCGGATCCTCTGGCTGAGGACGAGGAAGGGACGAAGTGAGAGATGGAGGTTCTGGCAGAGCAGCGGGGGGGTCAGGGAGGGAGGGGGGCTTATCACTTCAGCACAGAAGCAGGGGCTGCAGGCAGCAGCTGTGTTCCCTGTGGTCCTGTCAGGCCATTAAACAGCCTGTCCCCAAAGCCCTGGCACCGGCCGCCCCCCGCACTGGAGGAACAGGTGCGGTGTGCTGCCTTTTTTAAAACCAGCCACATCAGCACTATTCCCTTAATCGTATGGCTGCTTCCCTCTGGATCCTGCATTTGAGCCTCTTCAATTTGGAACTTGTATGTAGAGGGAAGGTAATGCACTGGCGTTGGGTCAGTACACTCGTGAATGGTCATGCGCTCCAATGGACACACAATTACATGTACTTTGTGTACACATAGATCAATGTCTGTGCAGGTTTTTAGGACAGGAGAAAGTGCCCTCTGCTGTGGTTCTGTGGACTACAGCCAGATCCAAACAGCTGTTCAGCCTTGGCAGTTGAGCTAATAGGCAGCAGAGGACAGGAGTCAAAGGCCCTCAATATCGCTGGGAGAAAAGCTTTTTAGTACGTTAAAGCTGCTCACCAGTGTCAGAGAAAGGTTAACGTGTTTGACCAATCAATTAATGTGCTACTGTTTTCAACCTAGTTGTGTTCATAAGGCTACATGACACCTAGAAAAGTCGTTTGTGACTACTGATATAGACCTGCCTCAACATCGCTGCCATGAGGCTGATTAAGGTAGAATGAACATGTATCCACTGTGACAGTGATTTTTTCCAACATTAAAGTCTGAATGAGTTTCTCACAGTTAATGATAGTGGATAGCGTTAACACTGGCTCATGTCAAGGTGTGATATAAGTTACTCAGTAAGTGAACAGTCAGTTCTCATAGTCGACATGTTAGGTGTGAGATGAATGGGCAGGCTTGAAAACCTGCAAGACTCTGACAAGGGCCAAATTATTGTAGTCAGAGTACTATGTCAAAGCATCTCTGAAATGACAAGGCTTGTGGGGCACTCCCGGTCAGCAGTGGTGAGTACCCACTGACAATGGTTGGTAGGTTGGGGTGCCCAAGGCTCATCGATGCACAAGGGCAACAAAGGCTATCCTGTCTGATCCGAACGGACAGAAGGGCTCCTGTGGCAGTTGCAGAAGTCGCTCGAAGTTTTAATGATGGGTAAGGGAAGAATGTGTCACACCACAAACCCTGCTGTGTATAGGCTGTGTGCAAACGGACTGGTCAGTGTACCCAAGCTAACCCCTGTCCACTGTTAAAAGCATATACAAGGAGCACAAGACCAACATGATTGGCCCTTGGAGCAATAAAAGAAACCTGCCTGGTCTGTTGGGCCCCATTGTCTTTTATGTCATGTGGACAGTCAGGTATTTGCGCATTGTTACCTGCAGAAGTGATGGCATAGGATTGCAATGTGGGTAGAAGGCGAGCCAGAGGAGGGAATGTGATGCTCTGGGCAACTCTGGGTCTAGGCACATCTCTATACAGAAAAAGCATTTTCCAAAAAGAACCTGTCACACTGCACGTATGGTTCAGGAATGGTTTAAGAAACATGATGAAGAGGTGTTTTCCAGGTTTCTAAACTACCCTGATCTCAGTCAGATCTAGCAGGATTCTCTGGGATGTGCTGGTAAAAGTCTGATCCACAGCAGTTTCACCTGTCAGTTGTCAGGACAAGCTTAAGGAGGTGTCATATAGCCATACGAACACTGCCTTACAGTATACTATCAGACTGTCATTTACTACAGACCATAATGGACACGGTTCCCTGTACTTCTCTCTGGACCAGAACTCAAGAACAGAAGTCAATGGGCAGTTTCTGAATTCTGGGAATTACACTCTTTAGACTACTCTACTCTGAAGGCCTGATGATAAACTCCCACCTATAAGTTTTACCTCTCTGTCTTGACCAAGGTCCAAACTGCTTTAAGCCTTCTGAGGCCTCCAGGGTTTAAAACCAGCTGAACAGTTTTCAGTAGACCTCTACAGCACTGAGCTGAAAGTGAGATGTTCCTTTTCTGATAAATACAAAGGAATGACATGGTTCCAAACGACATAAGAACTGCCTGAGCTGTTAAACCGGTATTATCTTTATAGATCTAGAAACAAGGTCCAAACTGCTTTAGGCCTTGTGAGGCCTTGCTGGTCCAAAAGGCCTCAGTGGACTTATTACGTGCTAGGACCCTCAATTGCCGCTTGTGGCTATATTTTTGTTTTTTTTGTTTTTTTTTGTGGGGAAGCAAATATTCCAGTTTCCAAAAAACATTTCCATAAAAAGGGTATCCCTTTTCTACAGATCAGATAAGCCTTAACTTTCAAATATTGTAGCACCACATAAAAATGATGCATTGGATTTATGTGCTTCAAATGTGCCAATTGGTTAAACATGAACCTAAAGTGGTTCATCAACACACTTGCTGTGTCTCTATTTACTTACTTTGGCACAAAAGTTTATTCACACACGAATCATGTAAATTCAAAGCATCATTTTTTCAGTTTGGAGCACTTTATGAATGTAATGAAGAATTTTTGAAATATGTGTTTCACATAGAACACCTGCTAAAGCAACTGCTCTTTGGCTTTTATTCTACATGAAGTCAAGAGATTTTCTGTTTACTTTAAGCACAGGAAAGGTATCAAAATTACGGTCTTTGATAAATGACCAAATAGGGATCAGGTTGATTAATGCCACAGCATTCCTTTACCTAATTGGTGAGGAATTTTTAAATATCTGTTATTGTGCAACACATTTGAAAACTGTAGAGGTCTTGGGACAGGATGCCAGCTAGACCAATCCTGCCCTTAATTATCACAGGATCACAGTATGGGCTCTGGCTTTAGCTCTGCCTAATTGGAACCATGTTTCTTGTGCTCTTAAATGTGCTGACTTGACATTAACAGAGTTTCATAATTCCCAACTTATGAATGTGAGACAATCAGCCTTGAAGAGAACTTTTCCCCAATGTTTTGAAGAATGTCACAAAAAGCAGTACCGGAGTGCTTTCCACAAGCCAGTGCATTCTGTCTTCATCTATTTGGTTGTATTACATTTCCATGGGGACATGCAGCAGTGGAGCCTAGACTGCTCCAGTTCTGGGGTGCTCGATAACTGAGACATTTCTGAAGCAGGCCAGGGTGGCTGTGGGCTGGGGACTGTTTACTGTTTTCAGGTACACCTGGCTGCTTCTGAAGAGATCCACTCCCATATGACCCCACTGTTTCTCTGCCTCCCACTCATCCTCCTTAGCGAGAAGCTCTCCCTCTCTTTCTTTCAACTAATAAAACATGCCGGAGGAGTTTACTGCCCAGAAGAAAAGCCAAACGGAATAAACTGCAGGCTTCCATTCTATTTTTAAGAAGACTGAACCTGCATGTCATACTGTGAAGTGCACTGGGTAACCCTTAGAAGTGTATAGTGTTATTGTATATTATATCATATTACTATATGACTGAAATATAATTACAGAATTAGATATTCAACAGCAGGGTTAGGTAATTAGCTATTATGTGATTACATATGAACAATTTCACTCCAAAACGCTGCGTACCTGTTTGTAACAACAATAGCTGACATGCAAAGGAAGTCTTTTTCAAGTGGCTTTGTGGCTTGTCAAGTCGCCATCGTAAATACGAATGACTTGCCTGGTTAAACTAAAAGTTGAATAAATAAATAAGGAAAAACAAAATAAAGTGTAATTAAAGGTATTAATCATATATATATATATATATATATATATATATATATATATATATATATATATATATACATACATTTTTTTTGTTTGTTTTTTTTTTGTAATAAAAAAAACCTCATTAAATAGACTAAAGTTACTAGGCCTCTCAGATTTATTAAATTACAAAACTCCACATGAAGTTCAGTTATTGAAGGAACAAATTTCAGGGTACTTTATTACCATTTCATTCTCTTTGGACCCTATTTCCATTAACTAAAACATATTTTCATTCATATCATATAAAGCAGTTACTTAAAAATAACAATTCACTCTTTTCAGATCGTCCATTTTGAGTTTGACTTTAATGCGTTTTGGAATGAAACATTCCAAATTACATTTACAACTAATTGACATTCCTTATGAACAAGTTAAGAGTCTGCATTCGTCTGAGGAAAACAGTAACAGTAACTGAACATCCTTTTATTTATAAGGACTAATAACTTCTAAGAGTTCAGAAGGAATACGGTCTATAGAGTGGAGGGAGAGCTCTCACGTAAATCAGACTGCTCACGGCTAATGAGCACTGCACCAAGTTAAAAACAAAGACCGGGCGATGTACGAGACTGCCATTCTCTTGCCCGAAGAATTCTGAGTGGGGAAAGGAGGTGTGAGGAGCCAAATTACCCTCCATAACCCCAACTTCGAGCTCCCACTCTCCTGAGAGATAGAGAGTGAGAAGCTTGGCACGCTGCGTATGGAAAATGGATTGAACTTTGGGTTCCTTTTGGCAGCGGTGCCACTCTGATGTCATGCCATAGCAATGCTTCAAAGCGAACGGCCACATAAGTATCAGCCAAATCAGCTTTAAGGGGATTTGAAGTAGAGGGGGGAAAAAATGGACCCAGACTATTTTTAACACGAGAAGAATGAAACAGTGGTGAGGACCATGACTCCTTAGTCCTCTCCATCTATGTCTCTATTTTTGTGGCGAGGGCTAATGATACCATGACTATGATTTAATGAGACATTCTTTGCTTAGATGGCAGTTTCATCTCATTCCAGTTTCATCTCAATATTTTTCAAGTGCTGCCGCCAGATATTTGGGTCAGGCAATTGAAGTTTCTTGGATGAATGATAAACAGCAGTGTACTATGCTGGAGCATGAGCCACAAGACCTTGGTCATCCATCAATAACAGACTGCTGTTATGCACAAGCGTCTTGCTATGACTGGCTGGTAATTCAGTGCAATACTCATAAAGCCTGAGGAGACGCGATCTTTCTTTCCAGGTCTAAACCCATGCTCATCTCAATGCATAGAACCTGTGGTGCCTCTGGTCTCTCCACATGCAGTTAGAGAATAATCAACCCAAACCCTGCTGAAACCAGAGACCATGGACCTCTGAAAAAAAATCACTTTACTTCCAATAAAAACAAATTTGCCACTAATATACACAGATTGGTCTGTAAGGATAACACCTGGCAAACAGCCAGCATGCTCACCAGAAAGGAAATCAATAGAAACTGAGCTAAAAGAGGTCCAGGGCCTTCATAATGAACATGTTCACAAGAGATGCATCTACAGAGGCACTACACATTTCAGCCTGTACCTCAGGAGTTCGGATAGTTGGGAAATACAGACACACTGTGATGTACCATTATGACTTTTATACACAAAACACCAAAGACAATGAAATAAACACCATTGTCAGCTTATTATGGTTGGATGCATGCGTCTGGTGATACACCCTTTAAAAAAGAAACGGTCCTAGTTCTTTTTTATGTGTTATGGATGTTTTTTTGTTTAAACACCAAGATCATTTTTCCCCATGTGATGACTTCACCAACATTAAACCTTTCGCTATGCACACCGCCCATGGCACAGTGGTCTATGGAAGATGTTTGTGAGACGTTGGTCATTTGTGAAAGTGAGCTGATGCTGATCCTTCATGATCAGGCTGACAAACCTTTTTGGAGCTGTGCTTGACAAAGTGCAACACTGAGTGGAGAAAGACCACAGTGCTGAAAGTGGAATGAGCCGTGAGGAGACTGTCTGACAGAACAGCTGCACGAAGGAAACACTGAGGCCTGGATGGCAAAACGTGTCTAAATACAATCCTCAATTCCAAAATAATTGGGTCAATATGTGAAATGAAAGCAGAAAGCAGACGTTAGTAAATTGGGTTTTTTGTAAAAGCTTATAATGTATTATATTAGGTTTGATGCATCATATCAAAAACATATTTGTTGTACTTGTTTGGTTTTTATTTATTAATTTAGATTTTTAAATACATTTTAAACTCATTTTCCAAAAACGTTGGGAGAGGAGCTTGTTTACCATTTGGTTATGCCATGCTTTCTTTTATACCAACTCATTAAAAATCATTTGGGACACCACATGATCCCATTAGGATTTCTTTTTCTTTCTACAGGACTTTTGTTGTCATTCCCTGTGCCACACGTTTTCAGTAGGAGACATCAGGCAGACCACTCTTTGACCATGCATCCATGCTGATCCATGGAGCAGCCAGGTATATCATGTGCATGAGAATTTAGCCTGTGAATCAGTTCTGTGTTTGTATCCTACGACAGACCCTGCCTTTTGAACTTTACACTGGTAACAATCTAGATGGCCATTTTCTTCCTTGGCCTGAGGAATACAATGTCCCATATGTTACAATCTCAACGGTTAACTCATCAGACCACAGTACATGCTTCCACTGTACATCAGTTTATTTCTCAGTAGGTCTGTCAAAGCCTATGTAGTGATACACATCAAAGAAGCATGCTGGGTTTCAATGCAGTACCAATGTAAGCATACAAGCATAAAGCTAAGGATTAATGTTCCCTGAATCTTTTGATGATATTATAGATATTATGCACCAGAGAGGTTGATATGCCTAATACCGTTGTAGCTACAGACTGAGGAATGTTGTTATTTACCTGCTGGGTTATTCACTAAGGCATTTTTGGAACAGCGGTGAGCATCAACTCACACTTAAGGATAAGGCCTTTCTTTGCTGGAGGTTTTATTAGTGTAACTGCAGCCCCTATTTAAGATGTTTTTATATATTTTATAATGTTTTAGAAGGTCTTAATGTGCCCTGCCCCCACCTTTTGTTGCAGGCCACAGTGGAGTGCATCTTATTATCGTTATTATATTTAATCGGTGATAACATTAATCACATATCTGCACTGTTTGAGTTTAAACCATGGCCAAAGTGGTTTTACAGATCCCTGTTTTCTTATATTACAAACTGCACAAATGTTATTTGGAACTGAGGATAGTAAATATATGAAAGAATAAATAATAAAAGAAAGAAATATAAATGAATGATACAGACCAGACAGACAAATGCCGTTTCATTTTCTTCTGATTTGTTGAGGCTGATTTCACACCACCAACATACGCAATCAGTGGTTCGATCACAGAATGAGTCAGTGTCTGCTGGCCACTGGTTCCACTGCCGAGCTACATTCCTTTAGAAAAATATGAGACTGATGCTGTTACCAGTGAGCAGCGCTGCTCGTCTCATTACACCGTGTGCCAGCACGCACTGAGTCAGAAGCCAACTGTAACAAAATAAGGTAATTTAACTGAACAATCAAACATGACTCTGCTGGATGTCCCAAATTCTCTGCTGTCCTGTTAACACAGATAAGAATCAGAGAAACAGGAATAGAGAGAGGAAAGAGCAGCAACTTGAGGAGTCCAGGCAAAGAGAGACTAAAGAAGAAGGAAAAATAAAAGCCATATGTGACAAATCCAGTAATGCAGGGCATGGTAAAAGACACACAGAGAAGCACTCACAAACAAAAAGCCACCCACGCCTCACATACATACAACAGGAGCTGGAACGAGACAGCACACACATAAACACAGAAATATCATGCTGGTAGATCATGGCAGGCTAACCACACTTTCTTTCTGAGTCTGACTTGAGCAAGATGGGCCTTTTGGGATGGAGGCTGGATGGGAAAGGCAATGGGGGCTGTGGAGCTGGGTGTGGCGAATGGGTCGTGTGATGATGCGTAGAGAGCAGTGCCATTTGTCACCATTCAATCATCTGTACACTGGGAAAATGTGGTGCATTGAATTTACCTTATTCAAATCTGTACATCAGTTTCACATGAACAACCTATGTCACATCAACATGTTCACATTCACATTTATGCATTATGCATGTGCTCATATCCAAAGCAACTTACTATTAAATTCTATTACAGAGGTATGGAAATGTAGGGTTTGGAGGTATACCCAAGGACTCCTATTAGCTGAGTGCCTAGTGTGCTTGTCTGGATGGGGAATGTTATTTTTCAGTTGTACTTGCTTTTTGGTGAGGATGGATAGATAGATAGATAGATAGATAGATAGATAGATAGATAGATAGATAGATAGATAGATAGATAGATAGATAGATAGATAGATAGATAGATAGATAGATAGATAGATAGATTGTTGACGTAATACACCTTACTCATGTGGAGATCATGTACACATTTGAATATAAGCCAATTCAATCCATCACTTTTAATTCAGTACTGCTTATTTTCATAACCAACCAAAAACAGTATATTCCCTCAAAAAGTGCCGTATCTTATCCTGTGACCATGTGATTTGGCAAAGAGCATCCGAAAATAGAGAACTGTGTGCATGTACACCTGTTAGATAACAGACTATAAACCACATACACCAACAGCTGACTTGTGTCTACAGCAATCAATCACCACAGTTCTGAAGTATGCAAGAAGAGTTATTTCTGTCCTTTTCCATAAGAAGAGCCTTGCAGCGTGAATCAAGAGTGTACTAAAACTGTCTGAGAACATGAACTCTTTTTTTTATACTGGATTGTGGTTTTATTCTTGCGCATGCTTCTGGGCAGTGGTACATGTGAGCGATTGCAGTGAGCAGGCAGGTTAACACTGATTTTTTACTAATTGGTCTGTCTAAAAGGACAACAACAGCTAGTCAGCTAGACCCTAAGACCTATAAAAGCACACTCTTTCTTATGTTTCACCCTGCTTTCACGTTTATTACACCCTGGACTGCCAAGTCAAATTCTTCTATCCATGCTTTGCCCAAAAATGCACTATTTTATAGCAACTGTTGTGAAGTTGGACAAACTTTACACTGTCATGAAAACGATAGCACAAGCTTTCTGCAAGGCACATGAACCAGCCACTGCATCTTTTTAAAATGCCACTAAGCAGTTAATGGTTTAGCACACATGAAGGAGGACGCTAATTGCCAATTATGTTACGTTGGCTGTCATGGCACTGTGAGTGATAGAGAGAGGGAGGGCCACCATAAGAGAGGGAGACTAGTTGTGCTGTCCTGGCTACGAATGGCTGTGTCATTACAGAGGGCCATATGCCAACAACCATGGGAGCCCAGGTCTAAGTTTTTGAAAAAATGACCACCATGCTGCTACTGATCTATCCTAACAGTCCTTTCAATGATGAGCTCACCAAGCATGCATATTTAAGGCGGTACTAACTTTAAGCTCGTGAAGATGGCTATGCATGAGGATGATGGGGTTTTGAATACCTGCGGGTGTGTGACGGGATTCATAGATTGAGAAGAGGTGCTCCAGTGCAGCGAATGTCTTGTTCAATGTGTGATAAATGGTTTGCAAAGCAGATGTTAATGACTGACACAAAGAAGTGATTGCATTTGGGTGTACCATAGACCATAGTGTGAAGGAAGTAGCTGAATTTGCAGGTGTGTGGAAGCGTATAGTTATACATGTCTACCAGCAGTGGCAAAAATCTCAGTCTATGGGGAATTCTCCTCAGAATTGTGCCAAACCAATGCAAGGGTAGGTGAACATTGATGTACCTATATCCAGAAACTTGTTCAGTCCATGCCACATCATATCGCAGCTGGTATGGAGGCATTTTTGTCCAGTGAGCTTATTTACATAGGATAAACATCAGTTGAAATGAATATCACCCTGGAAATGGGGCTATGTATGGCGCACTGTAAGTTCTCATTAGGGTTTTACCAGCATGCAGTGAGCTTGTCCAACAGTTCCTATGAAAGAATGCATTTCTGGGCAGAATGTAGAAATGTCAGTTAGAGTTTCCATGGAGGAAAAGAAGGAAACTCTCTACAAAAAATGTCCTTTGTAACCAAATTACACAAAAGAACTGATACAAACGAGCAGAACAGGTTGGCTCCTACTGCAAATCTGCACAAGTTGGCACACTGCTTCATCTTTCCCACTCTTTGTTGTTTTGCTGTCATGGCTGGGATCAGCAGACGAAGCACATGCACATGTTCAAAAGTGAAACTGAGAAGCCCTCAGTCAGCAAGAGCCAAAGGAAACATTTCAGCTCCCTTGAGGAACACAACAAACTGTTCTACTGCTTAAGGCTTTCTTAAAGGGAGGCTATTCGGAGGTCATCCGAACGGATAGAGCAAAATGCTGCTTAATTAAGAGAAACACTTGCAGTAGAACTCTGAACTGGACTATAAGAACTGAGGGGTGGTCTATACGAAAAAGGCATACGTACATAAAGCATTAAAAAGTCATTCTTCGGCTGGAAACTTTGCACCATCTGTTCATTCACCGTCGCTTGCATAACATAAAGAACACGAAATAATCTGAGTTCATTTTCACTTGCAGAAGGAAGAAAGGAAATGATTCCTGAAAGCTGCCAGATTACATAAGCGACCGTGCTGCCTTCTCCTGCCAAGAGTACGTGCTGTCGGTTCGCTTTCTTCCTCTTGCACTCTGCTGCTCAGCTCCCAAGACAAGACCACACTATATACTAGCTAAGTGAAGACAAAAAAGGTCAAAAGTTTGAAAAAGCTACGTGCATATCCCATACTTAATGGGATACATCAAACGTCCTATCACTGCCACTATGATATGTATAAGTACATGATATGTATAACTTTGTACATGTTTAAAATCCTCTACAGCTTTCATTGTTAAGATATTATACCTTTTGTGCTTTTTTTATGAAATGAGCACTAAAAAAATCATCAATTTTTTTTTTAAAAAAGGAATAACAGTTCAATATTTATAATTATGATAGTCCACTCACATCACATTGTTAATATTTGAATTTGTGAGTATATTTCTGACATATAAATGTAGGAATGCCAGTACTAAATACTGTATTTAGACTAGTGATATAGGGGTGTTCCTACTAATTTTTCATTTTTAATTATTATAGTTAAGCCAGCAGGTCAACATTCACAATAAGGGGTTCTCTTTCAAGACCCCCATTGCTTGCTAGCAGTTTAGTACAGACTTAAATAGTTAGCAACATTCAAGTTCATCTGATAACTGAATTACAGGGAATAAATAAAAAATATTTTATTTGATCAGATTAATTACTTAAACAACTGAAAACTGAACTTCTGATTTTCACTGCTTTCTAATGGGTCTAATTTATAATTTCAGTGATGACTTTTTTTGGGGTTCAATGGTTCTCCCTTGGGGAGCAGATGGGAATTTTATTATGATTATCTTATCAATAAAAAATAAAAATGAATGTACGCTGTTTGGTTGCTAATCTGATTTCACTCTTGTGTTCGTCTTGCCACTGGTCTTGTTCTTGACTGAAAAGTTTTGGTCTTAGCTCAGACTCAATGGGCTTGGAATTGGGTAATGTAAATAGCTAAGTCACTTGTTGTTAGGAAGTTAGGCACAAGGCAGAACTGATGTAATTACAGTGTGTATCTGTAGTATTTTTTTCCCATATAACAAAAAAGGCTTCCTGTTATTCTTCAGCACGTTCAAAACATCCACTGGGGTTTCTTCTAGAAATGGAATACACTCCCGATGCAGATGCGAACGACATGGGCATAGAACATACACTAAGAAGGAAGAGAAAACGCATTTTATGCATATAGACTAGGGTTTAAGTGACCAAGCCATCGACAGCATGTGTAGAGAAAAGAGCATCAGCAATATTTTTTTGTTACAAACAGCACTTACAGAAAGAATGTAGCTCAATTTTACCTGCAGGCTGTGTCCTAGCAGACCTTCTAACAGGCCTTCAATGAGACACCTCAGTGAGTAGCCAATAAACAGTGTCAGAGCCCGACACAGGTAGAGAAGAAGCAGATGGCTTCAGCCCCACCACCAAGTGATATGATTAACCAGCCCCTTTGATTCCCTGTGCTAGCATACAGCAGCTGTAGCAGGCCAACCCAAGAGGAAAAGGAGCTAATTGAGAGAGACAGATTGGTGGGGGGGCTAAAACCACTCCTCTCCAGAACCTGTGCAGAATTCTAAAACATGCTGAAGCACACGCGAACTGGAAGTCCGACTAATTAACACATTGTTCAATAATTAGAAACAAAATGGAGCCTGTCAATTCTCCATCCAGAGAGTGGTGACATAATAGGTCATTATACAGAGCCGGGTGACTTTTCCTAAATGATAGACTGTATGAAAGTGCAGGATCTGTCTTCACATCTAGACCATACTAATCTACAGCTACATGTTTAGGCTCTTCCGCACCTTCAATATATTTTAATATATTATATGTAAACATACATAAGGAATATCAATCAACAGGAATAAAACTTAATGGGTAGATTGGACTTTGTGAGACATGAGAATAAATCAGGTTTCACGCTCATACATATGGTGTCTGGCTACATGTATCTGGCTCCTTGGAATAGCAAACATGGTGGCTATTATATTGAGAGACACTACTTCTGTAAATATTGCCTATATAAGTCTAGATTTATCATCATTTATTGTTCCTGGTAGCCTTTATCATTTTAAAATAGTCATACATTTGTCCAACTGCATGTAACTGCAGACTATAATGAAGGAATATTCACTTTAAGGTTATAAAACTGCTCAAAGGACAACTTGAACAATTATAATTATCACGATTAACAACTTAACGGCCTCTTCGGTCATTTTATATCACTTTAAAGCATTTGTCTAGGCTAATTAGTTGGCTAACTTGCTTGCCCTTTAGTGAGCTTTAGCTGAAATAAAATGAGACACTGCACTCTTCTGCTTTAAATACTGTATACAATAGCTTTTAGTTTTAATATGAGCAAAAGCATTCCTTCTGTGGCTGCTAGCATACAGCTAATTGCTAATTGCATTAGCTTCTCATAGCTGACTGTGTTACTCTGCTAGTATCAGCACATCATCAGATCAACACATCATCATAATATCCTAGTTAAGACTCTGGAGCTCCTATGTGTCATACACTTCAGAGGTTCTTCAGTGGAATTAATACAAAAGCTGGTAAATGAGAAAAACATAAATCTGTTATATACTTGGGTATATTTGACATTACCGCCTCTAACACAGCATGATTGTACTGGTACTGCCAGAGTTGTATCTGTTAAAGTTGAACTTACTGTAAATGTTGACATAAATCGAGTTACTTACATGCTATCTTGGTGTGAGCTATCCACCTGGAAATACAGCCACCCTTTATGTTTACAAATATTCTGATTTGGTCTATAGAGTGTTATGTAACAGATAGTTCCATTGGCACAATCTGATTGGTTGAAGCCAGCTGATATTTCTAATAATATCATAAAGACTGCATTGTTTTGCTTAGCCCTTGCTGCTAAGCATCTTGTGTTGCCACTAACTGATACTAACTTCACTATACATATAAAAAGAAACTGGACGTATTAGATAACGTCTGTGAAGACCTACAGCCCGTTTGGTCGGTTTCTGATAAAGAGTACAACAGCAAGCCTACAACAAATCCCAACATATCAGTGTCCCTAAGCAGGCTTCTACTGCAAATCACAGCCGCAATCAATGTTCTCGGAGACTAATTGACTTTATCGACAAATCACTGCAGCCATATTCATGCCCTTGAATAGACAAAAGAATAGCTTTTCTTCAACGTGCCAGTCTTCCTAGCTCATGAGCTCTTCTTAGCTTTTGCTGCATGTGACTGTGAAACACTGCTTACCGCTGGGTCACATTCACTGATGTTCTTTTTTGAATAGATTTTAATGAAAAGTTTTTTATTTCTCCTTTCAATGCCCTAACTATACCAACTATACCATTATGCTCACAGCAAGCTGAAAAAAACTCAAATGAAATGAAGGTGTCTAAAACCGGTTAAAAGAGAGCAACGCAAACGGGAAAGAAGTACTGAGGGAGCGAGGGGAGGGCAGACCAAAGCTGAGGGGAGAATAAAGGAGAGAAGTGCAGAGGAGGGCGAATTCATGGGGGGCCCTGGGAGGCTGAAAAAGAATTTCTCAGCCACCAACAGTGGCAGGGAGATAAGAGGCCTCTCAGTCTGACTGAGCACAGCACCAGTAAACACACTCTATACATATGAATGCTCAGCTCTCCAACTTAATTACATAAGCAGACAGAAACACAATGCGAAGACTCTGCTGCCGAAGCTTCTAGATTTAAAATGCGCTGTCACATTTGTCTACCTCACTGGGATCAGACCCAAAAACAGAATTCATCCACTGCAATGAAAAAAAAATTCACCAAATGTGCTGCACACGCACCAACACACACGGTCTGCACTAAAATAAAATATACACTCGTCATCAAAAGATTAGTTGGACAAATAGTTGCACCCAGAAGGAATCAACTGACAGGAATGAAATTTCTTGGGTGGGTTTGACATGCTGAGATATGCAAATGATTCCAGTTTTACACTCTGCCATGCATGTGACGTAAGAAAGGATGAGCCTTGTTGCTGTACCTGGCAACCCTACAACCACGACTGCATATATATATATAAAGTGATGCCCTCTATGAGTCATTCTGTGAGTGCCAGCACCATTGGCAGATGGCTGCACGACGCAGGACTACATGCATGTAGACTATTACAATGACTGCCCTTAACACCATGTCAACGTCACCAAAGACCGCAATGATGTCATGCCAGACTGTCATAGAGTGACTCAGAATGGCGTCGGGTCAAGTTCCGCTTTTGTATTAGTGGAAACGACCAACGAATGTGTGTGTGGAGGCCGAGATGAACAGTTTATTGTCATGTGTCACATGTCCAGGAGGCCTGGTGTCATTCCACCTCCACCCCTACTCCCCTGTGCAGGAACTGTGTGATACAGGACACTATTAGGATCCTCTACAACTTCATGACAAGACGTCCAGCATGACGCCATACTGAGAGACACTACTTCTGTATGTTTAGCTCAATTATTATTGTCTATATAAATCTGAACGTATCATTATGTATCATTCCTGGTGACTTTTATCTTACTTCTGAATACCATTGCAACCCAACACTTCCTACTGAGTGCAGCTATTCTTTTCATGATGACGTCTTTAGGAGGGCCACCTAGGACCTTATAAAAGGCCCCGGAGAAACCGACAGTGAAACAACAAAGACTTACAGTGAGCCAGAACTACACACTGAATTGAATTTAAATGTTTTTACTTTCTTACTGTTTTGTGAATAATTACACTGACCTACAATTCAAACTTCAGACACCATCCTTTCATTATGTAATTTCTAGTCAAATGGCAATCAAGTATCAAAATATTAATTTACCAGTATCAGAACAAACTATATTCAACAAGAAATTGCACAAAGCTTCAACAACCAAGTATAATATCAAATCTACCTGTTTTAATTGTTAAACTGCATTTATTTTACTGCACCCCAGTGTCACTTCAACCCTTCCTCCCTTCAATCATAAAACTGAAACTGGACATCTGAGATGTGGAATAAGGCTTTTTGAACCAAGGAGTCTCCTAACACTGAACTCTAGAGGTCTGGAAAAATGTCTCTCCCAGGAAAAGTATGGAAGCTGTAGTAAAGGCAAAAAGGGATGCACTCAGTTTTCTGATAGTCTATGTAGTTGTTGAGGTTTCTGTTTTTGTTCCTTTTAAATATATACTTTTTTGTTGCTTTTCTGTCCACTGAAAAATGAATAACTTGTCATTAATTTGTACTTGCATGTGGCCATTTTGACTGGAAGCAACATGAAAGGGTGGTGTTCTTTTTTACACAACATTGACCCTGCTTCTGATCTAGAAGGAAAAGGCTAGACTTTCTTCTTATCTGTCTATTTAACCTTTTCTTTCTGGAGAGATCCTCTTAGTGAGGGTAAAGGAGTATCATGTAAATAACTGCTTTAGGCTAATACATCACATTGACATACAGCTTGGTCATGTGATCGCACATGAGTTTTCACACAGTCATGCAGTCCCTGAGCAAGAATGAGAAGTGTGGTGGGTAAAGACATCTCACTATGCCACCAGAACCGTGAAAAACAGTGTCATGAGGTTACATCACAATACAAAGTGAGAACTGCGCAACGACAACCAACCAATGAGAGCAATCAGAGGCAGACAGATTTTAGAGTTTTGTAAGTTCCCCTCACACAGTGAGCCACAATGTGTTACAAAGAGGGGCAACGGCAAGAGGGTGGTCTTACACTTGATCTATAATATGATACCTAGAATGTGCGCTGCTCAAAAATCAAAATGCTAGTATGAACTATACAATACTATAACACTATCATCGCTGTTGTATCAAACCTTGCAACTACATTTTCTCTTGCTTGATCTTTTGCTTTTTGCACCATTTGAAACCACCACCTCCCTGTAACATGGTGTGCAATCTGGCAAGGCATATAATCATGCTGAAACAGATACAAATCACCTAAAAAGGCCATTAATTCAGTAAATGCATCCAGTAATTAGACATTTGTAATTCATTGCCTTTTTTGAGTAACATCCCAACAATGGCCAATAAAAACTGCCCGAAATTTGAAATATAAATTTCAAAATAGAATGCTACATTAACATTACTTAAATTTAAGAATTTATAAAACTTTTTAGAACGTTTTTTCCTTCTATTGTGTATGTCCACTTTTGATGTACAAGGTTCTGTTACAACAGCAACTACATATAAAAGTTAAAAGTACTACTTCATTGAGATAAAACTGTGAAGAGGTATTTGTTCCAATAGTGGAAGCTTCCTTCTTGACTTCTCTCTATGCCTCTCCCTCTGTCTGTCTCCCTCTGTGTGTGTGTGTGATACATTGTGTGAGCGTGAGTTTTGGCTGGCTGGTACCGGTGATGTTGGTGAACAGTGGATGAGTTGTGGGTAACTGCACAAACAAGACTTCCACAGACGATTCTCACGGGCTCAAATGAGATCAGATGAGGTAAGGTCTTGGGCTGTTGAAGGTGCCCACCCTCATGTTGCCCGTAGCCAAACCCCCCTAACCCAACTATGGTGAACACATAAGCATGCCAGAAACGCTCTGTACCTGTCACTCCGCCTTCAGGACTGGGCCAACTGACACCCGTCAGCATTATATCTAGAAGAATCAGACCATGTTAATCAGGTGGGGCCAAAGAAGGCTGCTGAAGGAGCTGAAGTATAAGTAAGAGTAAGGACTTTTATGGAGAATGTACTTGTGAAAGTTCTTTTATCTGTAGCTATTTCCAATTATTCTGAGTCCAGAACCAGCTATCAGTACTATTGCTTAGTTTGCTATTGAGTGTTTGAGTATTAAAGGTGAGTACACTAGGTGACCTACTCTTAAACTCAATCACGTTTAGCTGTCTCATGTACATAGATGATGAATAAATGACAGGGGAGGGGTCTCTTTAGAACATTGTTATACTCTATCATTGCTCACAGTTTCATTAGGAGCTAGCACTGTGTCCATGATCACATACACACATAACAAGATATGGTGTATTGTATTTAGCACTGAAAGCTTGTCAGTTTTTTTCACGATGCGTTGGAATGCTTTTCCAGACACCAATTGGCTAAATTTGCTAATTTGGCTAAATTAGCGTTGTTTTCCAGTTTAAGTATGCTAATTTTTTTTTAATACAGTCAGTGCAGGCTCTGTTCCAAGTTACACAAGAGCATTTTCTTTTTCATTCCTATTGACCACCACATACTGACCATAATTGAGCACAGTCGATCATATTTTCTACAAACAGAAAATACAGCTATACAGCAACACAAATACAGACTGTCAACTCAGATTATTCCTGTAGAATCTGGCAACAAATCTGTCCTTTCTTCCATAGGCTTTGAGAGCAGTGACTCATCTCGGGTCATTCAATATCACTAGCTTGGGTTGATACGTTTCTGCTCTCATTATGATTTTTAGAAGTCTGACAAACAAGAACTGACAATTATTTTAGTCACTGCAACACTGATAAGCTAAAAGGTTTGGGAATACTATAAATATATAGACTTAATATTAAATAGGCTGATATTATCGGTTGTAGACCCCAGAAATTTGAAGCCTTAAACTGTATTGCTTACTGGATCATACATAATATCAGTGTGCATAATTTACACTTCCCTCAGACACAGAACATGTCCTACTTAGGACTGCTACTGCAAGCTGGTTGTGTCCCATTCTTTGTGATTTACTAGTAATCAACATTTACTGGATTTACACTGCCTCTGGTGGTCAGTAGAAATGAAACAAAATTCAAGCTCCATGTGTAACAATGGCTCTTTGAGTGACCCACAGGCAAGACTCTTAGAGGGCGTCTTTCATGAGGTATTCCTTGTCGTGTGTCACTGCATGATTTAATTAGAATTAGACGCCAGCACATTTATGACTAGCACTATAGGTAACCACAACATATAGGATACTAGTGGTCTAAATGTGGCCCTGTTGGTGCAATAATGTCCTACATACATTAACATAGCTGGAATAATAGAATTTATATTAAACCGCTGATGTTCAGTATTCCAGTAGGGAGTCTAAATGACATTTACAATTAACTGAATCAACTGAAAATGTCACACTGCCACTGTCATTCGGCAGAGCTGCTATAGGAGTATATATCTGTATAACATTTATGCATATATTTGTTAGTCAGCTACCAATAAATCCCTCCAAACCTCACTTGTGTTATCTGAACATAGTAAGTAATGAAATCTGTTATTTGGGGAGTTAATGAGTCGTGTCTTCAAACAGCAGCGTTCACTGTGGAGCACTATAATACTGCTCCTTATCATCAGTGCAGCATCAAAAAGGAGCCCCGGTAAGCTGATTGGGTAAAGTCAAAGCTTACCTTGTATTCCACTTGAGACCCACCACTTGAAACATTGCTACATATAAGCCATTCAAACCACAAAGAAATCTTTCATGAAAAAGAAAGAGGGAAAAAAAGGAAGCTCCGTTCCCAGTTTAACAGCGTGGCAGAGAAAATGAAAGCTCCTGATAGATAGATAGATAGATAGATAGATAGATAGATAGATAGATAGATAGATAGATAGATAGATAGATAGATAGATAGATAGATTGATAGATAGATAGACAGATAGATAGAACCAATTCAGTTGGACCAACGAGGAGTCGTTTACAGATCTTGAAAAAGAGGCAAAGTATGACCTTTAAGTGTCAAACCCAGTTGTGTAGTGAGATTTGGAGAGTGCTGGTGTGGGGTTGTGTTGATTTGGGATTGGGACTGTCACTGTATATACAGGATATATTATCTGTATTTCTCAAGAGTATAAAAAAGGATGCCCACTGTCTACTATCACATTATGCCACTAGGGATAGTGGGGATTGATCATCAGACGGATTTAGAAGCCTGGAAACTCCACAAACTGGAGTATTTTTGCTGCAGTGCTATGAATAGTAGGCAGTGGACTACGAAACATAAAAGTAGAAACCGGCAACTTTACACGGTGCAGTTCGGGTTGTATGATTTTTCCTTTTTTTCTGCAAACTTGGCAAAACTAAAGAGATCTGTTTACTACTCAGGCTGCACTGCCCTGCATGCATGAGAAGAGCAGATTTGGCAGACCCCCAGGACAGGGATATACCACACACCCTGCTCTCTCTCAGAAAGCAGGCCACCATGCAGGCCACGGAACATGCTCTAACTACGTTCCCAGGCAGAGGGGGCAGGCCGGGAGGGCGGGGAGGGGGACAGCGTCCTAGCTACGCGCGGGCCCGAGCATTTCATTCATCAGACGCGGGTCATTCTATTTAGCGTTAGCTCGGAATTTAGCGCTCTGTCAATTGTAACGGTCAAGCAGGACTCAGAAAGATGTGGAAAGACTACCGACCAGCCAGCTCCTTCTCCTTACTCCTTCTCTTTTTCTCCATCCGTTTCAGGCGCTTCTCCTCACGCCGCTTGGCCTCCTCTGCTTCCTGGTGCCGCCGACACTTGTGGAAGTTCTCCACCACCACACCCACAAACATGTTGAGCACGAAGAAAGCCACGATCAAGAGGAAAGAGATGAAATAGAGTAGCATCCAAGGGTTGTAGTTCATAATAGGCTGAAACACAAGACATGACATACAAGACATGACACATGGAATTCATCCATGTGGTTGGTGTAGCTCAGCGGATAACACCGCTACCCACCACATATGGGAGATTGGGGTTAGAATCCTGATCTGGGTGACTACGCTGTGCTACACTAATGAGAGTCCTTGGGCAAGACTCCCAACACTACACTGGCCCACCTGTAATATGACTAACCCTGTACGTCGCTCTGGATAAGAGCGTCAGCTAAATGCCGTAAATGTAAATTCTCCTTCTGCTTAAGCCCACCAGGCAGCCTCAATAAACATTTATTTAGTTGCTCTAACTTCTAAAGGATTTTTTGTTGTGTTTTTTCTTGTTTTTTTTTTTTCTTGCTTATTCGCTTCTATTACTTTCTTATTTATTAAAAATAATATTTAATATTATTGTTTCTCCATTTTATATTTTGTAATATGTAAATAGTGTAATTAATCACAAAACAGTAAGAAAGTAAAAACATGTAAATTCAATTCAGTGTGTACTTCTTGTTTCTTTGCAAAAAATCCAAATATTCTAAGACTGTGTTGTATGAAGGCATTATATCCTAAGGACATTAAATCAACAGTTTAAACAATGAAATGAGTGGAAACACGGTAACTCACATTTACAGAGGTACCTACCACTGAAATGCACTCTGACTGCTCTGCCGCACTAGGCTGGTATTCGTAAATAAATAAATAATATTAAATAAAAGGCTGCTTCAATTCAAATACATGAATTCCCCGGCTGCTGCTGCAAGAGGGAGGTTAAACTCTGCCCGTCTCAGTTCAAATAGAGCAGAACACAGCTCCATCACTCCTTTGTGAGACAAGAGGCGAGGGAATTAAAGTTTCAGCCATTTTCTGTGATGTACAATCTTTGGAGGAAAGTGTGTATAATAAGGCGTTTCAAGGGGAGAGATCTTTTGAGTGGACAGTAAGGAGCTTACAGAGGCACTGCTAAATAAGAGACTAGTTCTGCAAAGCCAAGGCAGACATCATGATGTAATGTCTTATGAGCCTGGTGACTCGCGAGCTTTGTTTCAAACACTTCTCCAAGAATTCTCATTAGAAATTTGAACAGGCTGTCATGAAATTTGCTAGTGCTGGTGCTCGTCTTAAAATGAATTCACAAAGCCATAGAGTAAAACCAACAGGGGCGCACTTCTAATGACTTCTAATTTTAATGACTAGTTCTGTATGCACATGCACACAGTTCACAGAAAGTGTTTCAACTTTGAAGGAATCTAGAATGCAGTAGTGAAGAGGTTCCCAATCCCAGACCTAGCAATATGTGCTATGCAGAGTGCTTTGTCTAATCTAGCACACCTGATTTAGCTCATTTAAACACCTTGTGTTCTGGGTCAGGTGTGCAGAGTAGGAACACAAACATATGCCGAGTATTCGGTCAACATGACTGGGATGGGGAGGCTCTGCCCAATTATCTGAATTCTGATGACTGTTACAGTCTAGTGGATCTCAAATCAGTCCTCATGGCCACTCAAGGCCACCTGTATTTGTTGTAGCCCAACTAAAAACACACCTCACTAGGTATCTGTTATTGTTAAAGGGAAATGCTCATGTTTGGCTATTTATTATTTTCAGAAGGTGCTGTTTGATACGGGAACATGGTCAACTATGCCTTATATTAGCCAGAACCTTATGAGAGAATATACAAACCCCAAAAATCACATACCTGGTATATATTCCCTAAATAGCTCAACCCCTCACATTCAATGGAAGTGGTCTATACACTCCTCTCCACTCTCTATACCATTTAAACTCACACACACTAGAAACCATAAAGATGTATTTTCCCCTTCATGCACTAGCTCGGCTTCTTTAAACTCACAGTAGAAAAGCTAATCCTACCAACAGGGAAGTACCCACAGTAGTGGTTGATTTTACACAGTTATGCTTAAAATTCTGTGAACCCTTTAGAACTGTCTATATTAATTATATAATCATATCCACATTTAGGACTTCTGATTATGCTTTTGGTCATATTCATGCAGAAACATAGAAACCTGTAAGGAGTTCACAAACACCATGATATTTTTCATAGCAGAGCATAATAATATATCACATTATATTAAATTATACATGTTATATATATTATTTTTAAGCAAATTTTGAAGCAACCCTGAAACCAAATTAAGATTAGAAAATCTTCTGTATATTTGCATGACCTGCGGCTTAAGTAAGTACTAGAACATGGTGAGTACCTGCTGATCAACCCCTACGGCATCCAGTCCATCATACATAATGTCCACCCAGCCATCTTTAGAAGCCAGTACAAAAAGAGACATCAAGGCCTGCAAAAACACAAAGCCAGGGCAGAGTAGGTAACAGAGCAGATAACTTACATGTGTAAAACAGAACAATTCATAAGCTCTTCTTTGGCTTAGATGCATGACAGACATTACAAACGACAGAGATCTTTAAAATAAAGAGCTGCATTATTCATCCCAGTGAGGAACAGATATCAAATAATAATCATCTTCCAACAGAAGCCCATTAAATAAAAGCAGAGGCAGTGCTTACCTGCCCCAGGTTGTCAAAGTTGTACTTATGCCTGACCCACTTGTATTTAGCAAGCTCACAGTCAGATCTGTTGGTGATATTCTTTGTATCCTCCCCATGGCACACATAGAACTTGCCTTTAAACAGCTGTAGAGAGAAAAATATTTATCATTCTACAAATTCAACTACTGTATGCACATTTGTCCACCATCGTTATCAAATGACTGCAGAATGACTATGGAATGACCGACTGCTTCACTAGTCAAGTGTCCATATATAACAGACTGTGCACAGACAAGGGGCCTGATATCACCAGCAGCAAATCATGCATTATACGAGTCGTTATTAAAGACATGAGTTACAGCTCAATATAAGATGCTGCTGGTCATGTGCAGTGAAAGAATAGGTCACTGGAATAACAAAGCTTATCAACATTCATAAGAAGGACATGATATAGACTGTGTGTTTCCCCTTCTGTAAAAGCCAGAGACATTATAAAGCAGGACATGCTGGCACAACCCATCGTGCAGGAAGAAAAAAATGCAGGTACCAATGCTTGCAGTCACAAACTAGTCAGGATTTCTGTGTATATGAAATAATTAGCACAAAAGCATAGTAAACAAAAAGAGCCCACCGGAGAATGCAGCTTGTTTTAACAACCAATTCTGCTAACAGTCTAATCCAGTTATATTCAGAGTCAGGTCTAAGAAGGATTAACCACGTAGCTGCAGTTTCTGAAGTTAAGAAACACAGTCTTTAACTCTTCAGTGTAGGTCGTGTTTATAAGGCTATGTGAGAAATACATACACTTTTAATGACAGCTGGCAAAAAGCTATGCGTTTACAGAGGCTTATTACAATAATATAATAATATACATAAAATAATAACCAAAAAGCTGCTTGTGTAAACGTAACATTTATGTCACACAAGTCACACATGGTTTTGTTGAGATTGATTTTGTCCTAATTCGAAACCACCAGTATAACAGCTGACTTAGTGGCAGTGTCCATTCCACATGCAATTCTTAAAATACTATACTGGACATTTAAATCTTGACAACATTTCAGACCCAAGTCCTTTCTGAGGATGACTCAAAATGACTGGGAACTGTCCTATAGTCAGTGTTATCAATGATAACTGAATATTCCACACCGATACCATCACCAGCAGGTGAGAAAGTAGAGGTGTGACTCAATAAACAAGGTGCTCTGAGAACAGCTATCCTACATTCCTGCACTAGTTCATGGGTCCTTGTTATTGTTTTGACAGTAGTTTGTATATTAGTTTGTGTTTATTATATTTATATTTAATTTTTCTTTCAACAGCAGAATCTAGAGTTAATCAAACTGGTATATTCAGGTTTACAGACAACAGACCCATGGACATTTCTTCAATGTCCAAACATGGCAAGTGTAGAAATGGTCACTACAAAAATCACTGAAATGCAGGTGAACAGTGTTTGCTATACACAGAACTGACTGAAGCACAAAGTTGTCATTAAGAATCTCAATAACACTACAACATGTATGGCAGGACTTCTGCAGTAGAGGGTGTGCACTGGCATCACTTTGCTGCTGTAATACACCCCGTCAGTTACGGATAGACAAACTATTCTATAACAAAGCTGCATATATTAACTGAAACAGTGAAACTGTCCATAAAGCAAGTGATTATCTGCTTATATTAAAGGCAGCCAGACTCGACAGCAAAACATCAATCATCACGATCTTTAATGTTTATCTGTTCCCAGGATAACTTTGAAATCTAAGTTATCTGGCTAAAACGGCCTTTTGGATTTCTCCTTATTTGGAAAACTGTGTTTGTTGGGTCTAGCTACCCCATCTCCCACCATCATAGTATGTAGAACATAAGGCTCATCATCCTGAGTGCTTTTTAAGAAATAAACATGATATTGATATTTCTGGGTTGGGGACCACTTCTTCAAATGAGTTTTCCATCATTATGTTTTATTGCTGCATCTGTACAGTATGGAATAATCACCATAGGTAATACTTATAAAGCTTTTAAGCTTTTAACTTGAAGAGGAACAAAAACCAACACTGACATAAAATTAATTCCTTATACTTAGAAAAGCATAGACAATGCATGACCATATGCACAACTGAAGAAAAGCATTGTAATATATATGTATTCAATACAAATAGTAATAATAACATTAAACCAAGTGCCAGTATTCCTCCAAAACTGCAACAAATTAAAGTGTTGTTAGGGCTCCTTTAAATACTATCCACTGAAAATATTTATAGGGAATTAAAAGCCATGGAATCACTCCGAGAACTCTCTAGCGCATCTTTTTCAAATAATGCTTAATGTTAAATAAATAAAAGCCGTTGTACATATTTAATGCAGAAATGCATTCACAAAATCATTATTCAATAGTGACACTAAGAACAAATGGCTGTAGGATCCCCCCATGGGCTAAGAGAGGTTGAAGAATTGCTAAATCTGACATTTTTCATCATAGTCATATCATGCAGTCCTAGCACACACAGGGGTAGGTTCAGAGCCTCAGGTATTCTGCTCTGTACAGAGCCTCAGCCATGTGTTCTCTCCATGTACCTCTTTATTCAGCCTAATGACCCTTTAGACAAGATCTTGTAGAGGAAGTCTACTGGGGGCCTCAAAATATATGACTGCAGGCTTTTACAATACAGACATAAATTACTCCACTGTAGCATGACACCTACTCAAGCGAGCCCCACAGTACAATGTACAACAGTTTAAAGACTGATAATACACTAATACAACATCAGACTGAACAGCACTTTCCCAAAGTCTTTCATTCCGAAACAAAATAGTAAAATTAATCATATAAAATTGTTTATTTTCAGAAGATATTTGGGAGATTAGATATAAGAATGTTCATGGGCATAAGGAATAGAAAATTCAGAGGGCAATAAGTGTAACAGCAGGACTTTCCAAATTGGAATGTTTAAAAGATATAGAAAAAATGGGAATACTTATAACTGGGCAAGATCACCACAGCTGCCACCATCAGGTAACCAATATTTTCAGCTTTCATGTTTAAGAAAAAGGAGAAATCAAGCTCCATGCCCACATCAGAGCTGAAAATGTGTTTACACAAGTGTTTCTGTACATCCTTCCACTGTGAGGCGACAGCTTGACACAATGAGTGTGAAAAAGCCTGCTAATTAAACAAAGAAGCTCCTGGTGTGCGCAGAACAACAGACTGACCACCCCAGAGACCAGACCTCAACATTATTAAATGTATTTGAGACTACTTGCTGAAATAACCAGAACTATATTTAGTTGTTGAGGACTCTGTGTATGTTCCTATTAAATATAAGCGTTCTGCTTCTTTTCCTGATGCTGAAAACGAGTAACATCTACATAACTGACTTCACTGAAAAATATTTAAATGAAGTATGGCCTCTGATCTTTGCACCGTAATGCCATTGGGTCACTGTCCTTTAAGCATCAACAACATCCTTCTTTTATCAATAGCTCTTTATACAAAGACTCCAGCATTTTCAACCTCCTTTCCACCTCTTTCCTTACACGAACAGAAAAGCTGTTGGCTCTAAAAAGCTCTTAACACAGTAGAAATGGATTTGAAGTAAACAGGTTGTATAAGCCTAGGCATCCCTCCAAAGAGCCCTTCCGGCACTTTCATTTAGTACAGTGTAAATGCTTGTAAATAGTCATGGGTACAAAAAGGACAGCTTACCTGGACCCCAAGTATGCCAAATATGATGAAGAAAGCACAGCAGATGACGACGATGTTTCCGATTGGCTTGAGAGACGACATCAAAGTTTCAACCACCAATTTGAGTCCCGGGGCCCTGCTGATCACCCTGAAAACATAGCAGACGGGTTCACTCTCAAGTCATACACCCTTTTAAAGACGCAAAATGTTGAACTTTGTTCATCTTCATGAGTAACAGAGTACAAGGGCACATTAGAGAATAGAAGATCGAGTAGAGACACCTGTAGTAATTAGGGGAGTTATGGAGCGTTCATGTTTTGCCCAGTGTGCATGCAGATAAAGAGGTAAGAGGAGCCTGATGCTGATCCCACCCCCTTTCTGGGGGCAGAGTTTGACTGGCTGAATATACCTAGTTGCTGTACAGTATAAATCCTGCCTCCAAAGACTGCCATTCAAGATGGCCTTCTTTTTCTAACACTATCAACCATTTTTTCTCTGCTTTTCTGCTTTTTTCTTCTCCAAGCCCTACAATACCTCCATTATCCATCCTTGCTGCGGATCAGCACCTGTCCATGGTCATATTCCATCAATGGCTTTGCTTCTGCTAATGCAAATAAGTGGAGAACAGCTCCACAGGTCTGCACTACATAGTTTTCATCCAACTGCCAACAGCTTCACTACTCCATCAACCTAACAATCGACACCTACCGCAAGCAGATGGGGAGTCTGGCATTTACCGCCAAAAACACGACTTTTTAACTCATCTGTCTAGCTACCTAATGCTGTGCTGTGCTGTTTCAGAGGAGCTGGCTGCTCCAACAAAGAAAGGAGACAGTTTTAATTAAACCGTTAGAGTAACAATGGTGCCTAATTATTAACAGCAAGACATCTGGCACAACAGCAGAGCCATCAACCCCTCAGGTGGATCAGCAGCACGCACCATGTCGCTAAAACACCTATGCAGACACATATATTTTGCACACAAATATGTGAGTTGGAGGATGCAGAATCCACAGTTGATGGTGTGTGACGTAGTGCTGTAAAAGTGCCAATGACAGAGACATAGTTTTCCCAATTATCGGCGTCAGTGTACCATTAACATCATCTGAAGCTGTTATTTTAAGGTGAAATCATGACATGATGTTGCTTTAAAGGGTGTTTACTAACTACATGTTTCTTTAAAAAGAGACTCAGGTGGTCCCTTAATGGGTCATAGCTTGGATGGATGGCTGTAGAAAAACCTTTAACTGCATTAAATTGCAGTTAAACTGCATGATGTGCAGTCTTCTTAAACATAAACTTTTAAAGTTTACACAACCTGCCATAGCCTTGTGCTGTCATGAGCTGTCATAACAGGCTTTTTTAGGTTATATAACATCAAAATTTCAAAATTCATGGTTAATGGTAATATGACACTGTCAAATCTGCCATGATATGTTGGGTAACCTTGAAATGTATGGCATGGTTATGTCACTGTAATGTTGCAGCATTGATTTTTGGTACGCTTTTGTTTTTGGAGACGGGGGGATGAAGGGTCAAAAGTGGGACAAAATGGGGACAAAAGTGGTTCTTTTATGACACTGCTCTGAAAAATGGTAGCTGTTTTCCCAGACATGCTCAAGATACCAGGAGAACCTACATGAGGGTGTTCCTCAACATTTGGGGCTGAAAGTAAAGACAAGCTAATTCTTTACTTCTCCAGGTAATGACAACACCTACCAAGCTCTAGGTATAATGTTAATGCTATTAGCATATATGCTAATGAGCATTGTTTTTGCATAATTTCAGATTATAACCTATGTTGGAGTCTACAGATGATTCTGTGTAGTAGTTGATTGTTGTGTTTGTTTGTAAACAGTACAACTAGTGTTAATCTAATAACTAGAAAGCAAGAAAGCTGGTTGACAATTCAATTAAGTACACATAAAAAGACCAATGGAACATTTGGAATCCACAAGACCATGACTGAACTATCATGCTGGATTGAATTTACTGAGGAGAAGTTTGAGGACCCTTAGTCAAATGTTGGGTCACGTTATGTCAGTGGTGTCAGAGAAGTCAGTGGTGTCCAATCTCATCCCTAAAGGACCGAAGTGGTTACAGGTTTTCATGTCAACAAAGCAGAAGCACACATGAATTGAAACCAGGAGGTAAAACCAGGTGTGCTACTGCTTGTTTGGCGTGAAAACCTGCAGCCACACTGCCCCTGTGCGGTTAAGACTGGACACCTGTGATCTAATTGAAGACATATTCTACAAAGGTCTGTGATTTAAGGCACGTTTACACTTTATTTGTAGGTTTTGAGGTAAAAAATGTGACCTGTGCAAAAGTTAACAAGTTTATTTGACTTCAAATATCAACAAAACATTTCATTTGACTGAAGATGACGTATATGATGTTGGTGCACTGCAGCTATTGGTAACATATGGTTCTGCTGTTTTGCTGCATCTGCTTGGTCTAAATCATTAAAACGAAGAACAAAATGATACATAATGCCCATCTTCAGGTATCATTATATTTCTGCCGGATTGCCCAGCAGAAACAGGAGTGTGGTAGTTCCTCTTTTTAAATGAAGAATAAAGGCCACATTCTTCTTCATCTGATGACAGGGATTTCTGCTTCCCCAGCACAGCCCTGAGCCAAAGCCTAATTTGATCGTGGGCTTTGATCTCCTTTAAAAGTGCTCTGTGATCGCATCGGTGTCTAAATGCAAGAAAAAGACCATGTTAAGAAGACAAATCTGATCGAGTCAAAGCGCCTGAAAGAGGGAGAAAAAAAGCAGCTTCCTATAGCAGACTAATCTCTCTATCTCTCCATTGTTTACCTAAATCACTGCGCCTTTCCCAGAAACCTGGGCATCTACATCAGTAAGATGCTGTCAGGGATTTCATGTGATAATGTCAGATATGTGACGGACATGATAAAAGAATGATGACAAGAGGGATCAATACAGCTCCTGATCTGTGGGCTAGGTGGAGAGGGATAACCCAATTAAAAAAGCTCTTATGTGCTGCTATGCGCAGAGATGTTCTCCACATGAGGTTTATGAACTTCACCAGTAGAGGGTACTCTTGCCTGAGATGTGTGCGTTAAAGGCTTGTGTGTGTTTATGAGCAGTCTGACATGGTGAGGATTTATCTGAATGTGTGTGTGTGTGTGTTTGTGATTGGATGCTGCGTAAACTACTCTGGATTACAGTCATTGCTATATGAGTCAATATAATGTATAGTAAGGTCTAAATGAGTGTATTAAGAGTGGGCAGTAATGCAATATCACAATTCTTGAAGGCATTTCATGATTCAAGGTGTGTAACACTATATTTAGCCTCAAAGTTAGTAAACCAGGCCTATCAGGAGCTTCAAACTTTTATTGCACTTCTATAACTGGAAGAAGGAGCTGGAGGAATAGCATTAGACCGTTTGCATAATACACCATACAGCTGCTGAATAAAAAGCCTTAGGCTGCAAAAGCTGGGGGAATATTAAGTTTGTGGAATCAAATGACTTGTAGCAAGACTAGGAAAGCCTAGTTTTGCTGGACTGCTAGACTGCACGCTCTATCCTCTACAACTTTTGGCAAACTACGTCATGGGTGTGAAAACGACAGTGGACAGAGTTGTCAGTACATGACACCCCTCAAACCCCACACTTGTTTGTTCAGTACTACAGCTACAACCTGTGGCATGATGTGCATCTTTACACTGAAGACAATCTGAGAGCTTGGGTCAGCAACATACTGTACAAATATCCCCCACTTTTTTTCTACCTTTGTAGTTAGACACAATATCTGCTCCAGAGGTACCAAACTATAGTGACTTTATGTTCCAAAGTACGAAGCTGACTAGACCAGAAAAATACTCCCACCTCTATTAAACTGTAACAGCATCATTGTACTTATTATTTCCCAGGAAAATAAGTACTAAACAAATCTGTACCAATTTAAAATAGCCAATCGCACATCATTTAAAAGGCATCTCTCCATCTCATAATAAGAAAGTGAGAACGTACACCGGCAGTGGGCTGCTGGGTGTTTAAAAGGCTTCTTAAGTGACCGTTTAAACAAGAAACACAGTACTAACAACCACTCATTAAAATCACATTCAAATATTTCATGTTTACAAATTTGAACATTAGAATAACAAATGCCCGCCCCTAGTGATAAAACTCTGCTGACTAACTCTGCACTTAAAGTTGTCTACCCTATGTGTTCTTTTTTCCTTCATTACCCGCAGCTCGCTCTGGGCTAATGCTGATTAAGCATGCTCAATTGGCTAAAAAAGACCTGACAACGAGCCACTAGAGCTCTCTAAACTCATGCTAAACTTTCTGTTGGCTTGCGGCAACACGGCATAATATTTCAAGTAGGGACACATGCCCACACAAAACCCCACAGCCTTAGCTTACCTCACTGTGCAGCATGAAAAGCCACCATCTATGTCTTCTATTATTGGACGAATGGTAGGAAGGCTAACTTAGGGTTCATTACTGCCACCTACTAAGTCAGACACTAACGAAAGTACGAACTAAATAGCCTATATTCAGTCAGCTACTTGTTATGCTGTGTTTACATATTAGATAAAAAAACGACAAACCAGATATTGCATTTTTTTAAAGGAGATATGGCAGAAAAAGACATTTCAGTTTTGAAACTTTCAAGAAAGTTCAGTTTTCACATTTTTGCCATCTACTGTGGCTGTGAAATAAACTGGTCGATCTTTGGGGAGCCAAAAATACTGCATTTTCTTTATTCCATTGTTGTCCATGGTCACCCAATATTATCTAACAAAACAAATTAACAGCACAGAGCATCGCCCCAGCTTTTTTACTTTGCCCTAAATGAATAATCCACACTGCTAAAGCACTCCTCTTTTGACATTCATGTGTTTTCGCCAGCAACACTATCCAGTAACAACTGAAACATTTCCTGTTCTGTATGTCACCGTCACATTCTGGCATGAGGCGCCGAACGACAGCATTCATGTGAGCGTAACATTAATATATAATTACGACACACTGTTCCTGCTATTTTCTTAAACATACAGCTGTTCTAGAAGCACTACCAACACTCCTAACATACTCAAAGGTGCACTGTGACAATATGTATCACAATAACGATGAAATGCCATCATGCTGTCTCTCTAGAGTGAGTATAAGCAAGCATGGCAGAGAGCGAAAGACGATCAAAGAAGATGTCTGAGGGGAGGCAGTGGTCAATACACAAATAAGGGGTTTGTACACTTAGCTATCCATCAATGGCCTATTAGCACTTCATTATTAGAGAGTGCACTCTTCTTTTTGCTGCTGGATTCTAGTCGCTACCTCATCCTGTGGTTTCACGAAATTAACACTGTTTCAACCTCAGGATGCTTGGTCTGACCTGAAACGGTGAGCTACAGACAGCTTTTTGATTGATTAGTTGGTTTTCATGCCAATATCATTAAATGATGACATTATTTCCCATAGACTTTAATGATGTGCAAACATTGGTGCACACACAGTGTAAACCACAATGATACACGTCCATTAGCAACACCCTGTCATGGGATACCATAGCAACCACCAGCATCCACCCAGGCTCAGCCAAGCTACACATGTATCATAAGCAAGAATGGGCCTTATCACTGTACCTAACTGACCCAACGGTCATGATTGTGGACATTCAGCAAGCAGTTATTCCCTCTGTGAGTCCTTCTGTTGGTGCCAGCATATCTAGCAGACAACTGCATGATGCAAGCCTATTACCATTACAACAACTGCCCTTAACACTATGTTAAAGTCAACAAAGACTGCAATGGTGTCATGCCAGACTGTCATGGAGTGACGCAGAATGGCAGCAGCTCATCTTCAGTGACGAGTCCCACTTTTGTCTTGCTGGAATTGACCAACGAACTTGTGTGTGGAGGCAGCGCGATCAACTCCAAAATGAAGGGTTTGTTGTTACACATCACACATCCAGAAGATCTGGTGTCACTCTACCTCCACGCAGGAACTGTGTGAGAATATTCAAGCCGAAGGGGATGGATTATCGCAAGTCATCATTAGGAACCTCTACAACCCTATACAGAGACATCTGGGAAGTTGCTTTAGCAAACATTGTAGCCCGATGCTATACCGAAAGACACTACTTCTGTATGTGCAGCTCAGTAATATTGTCTATATCAGTCTCAATATAATCATTTATTGTTCCTGGTCATTTTTATCTTATCTTAACTTCCGAAATATCCATCCAACACTTCCTTCTGTACAATACTTAGAAAGAAAAGACTTAAGAAGCTGAAACCTTGCTGTGAGGATTTGACTGCATGCTACAAGATCAATTAGATCTAGTTAACAAATGCCACTCCTGCTCTTCTTAAAGGTACTGAATGGGGCTCCATCAGTCAATGGCCCAGAGCTTACAGATTTTATTACCTGACAATGCTTGGCACGGAGCATGGTGACCAGTATAACAGCAATGGGCAGACTGAACTTAAAGTAGCTCAATATATTAATTAGAAGGAATACAACTGGACAGGTAGAGTGTATAGATGGAGTTGGATCGCTGTCCTATGTATATTTAGTGAAGAATAATGTGAAGTCACCAACGCTGAATCATAAATAAACATAAGCACACAGCAGACAGGAATTCTGCTGCAGAGGAGGCTCTTGTTTGCAAAGCCCAGAGGGAAACCGTCTCCGAGGATAACCCAGTGGAGCCTGATGGGACACAAATTCTCCTCAATTTAAGCCTGCACACACACTTCTCTGCAGAAGCACCACATCTGCTGTGACTTGTGGAACATGATGAGTATTATGCACTGTATTTGGGCTTCATCTCTCATAAGCACTGCTTCTATTTTCTCTCTCAGAAAGGAGGAAAACACACACTGAAAGAACAACAAGTAGAGCACGGAGGAGCTACTTGTTCCCAGCGCACAGAGGCACGCCTTCATTCTGCCTGTAATTAAAGGATGCTGGAGACAAGCTGAGCTGCAGGGAGACAGAGAGAAAGAAAAAGAGAGAGGGCAGAGGGAGAGACAAGGGAAGTGGGACCTAGAGAGAGAGCAAAAAGAGGGAAAGAGAGAGATGGGTGGGAGGAGAGGAAGAGATACTAGGCATACTAGATAACATAGTGTCTATACAGATAAGGCTCGACTTCTGTATATCCTTTACCTCCTTTCCAGCATACATATTCCTCCCAACACACATATTAGCCGTGTTTTTGTCCAAGCGTTTTGATTAAGATGTGTTTCCATGTAGTACAGTTGTGAAAAGGAACTTTATTTGATATAGGGGACCGTGATTAGGGGCTGCATTGACAAAAGCAATATGGGGGCTTTTAACTGATGAGCTATGGCCCACCTGAAAAGGGCTGAAATCCCAATCCACCTTGCAAGCTGTGCATTAGACAATAGCAGCCTTTAATTAGCTAGGCACCAATCGTTTTCCAATAGCCGTACGTGCCAAGCGATAGAAGAATCGCCATTGTGTTATACAAGCTAAATAAGAGCAAATGGAATGGAATCATGTGACTTGCAGCTTGATACCTATTTTATTTGAAAAATCCATCAGCAAATTTCCCATTTCAGCTTTAGTAATATTCTAACTTTTCCGCTTCCTCCTTTCACGATATCCGTCTTTTTCATTTGTTTTTTCTTTTCAGGTTTTTCTGTTCAGGTTTAGTGGTTGGGAAACTTGGTATTAGAATGGAAATACTGATGAAAATCCACAAAAACTGCAGAATAAAACTAACCGGACCGCCACTGAATCCAACAGAACCCATCACTGTGCTAAACTGTGTATTGCTTGTTGGTTAATTATACCAAGCACACAGTACAATGCAACCAACCCGATTCAGGCCATCCATGGTTAAATTAGCTTAACAAATGAATCAGAAACCGGGCAAGCACTGAGAACATTCACTCATAATTAATGAGAGGATTAACGAGGACAAGCATTAATAAAGCAGTACATGGCCGCAGGATATTTACATCATATGTCGAAAGGAAAGAGGGGGTCAAACTGAGCTTTGTCCAACACAGCACCAAACGAAAGAGATTGAAATACACCTTTAGAAGGCTAGTGTTATTATTGCAATGTTGTCATTATATAGTAATGTATATGTAATTACATAGTTATTATACAGTAAGTTACAATATTTATTATCTTAAGATGTGTCTTGTGTCTTGAGGTTAAGCTAGGGTTTAGGCATGGATTTAATCTTTCACACACAACACTCAAGTTTACCTGAATTCAAAGCATGTTTAGTTGAATGCTGCTAAAAGATATCCTGAGCATCTACCGGACCATCACACCAACAGTCACAGAGATATTTAGGAGTGCAAATGCCACAAGGAACCTAGCAGGCTTAACACAGTGTTGCTTCTAAGCCATGTGTACTGGATATTAAACCTGGGGCAGAAAAATCGAGAAGAATGAAAATTGGCACACAGGGTTCCTTGTCTTGTTAAGATTGATTTAGACGTGCGGGTGCCATGTGGTGTAACTTCCGGCAGAAAGGCTTAACCCAAGGGTTGAGGTCGAGGGGGCGGGGGGTGATGAATGAACATGGGTAGAGTGTGTGCTCTTCTTAACATATCAGATAAATCACCTTGTCTGCACAACAAACATGCACACACACACACATCCCACTGCTCCACCGTAATGATACCATTAATATCCCTGATGAGGCATGTGTGTGCACACGCACACACACACACACACACACACACACACACACACACACATATATATATATTTATATATATATGAACAGATTTACTCGCCCCTACTCACCAAAACAGACATAATACACACATACCTGCGTTATGTAATACGTTCTGCAATAGAAGCAGTTTAGATGGTTCTGCAGTGCACTGACCACCTGTAGTGAGCTTTCACCACCGAGTGTCATGCACAGGATGATGCTCAGCTTCAAGCCATGCACTGTGCTAAGAATATGTAATGTACTGCAATAATGTACTGTTGCAAAGAATATATAGTATAAGCATAAGATGGTGAGAGAAAGAGAGAGAGAGAGAGAGAGAAAGAGAGAGAGTATGTGTGATTACATTTTGGCATAGCATAGTGCGCAGGAAGTAGCTAAATTTGCAGGTATATTGAAGGTGGACCATACAGATCCACCAGCAGTGGCAAAAATCCCAGTCTACAGGAAATTCTCCTGTATATATAGAAGTTTAAGTCTTGGATGTCTTTCATACACCAAAATGGGGTTCAGGTCCATCACACTACACTAATGAGGGTCCTTGGGCAGTGTGTTAAAGTATGTTAAAGTAAGTGTGAATTGTAAACAATTGTAATCAAAGAAACAGTTATTCCCAAGTGATTAAGAAACATGCAACTCAACACACACACACACACACACACAACCACAACCACACACACACACATACACACACAGTTAGTAACTAAGCCCAGCTACCTCACCACACAGTGCACATGTGTTGTAGATTACCCAGCAGCCCTCCCTGCACCCCCCTGCCTGCATCTTTGTGGGGCAGCTGAAGCTTGTAGTGCAGACTTTGTTTTTATGACTCTTTGTCTTTTGTTTGATTTTGAACTTGGACTTGGCGCAGGAGTGTATTAACATAAAACCTGGGGACTGAAGAAAGGACGGAGAGCGGAGTGAAAGTTTGAAAGGTGTTCAGTGATGCTGAGGCCGGTGCTCAGGTTGTAAAATGCTCTGAAGCGGAGCGCTGGGGCGGCTGGCTGAAGCTCAGCGCGAGAACAAGCTACCTTTGTAATGTAAACGCTCCAGAGCTGGAGCGAGAAACACAGACTGCTTCATGTTTAATTCACACAGCTTTTCTTCTCCAGGGAATCTGCTCAGTACCACAGAGTCCCGGGTCCCACTCACACATTGCTCTAAGGTTATTTCACCTTACATAACTCAACGTTTGGGTTGAAAAAGGCAGCATCATATTGTAGAAAAGACAACATGTACGACTTTTCTCCATATAAAGTAAACATGTACCAGCTATCGGCTTCTAGGCAAGATCTTTGACAGGTATAAAGCCTTTTTGGTATGTGGGGGTTCTTTAAACCTTCAGATGATTCGTCACACCCATGTACGTTTCATGTCAAACATGGTTTTTTAAAGAATCATCCATTCCTCAGTTTCTTACAAGGTGCTCCGGAGTGTGTGGTAAACAGTATTGCAGTCAAATCCCTCCTCTTTATTGTTGAAGTTGCGGTAATAGGTAAAGCTCTTTTTAGTGTTACCAGCAGAATTACAAACATGACACATGTGGAGGGTGATAGAGAGAGAAGTGGGGAGAGAGAACAGAAGAGAGGTAGGATGAGACTTTACGTATAAGAAGAGAGAGTCAGGGAAGCATAGTGATAGGAAGACAGAGAGAGGGAGATGGAGATGGAGACAGAGGAAGGAAACTTTACAGAGACATAGATAGATAGATGGGGAGAGAGAGAGACAGAGAGAAAAAGAAAGAAATAGATAAGAGGGTGATAGAAATATTGAGAGAGATAGAGAGAGGGGGAGAGGAAAAAGAGAGAGGGAGAGGGAGAGAGAGAAAGGGAGATAGGAAGAGAGGGAGAGAGAGAAGAAAGGGAAAGGGAGAGGAAGAAAGAAAGGGTGAAGGGAGAAGGAGAAGGTGGGGAAGAGAGAGGGGGGATGGAGAGAAAGGGAGAGAGAGAGAGAGAGAGAGAGATGGAGACAGAGAGAGAGAGGGAGAGAGTGGGGGAAGGGAGAGGGAGAGGGTGAGGAAGAGAGAGGGGGAGAGAGAGAAAGAGAGACAGAGAGAAAGAGAGAGAGAGAGAGAGAGAGAGAGGGAGAGAGAGAGAGGGAGAGAGAGAGAGGGAGAAAGAGAGAGAGAGAGGGGGAGAGAGAGAGAGAGAGAGAGAGAGAGAGAGAGGGAGAGAGAGAGAGAGAGAGAGAGAGAGAGAGAGAGAGAGGGAGAGAGAGAGAGAGAGAGAGAGAGAGAGAGAGAGAGAGAGAGAGAGAGAGAGGGAGAAAGAGAGAGAGAGAGAGAGGAGAGAGAGAGAGAGAGGGAGATTAGAGAGTAATAGCGTAAGCATTATTACTACAGTGCTGGTGTTCTGATCAGTTGGATGGTCAGTGGTGTCAGCTGTAACATTCGGCCAAACTCGCCCAGCAATTCGTCTCTGCTGCCCTGACAGAGCCTTCTCTTCTCTTTCTCAGATCCTCTGTATAGCATGAGGAGACTCTCTTTGTAAAGATAGCAACTTAATGAAGATCACATTTCTCCACCATGTGATCTACAGTGTTGGGTCTTTTGGAGCATCCACACCTTCACTAGTTCATCAACAGGTGCAGAACGCAGTCACTGACAAATGAAAAACGAGAACAAGGTGTTCAAGAAAAATCCTCCAAAACGAGTGAAACTCTATACGTCGCTATACGGCCTCTCTCTGATATCAAATTCATCACTCATTCTAAATCTCAGCCATGCTAACATGATTTAGAGCTGCTGATGGCGCTGAGAGAAATCATATAAAGAAGACTCGTTGGAGAACAATGATAAATGAATAATCAGGGGACAGATCCAGTAGATGCATTTTGCAGCCAATCTTTGAAGCAAAGATGAATATTTGATTTTTGAGCTACATGTGAATATGGCATAAATATTTCAGATATTTCAGCACGAGGGAGGCTTCAAGGGCTTCTCTTTACAAGAACTCTGGCATGAGGCCTAAACACACACACACCCAAACACGTGCACACACTGTAAGACAGAGGATCACCTAGATTCCTGGACAGGGAGGGAAGGAGATCAAAGTGTTGAAGTAATTTTCCCAAAGTCTCCCTGTCCTTCTTTAGCTAGGGCTTTCATGTTTACTCATTAATAACTGTGTTCTGTAGAATATTGGATGCTCTGCACATGCAGCATTTCTGTGACCTTAATTTATTGTTTATGTCTGAAGATGTGAACTCTGTGTGTAAGCGATGAATGCAGGGGTGTTGATATAGATAGGTAGAAGGGCATGTAAGCCTTTCTTCATTCAAACTAACTAAAGCTGGTTGGCTGTAAACTGACTAAGATGGTTTGAGGCCAACATGCAACATACCCTCAGTGGCCACTTTATTGGAAACATGTACATTGCAGTTATACAGTCAGAAGCTGTATCTCATCTTATTCTCAAATACAGTTTGTGTTAATTGTTCATTAGTAGTCAGAGTCTGACCACAAGACTGGTCTTGTTTTGTTGTGGGTGGAAGAACACTCTCAGCCATGCAGTGACCCGAGCAACATTTCTGTGTCCACCATCTAAATAACATCTGGCCAATAACAACATTGTAGTCAGAAACTGACCAATCATGAACTATGTAAAAGGATGTTAACAGACTGTACTACAGTGTGTAACAGTGCACATACAGCCAGCTTCATAATTATTGGCCTTCTTGGTAAAGACAAATCTGAGCTTTCATTAAAGTAAGTTAGGCCATATTGGGTATAAGAAAAGATTTTGGATCACTGTCTTGCTAGAAGATCCAACCACTGTTAGCTTTTGTAGATGGGGACAGATGTTCATGGTACCAAGATATCTTGGTACTTCATAGAGGTTATGATGGTATGTATCCTAAAAAGGTTTCCAGGAGCTTTTGATAAAAACAGCAGGTTATCTACTGTAGACCCATCCACTTAATGAACTCCAGTAGTATGTTATCGTCTTCTGCTGTGGTCTGTTCGGCAATCTGTCTATCTTACCCACTGTGCATGGAAGCAAAATACACTTCCTCCTGCAAGCACTGGTTGTCCTAAAACTTCACACTAAAAGCCCTTACAGATAGGTCATTTCAGGCATGCATTTGCTGATTCATGAAGGTCAGCACACATTCCTTTGTCCGTTTGTTAACTGTGTTGAATTGTAAAAGATTATTTTTTCTGAGTATCTCAACATGTGGAAGAAAGGATGTCCTGAATGCATCATGCTGGGCAGTGAAGTGTATAGAGTGGATTAGCCAGCAGGTTACTGTACCTGAGGGGCCGCAGAGTCCTCAACAGCCTCAGTACCCGCAGCATGCCCAGGATTTTCGTGCCGCTGTTGGAGATCATGGACACTAGGATGTCAATGACCGAGATCATCACCAGCATACCATCCAGAACGTTCCAGCTGCTTTTCAGGTAGGTTTTTTCCCCGAAACACCAGCCCAGCGCCACCACCTACATCACACACAAGCAATAGCTCTGTAATGTTGCCGAAATATGACACTCAATATACACTGTTAAATTACATTGTTTTTTGGGGACTTTTTTGGTATGTCTACCTTTTACTTTCACTCACTAGGCATTTTAACAGCTGCACATTCAAACTACCACCCATGCAATGAACAAGTTGATGCCAATCATGTAAAAGCTCCCCCACAAATATCTGATCAGTAGTGGTCTAATTGTAGCCTTTGCAAGGCCAGAGGTGATAGTATTTTCAATGTGCTCTTTTTCAATGTGTGTGGGATGTGCTCTCCATACATGCGACACAGATGTATAACTTTTTTTGGATCCAGGGGTTAACAACAGTTGTGGACAGTTGAGCATGCCTTCAAAATGTGTTGTACTGGATTAGAAACTTCACATTCAGTTCCACCCTAATAAGTCTCTAGACACACTTTACTGAAAACTTATTATGGTTATCCACAGATAGTCATGTTACAAGGCAACTTCCGCCCCCATTGGACAAGTCCAGTAGTGGTAAAAGGTGTAGCTGGCAGGCCTTGCAGGAACAGGCTGTGGTTGATAACTGAAACATTACAACATGCCTTTGTATAGAAGTTGTTTATGATAAAATGGCTAGTATGTTCAAGGTAGATGTATCCAATAAACTAGCACAATGATTTACAAATATACATATAACATGTCTAGTGAAAAGAATAGTTTTGCAAATAGCTGCACCCAGAAGGAATCAACCAACCGACTTGAAACTTGGTCGGTAGATTTGATATTGTGAGGCATGCATATGATTCATATGATTTCATGCCATGTGCCATTCTGAGAGACACTATATTTGTTTGTGAAACTCAATAAATATTGTCCATATCAGTCTAAAAATATCATCATTCATTGCTCCTGGTAACATTTATCTTCCTTACCAATAGTATTGCAATCTGACACTTCCTTCTGGGTGCAACTATCCTTTTGATGATGAGTGTATGTATTTTATGAGAGCTGTCAATGAGACAAACTCAAAAACATTGTAGACCTTAGCCATCTCTAAACCTATCATACATTTATAGTGAGCTCAGCCAGTGTGGTAGCAGAGGTAAACAAATCAGAAACGTGGGATCATCTCCCTAAAATAAGCCCTTTGTAAGAAGACGAGGCTCCTAATGATGCGACTTGTGAATATATCAAACAGCAGCCTGATCAAACCCTCACCTGTACAAAGACATGTCAACGCCAAAACCCCCTCTCATCTCTGGCTGCCCCAGAAACTTTTTGTCAGGCGCCGTTAATTAACCTCCAGCGAGTATGATTATTCTCTCGCATGATTTTCATTTCGAAATCTCCTGAGTAGGTGTGACCTGGCATATAGCAGGGCCTCAGAATAGAAGCCCTAGACCTGAGTGAGTGACACCTGTGAACTTTCCTGTCTTCTCCTGAGAGGTCTCCGCATGTTCCTCCATTTCAATGCTAGTCATTTAAATATCTGGCAGACGATCCCTTCTTTGTTGCATTAACAGGTGAGGCGTCTAGGACGGAAAGGACGTCTGATGGACTTGTCTTAATCGTCCATTCATGCTGTGGACTTTTGGTTTGTCTTCAACTTAAGGGCTGCAATTGTAGAAAATTCAGCTGTCTGAGGCAGGCTAAAGCTGTCAGAGATACATTCATAGGCTGGCTTTGACTTTAGCCAAGGAAATCTGTCCCAGGGTAGTATCATGTGCAGCTAGCTAGTAAAATGCATCAGCATGTGAAATTAGAGCGATATATTTCTATATCAATACTGATTTATTTCATCAGAGTAATAAAAGGCAAATGAATATTAAATATACAATGGTTGGACAATGAAACTGAAAAACCTGGTTTTAGACCACAATCATTTATTAGTATGGTGTAGGGCCTCCTTTTGCGGCCAATACAGCATCAGTTCGTCTTGGGAATGACATATACTGCGTCCTGCACAGTGGTCAGAGGGACTTTAAACAATTCTTCTTGCAGGATAGTGGCCAGGTCACTCCGTGATGCTGGTGGAGGTTCGTCCTTCTTGGTGATATGCTGACATTACCCTGGATACCGTGGCTCTTGATACATCACAAAGACTTGCTGTCTTGGTCACAGATGCACCAGCAAGACATGCACCAACAGTTTGTCCTCTTTTGAACTCTGGTATGTCACCCATAATGCTGTGTGCATTGCAGTATTTTGAGCAGAACTGTGCTCTTACCTGCTAACTGAACCTTCACACTCTGCTCTTACTGGTGCAATGTGCAGTTAATGAAGATTGGCCACCAGGCTGGTCCAATGTAGCCATGAGACCTCCCACACTAAAATGACAGGTGTTTCAGTTTCATTGTCCAACCCCTGTATGTCTGTTAGTGATGCACTGAAAAGAAATATTGATTGATAATTGATTATACATAGTCAATGCATCCTCTGTTGATTCACTACTGCTCTAATTTGTTCTGACTACTGCAGTTCTTAATCACTATTTCATTATTTTGTATTATTATTCATTTTTTGGTAAGCGGTTGTCGCTGTTAGACTTTGACGCTTCACTGTAAAATAATTCATCTTTGTTGCTTTTGGTGAAAAACTGAAACTAAGATCATTCTTTTTGATCATCCTCATCATTCGAAATCCCAGTGCATCCCTATCTTTGCTTGCTCAGAATGAAAGTTTGCAACACAAACCAAACAGAGATGTAGGAATGTTCAGATTTGATGGATAATGTTCTTTAAATTCATCACAATTTTTTTTTAAATTATGTGCCCATTTCTAAATTGATGCCAACAGATTAGTATCATAACTGGGTATCAAAACAGCATTCCAGGGAGGCTGAGACTTTCAAAATTATAGAGGGGGTGGGGTCACCACTCTGTAAAAGACTAGAACAGATTCAAGAATGACGTTTCTTAGCACATCACTGCATTCTGTCTTTATTTACATTCTGCACAGCGTCCCAACATGTTTGGAACTGGAGTTGTATGTTAGGGAAGGAGAAGAATAGATTAAAAGGTAGAAAAGCCACTTTTTTGGCTCAGGATTAAGGAGTACACAGTGCTGCTGCGGTTTCTGTGGCAGGGGCTCTATGTCAGGAAGGGACTAAATATGGGTATAATAATATAAGACGCTAGGGAGGCCTGTAGGGGAAATGTTTTGAGCAGTCCACATTTACCATTCTGATCGAAAACAGAGATGCACTGAGCACTTAAAGTAGAAGAGAAAAAAAGACTTGCAGAAATAAAGCTAAGCCACTATTGGTTAGTGTGCTGGGACCGGGCAGGGTTGGTTTACCCCCCATGAAAGGGGACCTGTCGTCCCACACAGAGCGAAATGCCAAGACCGTCACCTACCTTTATTGTCATTTCAGTCACAAAGATGGCGGTGAAGATGTAGTTGGACAGCGTCAGGAAGATGCGCTCCTGTGGAGAGAGCCAGACGGGGAGAGAAAGTGACGGCTGAGTCAGTGCAGGATCAGAGAGAACGCAGGCTTCAGTGTGTCTGTGCATGTGTGTGTGCGTGTCGCATAGCACATTAGAGGTGCCTCCTGTGAAGTCATCTATGGAACTGTGACTCTGCCCACGCATAGAGTACTCCACAAGCATTAACATCTCACCGACACATACAAACACAGTCACTGCATGAGCCACGTTTCATCGGTCTCAGTGGGTAATGCTAGATACCTCAGTGGGTAATGACTGGAGGATCCCTACTTCAGTGTGAGATAATAGTTGGCTATCGCTTACTGAGCATACTGTAATTCAGGCAGGTAAAAAAAAGAGAATGATTATTTAAAAAAAATACGCTACTTAAATATAGGATAAAGGAAAAGGCTGGAGAAAAATTAACTTGACACAGTTTTCCTCTTAGTACCAATGTAGCTGATCAGCCATGACACATGTATAAAGTGCAGTTTTACATCTGTAATAAAAGTAATAATCTAAATATATAATTGGGTTTTCTAGCACATGTAAAGCCAGAAGCATTTAGAGCTATAGAAAGGTTTTAGACACCAGAGAAAATCTAATTTTAAAAGCCAGTATCTGGTCAGTATTTATTTGCTCAGAAAAGCACAATAATAGCTCACTAGACAAACATTAGTCAATTAGCATAAGAATGACTGGGCTATAAAAACCTGCAGGGTGTGTGATGGGATTCATAGGGGAGGTGGTACGGTGCAGTGAATGTCTCATTTGATGTGTAGAAAAGAGGGTTGCCAAGCAGATGTTACTGACTGGCAAAAAAGAGCCACTAGATTTGTCTGTGCCAAAGGCCACAGTGTGAAGGAAGGAGCTGAATTTGCAGGTGTGTGGAAGTGTTGAGTCAGAGTTGGGCCAAGGAAGGCATCCACCAAATCGAATCACAGCAGTTTTCCATGCCCATGGAGGCATTACGTATTATTAGTCACAGGTGAATAATGTTTTGTCTGGTAAGCTTACAATAAATTGTGAAGTTATAAATTGTGAATTTATTGTATATAAGTGTATCAGTTTAACCACTTCCAACGCCCTCTTCAAGGAAGCCTGGGATTGTCTGTAGGTAATATGCAACACCTTCTGGACAATAAATGCTTCATTATGTCAAATCAACTGTGCAAGAAAGCTTCTAATGGAATTTAATAAATTCTTGTAATGGCTGGGGAATCCAAATTCATCAGCAGATTTCTGAGGATATAAGAAACCATTGTTATTTTTGACTGTGTTTATGTATGTATGGTTGATTAGGAGCCTTTTGCACAGAACCGTACATTATAAAAAAGGGAAATCCTTAAACCTGCTCTGTAATGTGTTTTGCTAATGGAAGCCTTCATTGGTCTCTTTAGTTTTGTACTGGAGCTATGAGACTAATGTTGCTAATAGGTAAAGAAAGCTTATGTAGTTGTCTCCAAAGGTTTTTGTGAGCAGTAGAAGTGTTTATCAACGGTTGCACAACAACAAAAGGAATATGGTCAGTAAGTCTGAATCTATAAAATGCTCTACGAGTGGACTGCTGTTTGTAAATGTATGAACCAGGGGTGGTAATTTACATTTTGGTGATTTTCTAAACCTGGTTAAACACAACATGGCTTTTAAAATCTCAACAGATCTCTAGAACAGAAAGCATTACTAACTTAAGCCTGTCGCAGGAACTCTTGACAAAGTGAAATAAGATCAGTAAGTTTCAAATGAGACCTTACTGGAAGACCTGTCTGTGCTTTTATGCGTAGTGAAAATGCGTAGTGAAACTGAGGGACTCGTGCAGGCTTTAGAAAGTGGAGAAAAACGCAGCTGACTTGAAATATTTTAAATGATCAGACTGCCTCCAATCACTTTAGAACTCGGCAGGGGGGCTAAAGAATGGATCATTTCCCAAACTACCAGATTATCCGCTGTGTGAGTTGCTTAGTCAAGCTCACGACTTAGAAAGCATTACAGATTGTGAAAATTTGTCATAAGAGGCAAATAATGACTCAAATCGGGCAAAAATTTGTGTATTTGTGCCCAGCCTCGAGAATACATATTTTACAGAGAACAAACTGAAATATAGAATTTTTTGATTAATATTTTTTTTATTTATTTGTTAATTCTGAAAAACTGAAGAAAAATGAAACAAATAAAAATGTAATTAGAGATCGTTGATACAAATGACAATTTTAGATATGTCACTTTAAATTCAATTTGTCCCCTTCCTCCTCTTATGGACAGCAAGACAAGCACAAAAGCGATATAAACGGGATCCGATTTTACATGATATACAACATTGGATAGAATGAGCAATAACTGTTAGAGTCCTATGGGAGAAGTAATGAGGCCTGAAAGCAGTGAAACCATTGACAACTTTAAAAAAGTGCCCTGCATATCCGGTAGGGAGACAGGGTGTCCTATCAGGTAGGGAGACAGAAGAGCCTAGTCAGCAAAATATGATACGGGTTCAAATGTTTTAAAATTGCTGATTCAAAATCTGTATAAATCTGTGTTTCCACAGTTCAGTTTACTAAGGCTTTACTCTACACAGCCATACACGGCCAAGTTGAAGCTCCAAAGCAAGTGCCATTTCATGTGTGGGTTAGTCTGTTAGTAGTCAGTAGTATCTGTCTCTCAGATACAGGAACCAACATGTGAATGAAGACATGCTCAGCTCCATCATTGTTGAGTGTCAGCAGTTTGTGTAAATGCTAGTTATCTCCTACTTTACTCAATCTCTCTCACTTCAGTCTTCAGTTCAGTTAAAACCAGGGAGGCTTTGTGAAAATGTAGATGAGTTCTGAGGCTACCATTGCAGCCTTCAGCCTTGCAGCTATATGGGTTAATATTAATATTTATAATAATTAATATTCATCACGAAAAATAACAATGAACTGTATGGGTTGTTGTAGTCAGTTCTTAATTTCTAAGAATGACATTTTTTATTATGCTTCTGAAGTATTATATTTATAATGCTCATTATGGTTTCAGTGCTCATTTTCCCCGCAGTGCTGAACTGACTGCTCTGTGCTGAGCTTTATCTCTTGGTTTTGTTTTGATATGACAGATGAACTTTTAAAATGGAATTTGTTTATGATTCATTTTCATCATAATGATTTTTACATTTTCATTTAAAACAGTAACCAATTATCCTTAGTCACAAGACTGCTCTACAATCCTGTTGAGGTCTAAAGTCTAAAAGAAGCATGGATAATGCGGTTCTTGGCATTCCTTCATAAAGGCTTGCTAACAATGACTTAAAACGATACTGACAACACAAAGCCTGCTTGCTCCTCTCAGCAATTCTCAAATCCTCGCTGCATCTCTCTCTCTCTCTGTTTCCCTCCTTCTGTCGCACAGACGTCCCACGCACCAGGTGCTGTCGTTTCCACCTCTCTGGCCTGAGCCGGGGACTGTGCGCTCCTCTTTCTGTCCCCCGTCCTGTCAACAAAGCTGCATTATCAGAGCTGCAGCCCCCTCTGTTCTAATGAGCTCTCTGCAGAGTGGCTGGTCCTGAGCAGAAGCCGGTAAAACGGGGGATCTGCACTATGTTTGAAACTCACACAGCTGTGTAAGGCCTTCCCAAGGTTTCCCCCATTACCAGCTCTGCTTCATATTGGATAATGGTGCGGTGGAGCAGCTGGATGGCGAGTTTTAAGTCCACGCTCTGCTAGCTAGCTGATAGCCAGATGCTGGCATTCCTTAACGCTTCAGTTAGCATCAACACTAAGCCATGGGCTTACAGTAATGGCTCTCAGCGCTGGAGATGGGGAGTCTCATATGAACGTGCTTTCTATCCAGGCTGCAATAAAGGGCTCTATGTAAATACGTATGTAAATATCATGCTGATGGTGGAGAAGCTGACCCTGCCAGTGGCCAAAGCCTTTTATCACCACTGTCACAAGCTTGGCCCAGGACCTGAGGGCCATAACGAGGGGTACCGAATGCAAAGAGATGAGAAAAGTGTTTTGGTACTTTAAACAAGGATCAGGCAAAGAAAACAACATTTCTGTCAGGCATGTGGAGAACATGAGCCCTCCTGCTTATTTATTCTGCTCCTCCTTCGTATGGGCCATGAGACCTTATGACTGTGTTTCCCATGACCCTCCCCCACAAATCCTCAGCTCCAGTCAAAGCATGCATAGAGTAGTGTGCAGGGAAGGGACCACCCTTTGGTTTATTTAATTTCCAGTTAAAACGGCCATTAAGCACAAGTTATTCATCTTTCAGTGTCGGGGTAAAGCAACTTAAGCTAAATTAAGTTAATAAGTATTAAGTATATCAAATCTAGAAGCATATCAAAACTCCACTCCCTAAAAGGTCACCATCAAATGAACAGCCTTTCTTGTTGAAAGACCTTGAAGGGAAGAGAATTTACTTCAAGCTCCACTTTTGCTTTGAAACCCAAAATCTACAGGCATTTCTGTCCATCCCTCCAGGACAGTCAGAACTATGAATCTAAAACGATGCAGAGCTGTCAAAATGCTTCTAATGGAAAAAGGAAATTTAGCTGTATACAAAAGTTGGAGCACCTGTCTCTTCATATGACATGCTTATCTAATTTTCTCAGTGACAGTATGTTAACAGATGTGCTACAGGGTGGACACACTGAATACTGTAAAATCATGTTTTAAAAATAATAAAATATTGATCATTTATCATATTTTCTTCAGCCATTAAATATGTTTCCTGTTTTTTGCTGACACTTAAAAAAGGAACAACCTAACCCTTTTCTTAACCGCCATTTTGTCTGTGTCACACCCTGCCATGTCTGTCTACCTGTCCATGTGTTTTTCTTTCGATCATGTGACCTTTGTTGTCTTGCCCTGTGTGCGTCTGTCTGTTTTGGTCATGTGCCCCTCCTGTCTCCGCCCTCTAGGCCCTGTGTTTGTAGCTCCGCCCCTTCCCAGGTGTCTCTCGTCAGCCCTAGCAGTCTTTATACCCGGTGTCTGCCCTTTGTTCTTGTTGGGTGTTTTGTCTCCCTACTGTCTCCCTCTGCACTCCGTCCCAGGAGGACAGTTGACTTGCATCCATTCTAAGGTTCGATTGCAAATGTCAGTTTAATGAAATAAAGTCCTCTGTGGGTGGACAACAACAGACACATAGAAACTTACTACACAAGGGAACCGGGCTGTGACTTACTACACAAGTCTGGGCTGGACATGACGAAACTTACAGAGGACTTCACTGAATCAAGAAGGCAAGGGACCAGTAGGGAGACAAAACACCGAACAAGAACAAAGGGCAGACACCGGGTATAAGACTGCTAGGGCTGACGAGAGACACCTGGGAAGGGGCGGAGCTACAAACACAGGGCCTAGAGGGCGGAGACAGGAGGGGCACATGACCAAAACAGACAGACGCACACAGGGCAAGACAACAAAGGTCACATGATCGAAAGAAAAGCACATGGACAGGTAGACAGACATGGCAGGGTGTGACAGTCTGGAAATGCGTGTGAAGCTTTCCAATGTCACTGTATCGGTATCGGCACACTTCCATTGGAACATTCACATAAATTTTTTTCTGCACCATTTTTATCCATCAAATTCTCCAGCAATGCGGTGATGCGATAAACCGCTAGAAGGTTTGACTTCTCTGGATTTGATTCCCGCAAACCATTTCATGATCTGTTACTCACTGATCTGAAGTAATGATCTGCACAGAAGTCTCATTTGCAACCTAAGCACCAAAATGAGCACACGCTAGCACATTTCCAGGTCCATACCTTCTAAGACTTGCCGATTTCCACTAAGACCATATAATCTGAAACATGTGGTCTTGATAACACTGCAAGAGTCAGAAATCGGTATGGAGATCTATGACTCAGGCGGGAATAAATTCCTCCATTCTAGCCTCTATTACTCTGTTTCAGTAATTCATACAATTATGCTGATGGTTGGGAAAACCTTGAGAGTGTTCCCTTTCGGATGAGACCAGGATCATGCCTGTAGCCTGGAGTATGTGGGAACAGCGCTCCCTTTACTTAGGGTTTGCCGTTTCTAGCGAGTTAAAGTTAAAAGGTTACATTTTGTTTCTGACTTTTACACAGGACTGTACATTGCTCAGAGATCTCCACCCTGACATCATAGCTGTGCTTCGGACTGCCTTTGAAAACAGGATGACATCTTTTCCATGGCATATGTTTCCATTCATCGTTGATGTGTGCTGTATGTGGATGTGCGTGTTAGAGCTCATGAATGAGGAAAAGCTTGAAAGAGAGCTTCACAACTTTGATCCCTTGAGGGACAAGGTCACATCCAGGTCTGCCCTTGCTTTCTAAGTGCTTTTGAACATCTGAATTCTCTATCACTCTCATAAAAATGCACACACGCCGCACATACACTCTGCACGGAGCAAGAGGTGCTACTCGGAGGTTGCAAAAGCTCCCCTTGGTCTCTTCCTCATCCATTTCTCATTAGTTTGGGTTGAGAAAAGCCTCGCTGAAAAGGCTGAGAACATCTAGCCTTGACGGTGGGCTCAGGTGGGGAGTTTGATGGAATTAGTTAATATCTAAATGAAAAAAAAAAGATCTGTACATGAAATATTAATGGCACATGCCTAAGCTCAGTGAGGTACCTGTTACTATAAAGAGGCTCAGCCATGGAGGTGTGACTGACATAAGAACAGAGGGCACATTAAAGTTAAGAGATACAAGGAGAGAGAGAGAGGGGGGGAGTGGGAGAGAGAGAGAGAGAGAGAGAGAGAGAGAGAGAGAGAGAGAGAGAGAGAGAGAGAGAGAGGGAGAGAGGGAGAGAGAGAGAGAGAGAGAGAGAGAGAGAGAGAGAGAGAGAGAGAGAGAGAGAGAGAGAGAGAGAGAGAGAGAGGAGAGAGAGGGAGAGAGAGAGAGAGAGAGAGAGAGAGAGAGAGAGAGAGAGAGAGAGAGAGAGAGAGAGAGAGAGAGAGAGAGAGAGAGAGAGAGAGAGAGAGAGAGAGAGAGAGGAAGAGAGAGAGAGAGAGAGAGAGAGAGAGAGAGAGAGAGAGAGAGAGAGAGAGAGAGAGAGAGCGAGAGAGAGAGCTTATTTTCTGTAGCATGCTGAGAGCGTCAGTTCTTAACCCTGGTTAGCTGAGCCATGTTCACATGGGTTGTTTTCCGTGAAACAAAGAGATTCCAAAATCCAGGGGGACGGGAAGTAAAAAGCAGAATGGAGAACATGCAGTCATCCTCCAAAAAAAAAAAAAAAAAAAAAAAAAAACATGCAGCCAGAAGGAAGATAAAGGTTACCATGGACAATAAATGGTGATAAATTTAAACTGATATTGACAATCAGTTTAATCAGGTTAAACTTTCTCCTATCTAGGTATGAACGCTGGCTTGGAATTGCTGGTATTGCTCTTAACTCTATATTCTTCTATCTGGCTTTCACTACTGGCCTTTGTTCCTGCAGCCTCTGAGCTCATGGTGAGTTTTAGAGCCTAACCCATTCTTCAATAGAACACTAAGCATGATTGTAAATCGCTCTGCATAAGAACATCTGCTAAATGCCATAAATGTAAATGTATGTAAATGAAGGTTTGGCCATTTGTGCCTCTTTTGCTTTACTAATTAACTTCATTACAGAATTTTACTACAATCAAATAATATACATCTTTCATATCTCTGCTGGAGACAACTGTGTAAGCGTAGTTTCTCATGCGCGGGCTACAGTTCTCTGCAACCAAGCCCACCCTTATCACTCAACTAGCAAGACAGAAAGGCATACAGAAAGAGAAATGTATGCAAATGTATGCACCTCCATATATCCTCCACATGAAATGGACTGAGACTGACCGCATGAGATGCCGTAATCATTTGAGCAGCCTCCAAATGACATCATGCCTGGGCCGAACGTCTATACGCTCTAATTATATAACAGTAAGACATATGCCACAAAGTGCAATGCGCTAAACACTAGAAGACCATATATGGCCTATATAGCACTGATTTATATGTCCCTCTGCTCTACAAACTGAAACACAGGCAGTACAGACATGTTTGAGGCACTGGCGTTTGGATCCAGCCAATAAAAGAAGAACCAGGATTTTTTTTGCACAGGGGAAAAGTATATGGTTGATTCTTGAATGAAAAGCTTTGCATCATTTTTTTTATACAGCTTTATTTATATGAATGCTGTACATCATTTTCACAAAATTCCAAAATAGTATGTAAAATGCAAATTACCACTGAGTATAGTCATTTGTAAATCCACTGACCTATACTGGACTCCAACTTCTTTCCCTAGAACCTATAATGACCAGCGGTTTGTCCTACATGTCAGTGCCTGGCTCCATTTAGTTTAGTTTACTCATGTTTTTTACTTCTTTGATGGCAAGCAAACCACCTCCTTTGCTTTTTCTAGTCCTTTAAATAAGTACGATCCTCAACAATACTAAAAACAAAAAAAAAAAAGTTATCCAGCAACATTTTACCAACCCACTGAGTGGTCTTATCTAGCATGCTTGTATCATTAGTACAACATAATAGCTCAGGGGTTTAAACACATGTTAATTTAGTCCAAACTCAGCTTAACCACTACTTCCCCCACTGTTAGGCTAATTTAGTTTAATTTAATTCTAATAATAATAATAACTCCTGAACCCTTTAAGGTGGAATGATTAAATCTGAAGACAAATCTGGCAAATAAGAAGCTGCATATCAACCTTGTTGTTTTAATGCTGGTATTTCCTAATTCTACATACCCTATAACTGCTGTTATACTATCACCAAAGTCAAACTGCTGCTTCAGGTTAAAACTGCAAAACTTTGCTCTTTACAGCCAGTGTGTGGTTTGTCTGTTCCGGGCTACTGTTTTCTTCACCTGATATGCTTTTACTTGTACAGGCTACGTTTACTTTTTATCATTATTTCACTGAAGTAACAGGATTTTGACTGCCACACTACGAAACCCTGGTTACTTTACAACTCACTTGACATTCATGAACGCATGCAATTTCACTTTTTTCCTGGATTGTTTTGTACACTGACCCCCAGTGAATCTGCTTAAATAAACAGCACTTAAGTATAATGTCCCTTTCATCTGGAGTTTAGAGTAGGCCTACAGTTAAAATTCTTTCTGAAACAGTTCACTTCCATTTTAGCACGGAAAGCACGGAAACAAACTGCATGCTTTACTCTGTATATATGTGCATTAATTCATATTTTAATTATGTATTGTGCATGCATGCCACACTAGGAATATCGCTCTGGATAGAAGCTGCTGTATTCGCACTGCTAAAATAGCAATTATATGGAAAGAATATATAGATTGTCATTGCTGAGGTTGTCTGGTTTAGTCCGCAGTATGCTAAAGCAAAGCCTTCTCCTGACAAATCTAATGATGTCATCAAACACAAATATGGGCACCATAAATAACTGTAATAATGGTCCAAATAGCAAAGCATAGCAAGAACTGGATAAGGACTGTACAGACCTAATAAACATCTGTTTTCTATTGTCTCTATAAGATAACCCTATAAGATTAAGGACGTTATTCCCAAAAAATGACCTTTTTCATCAAAGGGTCAAATTACGCATTTTTTATTGTTTTTTAATTCTTATTTTTACCTTAACCTCTACAGGAGACAAACTTGGTGGTAACACTTTACATTAAGTGCTGACTAGCTAACAAGCTGTAACGCATCAGTTAACATAAAGTAATACGTTATCAGTGGTTACATGTAACAACTACATGTTTTCATGTTGACTATACATGTCACAGCAGTTACATGTATACTTAACATTAGTTAACCACTGTTAGGGTATTACCTAATGTTAACTAGTACATTCAGGTTAAATGGATTTGCTTAAATAATGAAATAAGTTCAACACATTGGAGAAAAATAATAACATCAAATTTAAAATACAAAACCTGTGGTAACATTTAATGCTGTATTTTGTTTTTCAGTCTATCAAATTCAGCAAATAGATAATAATTGTGGATTAAGTTCTGCTCTCTGTAGAGTGGCATATGTAGAGGATGTAAATTATTTCCTCCAAAATCAGTAAAACACGTAATTTCACCAGGGGCAACTAAAATTTTGAATTTGACTGTACAAACAAAACTAGTAGACTGTACTAAACTTAAACGAGAGGATGCACATGTTGCCTCTCTGGTGAATCTGTATGATCAAACTCACATCTAAACAAGCACATTTTAGAGCCATATTTTAACAACATAAAAATGCACGGAGAAGCTCCGGTAGTGTAGCAGCAACTACTGCAGTTTGTACATGAGATGCAAATCTGAAATGGAGTCTGCAGACTTGCATCTTTAAAAGTTAATTTGTCCTTGAATTGAGGAGTAAGTACAAACAGGCAAACACTTGAGGATCAAGTGCACTATCATGAGTCATTCTGAGAAGACACTTCACTGCTGTGCGTGTGTTAAAAAGCATTTGGTGAGGATTTTTTTTCCCCGTTTAGGACAACAAATGACTCACAAGCCCACTGAATGTTTACCTGTTTTTACCTTGTAGTTTGTTAAATTAAGTGTCATTTGTTAATAATATGTAAATGAAGGCACTGAGGGGCAATTGCATCTCTCAGTGTGCCTAAAGCTCAGTAGAATTCAAATCTGCAGTCCTTTCTGTACAACTCTAAAACCGGGGCATATTTTAACTTCACAGCTGCTTAAGATATCATATAACAAAATATGAACACAATTCAAAAACCACTAGAGAAGCTAAGCTTGTTAACAGTATGCATTACTGTACTGTAAATCCCACCAACTCCGTTACAATCCTCTATATTATTTTAACAACAAATATCACCCTACTTACATATTTAGAATGAATTTATTCAATGTTCATAAATTGGTACAAGTCAATACCTGGGTGTAACACACCAACAAGTTACAATCAAAAACATATAGACACACCCAGGCAATCACTTCAAGGCTCAGGTTACAAGCCAAGCCACCCACAAACAGCTCAGACACTGTAGATGCTAAGTCTATCACACACAGTCACACTGCTTTTAATATACTGTATGTTTGTTAAACCTTAAAAAAGACTTCTTTGGTTTCTATTTTACTTAGCAACTGCATGTGTTTTAAAAATACATTATAGGTACAAAGTAACTGTCGAACTAACATAAAATTATGAAAATTATGTCATTTCATCAAAAATCTTTCTGTGAGGGAGGCATTCAACTCCTCTGACATCTGGTTCCTATCACTACCACTATGTTAGTGTCTCTAGAACAAAGCTTTTCTTAAAGAAGCGTTTCTTTACATGTTAATTATGTAATTATACTTTACTAACTGTTTATATTTTTTGTATATTTGAGTCATTTGTGAAATAGCAGAACATTATCATTCTTAGCACCACCATAAATATTTTGTCTTCGACTTTTGACACCTTGACAGAGAGATAAATGGAATGACACGAAAGCACAATCCGTATTAAATCCTTTTAGCTGATGTCCAGGGCTCTGCTGACCTTTGCTTTCATCTCTTTTATTTTGCTGCTCAGCATGTCAAGCAACAGCACGCGAACTGTCACAAGCAGTAAACAAGCAAAACTGATAATGAGAAGCAACTCTTTTAAGCCAGGCTGATCTCTCCTTTGGGTCTGAGAAGAGGCAAGAATAAGAAATGGAATCCCCTCACAAACGCGTCCGGGCGATCCCGCATAATCATTCCTCCAGCAAGTGTGTCAAATAATCAACTTTAAATCTCAGCAGGCTGAGCCTCAGCGAAAGCTGGACCCATTAAATTTAAAATTCAGTTTATGTTTTGTGAGGTGTAGAGTGCCTACAAAACACCTCCTGGAACTATTCAACTTTGATAATTGCATCATTATGTAAGATGGAAATTGCAGTTAGCATAAATTTGAGAGCTATATGTGAATTTTAAGGCTTCTGTCAGGTCGCTGGGATGTGCACTAAAAGAGAATGTGGGTGTGTGGGTGTTGTGTGTGTGTGTGAGAGACATTGCTTAATGTTCTTAGCCTCTGATTTGACTCCCTTATAGTCATTAGAATGCAGTGGGAACCTCCAGTTTAGCTACCTACTGATAAGCATATTTGGCTAGCAGGTAAAGAGGGATGTTGGAGGTATAATTGCCACTTTACTGAACTTTGCTTTAATGTTGAGACTACCTGATTGGAACTCAGTCTACTATCTCAAATCTGTGTTTCCGTTTGCATGCAAGTAAACTCACGGCACTTTTGGGTTCGATCTGGGGCCTCTCCATAGCGATTGTGATGCAGTTGAGGAAGATAATGACAAGGACGACATGGTCAAACATCTTGTGGGTGATGATCTTATTGCAGCTCACACGAAATCTGCAAAACATGATTAAGTTGGTTAAATAGTAGACAGAGACATGCAAACGTCAGAAGCTTAATGTTATATGCATTTTAGGGTCTGAATCAGGACACTTAAGGCCAAACATGAAGCCAAAAGTATCTCTGCCCTGTGATGGACTGGTGGCCTGTCCAGAGTTTCTCCCCCCATGAGCGCTGGGACAGGTTACAGCACCCCCATGAAGTTCTTCTCCTTTGGCTATATATCAAGCATCTCTCCTTAATGACAACATGTGAGGCTTAGCACACTGACCCTTCCCATCCCCCTATGCTGCGCACAGTTACCAATGCCCCAGTGTTGCTGATTGCCTGGCATAATGTTGTGTGACTCGATCAGAGCCACTTTGTTGATTACCCAACGTTATTTACCATTTGCAAATCAAACAAAGCCACCAATGTTTTCAGAACAATAAACCGGTCGACCCAAAGTTCACGCCCAGTAACTTATACTAAATTTCTCTGGAAATCAAATAAGTGAAAGGATGATCTATGACTTGTGTGCGGTACTGTGTGGCATTAAAAGCTTGATGCAGATATATACATCCTAATAGCAATGTGCGGACTCTCCATCATAAGTGCCACATTTCTGAAAAGATGCTAATTAAAGATACATAAAGCTGTGTGTTTAGCCACAGGAGCTTCTGTAGTGCTGACTTTATGATTCCTGTGATGAATAAATAAAGTTCAGGGTGCTTTAATGTCTTCCAGACTTGGCCTGATATTAAGGAATTCATGCACAGGAGGACACGACAACTCCAAAGCGTTGTCATGCCAACCTCCTTCTCTCAGCTTCCATCGCTCGTTCTGTAAGAGCAGCTGTGTTGAGCCAAAAAAGGGAAGACAGTAGACGAAGGCAATCCCTGATTCATAGCAGTAAACATGCCCATCAGGGCGGTACATTACAGCACCGTTCTTAGATACGCAGATAACTGTACAGCAGTGAAACTACAGCAGAGTGCCAAAGCTTCTGTCTACCCGAAAAGAGGACAAACATGTTCTTTTACATAATCATGAATCCACATTATAACAGGTTAATGACATGCAAATTGTGCTTCATGTGCTTAGTATATACTAAGAGTAAGCTCCTGAACGCAGCATGGTCAGAGGCTGCATCTTTTTTGGGTTCACTGAAGGAGGAGGAGGATGATCCGCGGCTGTGTTTGATGTTTAATTAGTAAAGCGCTGGCAGAATGTACCGTGCAAAGCTGGCTTTTTCTACCATCTTCTTCCCTTTTAATAAAGCCGTTCTACATGAAGCCTAATGCAAGCCGACACATAACTCAAAAGCTGGGGAAAGTAATGCTGGGCAGTGGTCTGCACATGCTTGGGTTACAAGCTGAAAGCTCTGGGACCCTCCCCTGCCCCAAAAGTGGCCCAGGAATGAATGTTTATTGTGAGGGACATGAGAATAGACACAAAACCCACTAAGCCTAGCAAGTTTAGTTCCAAAACACACATTCCATGAAAAGTCTGAAGCCTTCATAGTGTCGAGTTGCATTAGCACTGGATGTTGACTCAAGCCACAGTGATCTTCGAGCCGGGCACCTCTGCATGAGACGGGCAACTTTGAATACTGCATTAGCGTGAAGTGGCAAAACCTCACCTGGACTCTGGGGGAAACAGGTACAAAGACCAGGTGCTCCTTTGCCGGCACCATTCAGGCTGCCTCCGCTCAAACCACCGATACAATCGTGCTCGCCGACTCTGCAGAATAATGAGATAACAAGAAAAAAGGCCAAACTTTATTGCATATATTTCCATAAGAATATATATCAATAACCAAATATGATAAAAATAGCAGACTGATATTGATTGCATATTTCAAATTTTCTTTAACCAATGAAGCCAAAAGAAAGTGAATCTTAGCATGTTACTCTGCCTGTCCCCATCCTGACCAAGCATCGAGTGTAAAATCCCATTATCACCTTCCGTTGTGGCTACACAGTCATGTGTTTCAGTTTTGACACAGCCTGATGCTCATGTTAACACTGGGTAACCGTGTTGATGCTGACCTGAGTGAGGGAGTTCACATATATGGTAGCATTGGTGCTGTTTTCTCCCGTACTGCTGTGCTGCAAGGATGTAAGGGTCAGCTGATGATGAAGAAATGTACCCATACATGTGCCCCCCTCTCTCTCTCACACACATTACATCCCTGCACATGATTATTTTAGTGTTAAACTTCAGTTTTCATTTTCTCTTGTCATGAAAGTGTAAGAAATTCAAAATCAACATCAACGACCAGCCTGCTATCCACTGTTTACCTTATATGTCTTAAAAAGTCAAAACAAGCTTAGAAAATCATGCAGAGTTGCATACAGAGTTACTGCAGAGTTACTACAGAAAGTGCACATAAAAATCATCTTAATTTAATCTTAATTTTAACTTTTTTTGACAGATTAGCAGGACAATTAGACTTTACTTCCCGTCATGTCCCATTAGCTACTATTTTCCCACACAAAGGCCTTGTTTAACTTGGAAATGCATGACAAGTGGAAACATCACCAAATAAATTTACTACAGTTTTCCTTTTTACACACTCAAACTGCTTTTCATTAACTAGAAGGGGGCAACTGGCACATTGTGTAGTATTGTTGCCACTCAGCAAGAAGGGCCTGGGTTAGATTCCTTGGCTGAGCAACCAACATCTATTTTTTTGTTTGCAATTATTGCTATAAATTTTATATCCAGGACTAAGGAGACAGCAAACAAGTTAAGCTGAGAACTGGTGAGCTACACTTGAAGAGGAGACACTGTTGTTCTCCTTCACAGTCATAAACTCCATATCATTTAGTCATAGCAGCCAGCATTATTTTAGAAACTCAGCAACTGATTCTCACCAAGTTTCCTTCATCGTCACCATTGTCATCTTCACTATGGTGATCGTCCAGTGACAGCTGGGTGGTGGCACCCGTGGGTGAGCTCTTGCCATTGCTGAGCAGGTTGGGTGGACGTGTGCTGTGGATGCTGGCGGATCGGTGCAGGTATGGCACCTGCAGAGTGTCCGGTGGGAAGTCGAACGAGCTGCGTGTCTCCAGCGATTCCATGCGCCTGTGTCTGGGTCTTTGGCTAAAAGAGTCTGTCCTGGAGAGTGACGCATCATCACCCTCTGAGGCCCCTCCACCTCCTCTGCCCCCGTCCTCGTCCGAGCTTGACTGACCATCTCCGGAGAGCAGAGAGCGACGCTCACCAGACTGCCGCTTCTGCCTCTTCAGACTGGGGGCTCGGCCCAAACTGTTCCAGCTGGAGCGCCGGCTGTTCCAGCTGCTGCCTGAACTCCATGGGGCTTGAGGAGAACTTCGCACACTTGACTGTGGGAGGGAAGGGCAATGCAGATGAGGTGGGATGATTTAATAATCATGGTTACAGAACAAATGTTGCAGTTTTGCATTCAAAACATGTAACAACCTAAAGATACCGAAGTGCTTTCAAATAGACTCGTCATCAAAACAATAGCTGCACAAATAGCTGCACCCAGAAAGAATCAACCAGCAGAAATGAAACTTGGTGGGTAGGTTTGACATTCTGAGACAAGCAAATGGCGAAGTTTCATGTTTAGCTGTGCATGTGATGGCCTTATTTCTGTACCTGATTAACCCAACAGCTACGATCGCAGACACTCACTGAACAGAGATGCCCTCCATGAGTCATCCTGTTAGTGCCAGCACTATTGGCAGAGGGATTCTTGGCGCAGTACTACATTCACACAGACCATTACAAAGACTGCCCTTAATACCACATCAACCCCACCGAAGACTGCAGTGATGTCATATGTGTAAATATTGCCCATATCAGTCTAAATATTTCATCATTTATTTTTTACTGGTAACCTTTATTTTTCTTCCCAATAGCACTGAAATCTGACACTTCCAGCAGGGTGCAACTATTCATGAGTGTAACTGTAGTACACAAATGGGACCTCCTGCTTTCAAAGTGTTTTTAAAACCATGTTTTCCGTGTTTGTTTGCAGTAACTATTTTCTGTTGAGGGAAAAAAGCTTTTAAAATTACATATGCTTTGAATTTGCAGTTTTCATGAAATAGCATCATCTCAAAATGCTGTCATACGAATTCATAGATTACCATTTTGAGCAAACCTTAAACCTCATCACTTCCTGTTATTCTGATCAGACTTCTTCAAAACATTCTATAACAATAAAATTTTTTTAATAAAGCAAACATGTTCAAAGTTTGAATTTGTGCCTGAGCTTATCAAAAGACTGCCATGTTACATCTGGCAACAGCTTTCCTACTAGCAGTATCACTACGTACTTCTGACACATTTGATGTGCTACTTTAACTACCCAACTACTGTTTCCATACATATAACCACAAACAGGCCCTAATTAAGGCTACACAGTCTTGCTGATGGAGGAGGAGGCAGGAGCTACACACACCCCTGTTCATAGGTGGGACAGAGGTGGAGAGGGTGAAAACCTTCAAATTCCTCAGCGTTCACATCAGCGAGGATCTAACCTGGTCACACAACACGCACTACATCGTCCGGAAGTCCCAGCAGCGGTTGTACTTTCTGAGAAGGCTGAGGAAATTTGGCATGTCAGCCCAAATTCTCAGCAACTTCTACAGGAGTACGATCGAGAGCGTTCTTACCAGCTCCATCACGGTCTGGTACGTAAACTGCACCGCTCAGGATAGGAAGGCTCTCCAGCGAGTGATCAAGACTGCACAGTTCATTTCCAGAGCAGTCTTCCCCTCACTGCAGGACATCTACAGGACCAGGGTCATCAGGAGGGCCCACAGCATCATCAGGGACAGTACACACCCCCAACACAGCCTCTTCACACTCCTACCGTCGGGCCGACGCTACAGGAGTGTGAAGTCCAGAACAGCCAGGCTGACAGACAGTTTTTATCCACAAGCCATCAGGCTTGTGAACACCTCCTCCCCCCTTCCGCTCTGAAACTGGCTGAACTCTGACTCTGACTCTGACATGCACCCATTAATATGAGCGCAATACATTTACATATTCTGCTGCTACTTTTTATACTTTCTATACCATACTGTTTACTTCTGTACTTGCACAGCGCACTTTACACATGCATATGCACCTTACTTGCATCCATACAGTACTGTACTCTCCCTTCCTTTACTTAGTGTTTTTCTTTACTTAGTGTACATATATATATACTATACTTCTTATTTTTCTCTCTCCTTTTATATTGATATTTATTTTTTAAGACTGTCGGGAATGGGGGGCACTGCAAAGTAAGAATTTCATTGTACAATGTAACTGCTTGTTATGCTGTGCATATGACAATAAAACTCTTGAATCTTGAACCTTGAATCTAGGATGCAGTACGACTTACTGTAAACTACAATAAGCAACATAAAGTTGTAGCTGAATCCTGTTTTTATACAACAGGGTCTGTATTCACAAACCACCTCAGAAGTGCTGATTCAATCTGATCCAATAGCTGTCCTGGATTTTTAGCAGTGATCTGGTTCCTTTGAATGTACTCTGAATTTGAGGCAGCAGATATTTTGTAGATGTGCCTGAGGAACATGTTAAAGGAACAAATGATACTTTGACAGAGTAGACGTTGCACATTTCCAACGCCCAATCAGAAATGTCTGTCATGCGAGTTATCCAGCATCCGTTTCACCATCTAGATCTATGAAATGATATCAGAGGGAAGATATAAATGAAAAAACAAACATTTTCCACCATGACAGTCTGATTTAGCTCGGATGCTTTGAGTTTTACGTTTGTTGCTGTTTTCCATTAGGATGTACCTTTCAGTACATTAACCTTCGTAATGTCTCAACTGAAAAAAAAAATACTAGCAGTGACATGCCCAACACTGCCATAGTGGTACTGCCTTGGCCTGATAAATTCATGATCCAGGCCTACAAAAAATTGTTTCAAATATTTTTTAAAATATCATACCGTACACGTCCACTTTTCTGGAGGTCCCTCCCTTTTTTTCTATATGCAATTTATTTTATCAACATCTAATCAACATTTATAAGGGCATTTCCATTTCCATCTCTGTGTAAAGGTGTTTACTGGCTTCACAGCTGGCAATGAACTGTATGTTGCTGTTGAACCATCACAAATGTTTTCAAACTGATCTTAAATGGTGCCCATCACAGAACCCATTGTACTGACCGGAGACTTCTCATGGCAGCTGGGGTCCATGGACACATTGCTGCCTCTCCGGGACTCGTGGCCCAGCATGGGGTCTCCTCCTCCTGAGATCTTCGGAACAGGCATCGGTGTGGCTGCAGTGTGTGTAATAAGTGGCGGCGTGAGACTGGCCTTTAGGTCCACATGACCATTGATGGGTACGACTACAATCAGAAAGACAGAAGGAGGTAGTGTAGACCCACTCAACATCAACTTTCCTCAGAAAACATGACAGATAACTGCAAAATACATGAGCTACATTTCTTGACATAAATATTTCAGAGTGGCCTTAGCCCTCAGAACAGAGCAGGTTGCTACAGACCGAACAGGAGCAGGAAGAAAATAAAATGTACTATCTGAGCTTACATAGTGCCTTACAACTGTGACTAGGACTCCTCATTGAACCTGTTACATCGCTACTTCTATAACTTTATATCCCTGACTCACCAAGACTCTAAAAATATCGGCCAATAAAGGTTCTTTAGAGTGGTGCATAGATTAACTACTTTTGGCACCCCTCAATGGGTTCTTTACAGAATCATGTTTGTAATTAAGATGCATGAATCTACAGAACTCAAACATAATGTAGCAATTCTGTACCAATTAATGCTGTTTCCTTCACATACATGTCCAAGCCAAGAACCATTTAGGAACCTTCTTCTTACTGTGTTTCTATAATAACATGATGCATTCTTTACATCAGAGCACCGACTCACTATGAGATTTTTCCTAGGGCCCATATGATCTTAGTAACACTACAGGCTTGCAGAGTGCTAGTAGATGTCATATGTTTCTACAGCAGAGGTTCCCAATCTTTTAAACAGTGTGGGCCAAACCAGAACCCACATCTTAATAGACCAATAGTGGAGCCTAGGGGTTATATTTGGCTGTGGTCTAAAAATGTTTTGTCTCCAAATGGTGAAGTAATTGGACAGTTTCATGACTTTGCTAGCTTTTCTCAGCATCCCGCACACAAGGGTTTTGCCACATTAGCAATCCTAGTGACAACAAGTCTGTATTTTATGTGGCTGTGAATGTATTTTAGCATTCGTTCTTGTCTTCAGTGTGTTGTTTTTTGATTCACAGCACATTAAATTCAGCAAATAAACAGTAAATAATTAAAACTAAACAGCAACTGTGCAATCAGGCCTGCAGAGGTTTCTTTTCTGTGGATTCTGTGGTTTCTTTTTAAGTGTTTACCTATTTTCACCTCGAAAATCTCAGACAAAACTTGTCAATAAACCAGGGAAACACAAACTTAGGAGTAAGGCTGCACAGTGGATTTCAGCAGTTGGGTTACTTATTACTGCTGCCTTACAATCAACCGATCCGTGGCATAGCTTAGTCCATGGTCTAGTGTTTGGGAACCCCTGTTATATAGGTTGTACAGGCTACAGGTACCTACTAGCATCATGTTGTTGTAACTGTAAAGGCAAAGCAGCTGATGCCACTAGGTCTCACCAGAAGAAGCTGACACGTCTTTTTTACTTCCACGCACGTCATCGATGCTCCGTGCATAGAAGTCTGCTTCTGAGTCCGACTTTGAGGCATCCCCCTTCATTACATAGAGAAAGAGAGCAGGTGTCAACAGAGGACAGTAAAGAGATAGTAGCTGGAGTTAGGACAGTGTGGGGAGAACAGCGTCAGACAGGTCAGTGTGGCTTTGGCCTTCCCACCCCAGCAGCCCTCACACATAAAGGCCAGAGGGTCACTGGTGTCCATGGGAGAGCCATCCTGGTCTGAGTAGTCCACAACAATGTAGTGCCTGCATGCATGGACAAGTAACAGCCCACAGTACCACTCTGAAACCACTGCCATCGTTCTATCAGCTGTTTGCTTATCCAAGGACTAAATATTTGTCAAATGTGTCATTCGCATGTATTTCTGAAAGCGTGATCTCATGATCAGACCATCTGTTTTATTTGTGTAAAGGCAAATCCACATGGTGTTGAATATGTGTGGGTTTCTCTTTTTTTTTTCCCTTTTTGTATTTTTTCCCAGCCCACTGGAGGAGCAGCTTCAATAGAGCAGGCACGTCCAATAATCAGGCTGTAGAAATAAACACAGCTATTTTTACCAGGGGGCTCGTCTCTTTATTTTGCCCATATCCAGCTTCCCCTCCAGTCTGAAGAAAACTCTGTGTTTCAGTGTGGTCTCGCACAACATATTTTAAACCTGGGTGGTTTGTCAGAATGGCAGCACCGATTAAGTGTCTCTCGCTCTCTATCTCTCTCTGTCTCTCGCTTTCTTTATCTTTCACTCTTGACCTTAAGGAGAAAACAACCCGAAGCCTTCTGCATTCTGTCATTTCTAAGCTTAATGCATATGTCCATCTGGACGCCTCCCGGTTTCAAACATGAAAAGTAGCTGAAAATTGTACTGGGAAAGTGGCATCCTAATGAACCAGTCAATTAACTGTGGAGCGCTTGGCCATGAAACCGATGCCAAGTTAATTATTTTGCAATCCCTTTCGGCATGTGATTTCCATACCTACTGCTCTATGGAGCTTAGGAGAGGCAGAGATAGTAGGATCCATTCGGACAAACCATTCCAACTACAAAGGACAATGTCTCCCATCAGGTTTCCCACAGTACACTCCAAACTCTAAATTTGGAGCAGCTCTTTCTATGCAACGGAGCAAGAGATTTGTGAATGGACAACAGATGAAGTTTGAGTCAGAAACCATTGGGATAACATTGAACTCTTGCGCTGAACACGTCACAATAAAACGATAATTATTTCACACTACGGCTAAAACAAGGGACAGTGAACAGGATTTGTCAATACGGGAAAACACAACAGCAAAAGCTAATAAGACGGCAACGGAAAGAAAGAAATTGAAAAAGTTGTTAAGGTTCTGGAGCGTAGATCTATAAATAAAGACAAGGGAAGGGATTTTTCCCCATCCCTGAGTGAAAACGAAAACAACATAAGCACAGCTGTGATAGGTTGAACTCAGCAAAGTGACACAGCAAACGGTTTTCTACACCAGGTCACTAGGTTCTCTTGGCCTGTATGTGCTGTTAGCCTTTAGGTTTAGCAGCTCTTCGAAACCCCCCCCTTTGTGGTTACTCACGACATGCCCACTGCTCTGCCCAGGAGGCGGCTCAGGTTGCTGTTGTGGAGAGGGCAGGGGGGAAGCCCTGTCTGGCCAAGGCTCAGCTATCTGACTCCTCACTCCCACATGGCCTTTCTGAGCGGAGAGACCAGGCAGAACAGTAAGACAATAGCCTCAGAGATCACTGACTTCTAGAGTTTTCACTGACCTTTTCCACTCCTAGTGTCTGGGAAAACAGAGTCTGATCGATATAACAATGACAGATAGTGAAACCGATTTTAAGTAGCCAAAATTCCAGTGTCCAGTTATAAGTGTCAAAAATTCAAGAGGCTGGATCAATCATGGCATTATTGACTTATAGGACAGATAGCTGTCAACACTGAGATGTCAATAAAGTCACTCCCAGGGGTTGTAAAACTGCAGACACACTTGCTGACTCATTTACAGTGGTGGCGATAAGAACCAGGAGACACAATGTCTACAACACAAAAATATATTAGCTTTCAGAAACAACCAGAGAACACACATGTAAATGGTTCTTCAAGGGTTACTAAATAGGGGGCTTCATAGAACCATTGTAACCATAGAACCATGGTGAAATGGTTCTTCAGACTGATAAACAATGTGCTGCAAATGGCATAGTAACAACAGAACAACAATTATTGGTGGTATATAGGGATATTTTCATCTACAGGGGTTGGACAACGAAACTGAAACACCTGGTTTTAGACCACAATCATTTATTAGTATGGTGTAGGGCCTCCTTTTGCGGCCAATACAGCGTCAGTTCGTCTTGGGAATGACATATACTGCGTCCTGCACAGTGGTCAGAGGGAGTTTAAGCCATTCTTCTTGCAGGATAGTGGCCAGGTCACTACGTGATGCTGGTGGAGGTTCGTCCTTCTTGGTGGTATGCTGACATTACCCTGGATACCGTGGCTCTTGATACATCACAAAGACTTGCTGTCTTGGTCACAGATGCGCCAGCAAGACGTGCACCAACAATTTGTCCTCTTTTGAACTCTGGTATGTCACCCATAATGTTGTGTGCATTGCAATATTTTGAGCAGAACTGTGCTCTTACCTGCTAACTGAACCTTCACACTCTGCTCTTACTGGTGCAATGTGCAATTAATGAAGATTGGCCACCAGGCTGGTCCAATTTAGCCATGAGGCCTCCCACACTAAAATGACAGGTGTTTCAGTTTCATTGTCCAACCCCTGTACAACACATTCTTTCTCAACCTGAAGAACCATTTTACCATGCCATTTAAACCATGAAGTGTTTCTATATGGAACTTAGGGTTCATAACAGAGCCATTGCCTTTACTAAAGAACCCTTAACCTCCTGAGACACCAGGGTCCTCATATGAGGACATTACATGTCTGCTTCTCTGCACCATGATACTTTTTAAAACGTTGACCGTTTGGTCTCATATGAGGACACTGTTTTTTGCCAAAAGAACTTCCTGTACAAAGACAACGTTTAGTTTTTATACTTGTTAGGTCCTACTAATCACAAATAGCTAGGAGGAATTAAAACTGCACACCAAGCAAGTCCGGGTCTCAAGCGGTTAAAGAACTATCTTCTTAAGTGTGGACATGTGTCTTCTGGGTTTTTAGATGTTGATAATGGTAACATCAACAACCATAAACTACTGTAAAACAATGTCTTAGGCATCAGCCAGTATGTTTGTAACCATTTCATATAATAGATTTCCTTGAGGGACCTTCTAGAGATATTAAACTCTTCAGACGTCTGGTTCTTACCACAGCCACTGTAAACAATTCAATTCAGTTGAAATAACAAGTTTTAGGCTTGCTTAGCCAAGGTATTTTGCTTGCAATATAACATGAACGTGGGCCATTCATTCAGTAAAACAGCTTAAATAAATATTTAAAGAGCATCTAGACAATTCTGATTAAAAATTAAATATCCAAAACAATTATAGGGACATTTTTGTCTGGGGTTGCTTATTTACTGTCAGGTTTCAACTTAGTAAATGAAGGCCTTTCACAGCCATTAAAGGGAAAAAGCACAGGGTGGTCACAAGGACTGCTGTAGAGTCTAAAGTGTTAACAATGATGGCCTTTTGTGCTCTAGTTTGACCTGTATGGTCGTAATGGAACAGACCAGGTTGTGACTTTCTCTTAAATGACTGATGTACAAGCATAAACCATTCAATTCTCAGAAATGAACTAAGGATTTTAGCGTATATAAATATGGGACCTCAGCGTTGCAACAGAAAGTTTGATTTGAACTCAAACTTTTAAACCACTGGGATTACTGATAGAGATAATCCACAGGGGCATTTCATTAGGTACAAACGTTGAACATTTAAATTGTCCACGAGAACAGGATACTCTAGGGAATGACTTGGGAACTTGACCAGACTTGCTGAGTTTATTACAGTAGGCAAGTCCACACACAAACTGCGTTAAGAGCTTTTGTGAGTTTTTGTGTTGTGTGGACGTTTGGGGTTTGTATTTGTTCAGTTGGATTGATAAAAGTTACTATCCATTCAGCAAACATGGTATCTAGCACCAGCCGCTCAAAATGCCCTCCGATTGCATGTGTCACCTAGCACAGCTGCTTGGATGGACAAAAATAAAAAAGATGATGTCCGGGGAAACAGAGTCTCCTCAACAGGCTCAAGAGCTGCTTTTATCATTGCCCAGGCTCCAAGCTCAATGTCTGATTGTTTCAGCAGAATTGGCAGTCTTATCAATGATGACGTGCAGAGAAAAGCTATGATAGCAAACAGAAAGAACAGTAACGAAGTCAAAAACACTCTTGGATGTGGGAGCAGTGCTCTAGAGCATCTTACACACAGTGATTTTGAAGCCCATTTAAAGTGACGTCCCATTCTTTTTATTTGCTTTTGTTCGGTAGTCTGGCTGGCTTTGCTTGATTTCACTGTGGCTTTCCATAAGCTCAAATACGTCCTGTCCGCCAGATAAAATAAAGAGGCTCTGCTAGGTTTGTGCTTTGCCTGCGGGCATTGAGCAAGTGAACCTGAAGAGGGACTTTGAGTCGAATCAGCTTCTACCAAAAAAACTAAAAACAAAAAAACAATCACAAGTGACATCGTCCACAAACGCCGGGATCCTCCTGGTTAGTCTCACTGGGTTACATCATGCGAAGTGCTACATACCCCTGAGTCTATTGGCAGCTGAATACAGCTCAGCTGGCCATGCAAGTCTTCTCTCTTGGTCAGTTCCTAAAGTGGAGATGTGTTAGGTGTTTACCACAGAGGGGAAAAGTCATTAGAATGGTGGCAGAACAGTACAGTGATGATGTGAATGACTGTGAGGATGAAATGTTGTGATATTGACATTAACATTAATCATGTAGTATGATGGTGTTGATTTCTCACTCATAGCTCAACGAAACAGCACGTTCTGCCTAGACTACGCTGCTGTTGTGCAGTTTTTGTCATTTTTTTAATCAACTAGAAATTAATCAAAAAAGCAGACTTGAACAGAATGTTAATTGGCGGTGCACAAAATTCATCATGCAACTTAATGATGTAAGCAAACATAATAACGATGTAATAACTATGTAATTAATGAAGTAATTACATTTGAATAACATGGCATTACTCTTCTTTTCGGGAAAATAAGTATTTGAACACCCTGCGAATTTGCAAGTTCTCCCACTTAGAAATCATAGAGGGGTCTGAAATTTTCATCTTAGGTGCATGTCCACTGTGAGAGACATAATCTAAAAAAAATCCGGAAATCACAATGTATGATTTTTTAATAATTTATTTGTGTGTTACTGCTGCAAATAAGTATTTGAACACCTGCCAATCAGCAAAGATTCTGGCCCTCAAAGACCTGTTAGTCCACCTCTAAAAACTCCACCTCCACTCCACTTATTATTCTAAATTAGAAGCACCTGTTTGAGGTCGTTAGCTGCATAAAGACACCTGTCCACCCCACACAATCAGTTAGACTCCAACTACTAACATGGCTAAGACCAAAGAGATGTCCAAAGACACCAGAGACCAAATTGTTGACCTCCACAAGGCGGGAAAGGGCTACTGGGCAATTGCCAAGCAGCTTGGTGAAAAAAGATCAACTGTTGGAGCAACTTGCAAAGTCGCAGGGTGTTTAAATACTTATTTTCCTCACTGTAACCTTTAACATAAAACCTACAACATATGTGAAATTGAATTAAAAGAGAATTAATTTAAAATGCTACATATGAATCAACTCAAACCTGTATTTCAGAAAAATAATACAAAGACAAGTTATTTAATGTTTTATCTCATGAACTTGAGCATGGCCAATACCTAAAACTGAGTGCTTGTGACCTTTGATACCTTAGACCACACTACATTAATAACCAGGATGTTTCTGTAATAGATATCTGACCTGGAATACATTGACAATCTGTGGTCAGTAAACACTGTTCCTTGCTGCATCCACAATGCAAGTTAAGACTGTATTATGCACAGTGGAAGCCGTTTGTGTTAAATGCAAGTTCAAGTGTTCAATGAAAGAAATACATCACAGGAGTCCTGCAGCCCTAGCTGACAAATTCCTTTAGCTTTGAGTCAACAAAGCATTTAGATTCAATCACGGAACGAGCCCGGAAATTGATATTACATGCTGGCGTAACTGAGATCACCAATTTGATCTGATCGCGAGGAGGTATTTGCTGGAAGCTGTGGCCGAGGCATTGCAAAGCTGGCAGGGCTTTCGTCCAGGCCCTGCATCTCCCCGCTTAACATACCTCATTCATCTGATGGTTCCCTTGGCAACCATGACGCACAGCAAAGTTCGGCCAACTAAAAATAAACCTCGCGTTTGAAGGAAAGGATGTGGGTTAAAAATTAAGCAAACAGCTTTAGGATGTACTGGGGGAAAGCAGACCAGACTGAGCAAGAGGCTAAGGCTAAAGTCTTTTGGCACGAGAGCGACGGGACAGAGAATCTAAGCACTTCTGAATTTACTTACCGAGCTAAAGCAAGGAAAACAATGGCTGCCTAAGCGAGAGCTATCTTTTATTATTTATAATAGAGCATTTATTTTTGAAGGCTTCAGAGCAGCTAACATAATTTCCTCTAAACTGCCATTATGCAACGTGAAAGCTATTTCTATCTGGCAGACAAGCATGCAAAAGTCTATAAAGCGGAGACGCTTTGAGCTCCAGCCACTACATATCTTTTCTGAGGCACGCTAGGTGCCTGATTTATCAGAGCATTTAACATTGTTTGCACAAGCAAGTTCAATGTCACGGTCTATAGATTTTTAAGTGCCTCAGTAAATAACTGGCTTTTTTTAACCTAATTTCCTGCAGCAAAACATCTCTGCCTTCACAAAATCAGAGAAAAAGGGGAACGTATCTGACAGCAGATGTGTTTTGTCACACTGTAATGAGCTCATGTGAATTTACAGCAGAACACTAAAGTAATGTACTGTATTCCAGGTTATACAACAGAAACAGATCATGAAAGTTTCCTGAAAGTTGAGATGTTGGAGTTTCACAGTGATGATGGTTTATTTGTACAATAGGACACTGAGGTAGCCATTTGCTGTTGTCAGTTAGCTTTTATTTCCTAATCTAAATGTGTTTGTTTTGCTGTTAGCTTAAATTCATTTTACATGTTTTGGTGCATCAATCATGGAGCTGGTGGTGGTGGTCAGGTAATTGGCTCGTCTCATTATATTATAATTTGTACATATTTGCTGCCATAGATTTACAAACTTTTTACAGCATTTTTAAGAAACTGATACAGTATGTTTAAGTGGAAGCCCTAAAGTGTAAGACAAAAAAGAACCTCTTGATAGTTTAACATGCCAAAAACATCTAGCCTAGCATCATTTGTATAATTTCAGATCATAAAAACCAGAAACTTTTTTGTCCTTTCTACTTTTACGTTCTGCCGTATAAAAACACATATTGTCATGTTGAACCAGATATAAGAAAACATTCACTGGAGAGCTAAGTGACTAACAATTAGCACAATATACCAGCATATATTTTTCTTCCTACCCTTTAGGAACCAGGTAAAAAAAACGTAGCATGCTAATTCTTTGCCGGTTAGCTCCACAGTAAGTTACCTTCTGTTCCACATGAGAGAGATAGATCAGTCAGTCCCTTGATAAAGCTAGAATACAGTACTAATGTTTAGCCACTTAACTCCCCACCCTGCTAGTCGAAGCCGGTATATGCTAAGTCTCAAAAACATACAGTATGAATAAAGATGAGGGAGCAAGCTGTGACGAAGGACCATGAAACTATTCTGCTAATTCTGCCATCCCGGGAATGTGCATTTACGGGACAAAGGCAAAGCTAGCTGGCAAACTGTAGGCTGTAATAAGTACTGACTGACCTTTGTTTGGGAGAACCACTGATGTCACAGTATTAGGAGAGGGGTCATGCTAAGTATGGCTCAAGTGCATCCTCCAGCAATGACACACTGGAGTCATGGCTAGGTCTCTAGTTATGAATATTTTCAGTAGTTTATGGTATATTATACAGTCGAAAAACCATTACTAATAATAAAGGGCTGAAGGTTAGGGAACCAGCTTTTTGACCGGAGGAGTTGCTGGTTTGATTCCCTGAACAGACAAGATGTAGGTTCCCTGGAAACCATGTATAGGGCTGCCCAACGCTATGGGCAGGTGTGCTCACTGCCCTCTAGTGTATGAATGGGTTAAATGTTGTAGAAATTTTTTTTTTGGTTTGCTAACAATTGGATAAGTGCTTCTAAATTCTAATTCTATTAATAAAGAGTAACATAGACTCAGTTGCAGATTTCCATCATCTTTTTAATCTTACTCTTCAGGGCTTCTGTAGATATTCTATACATACCTATAAAATGAAAAGATCTATACTGAGTGAGCTGCATATGCTAAAATGGTTAGCAGCTGTAATTTCAGGAATGTGATCAGCGTCTGGTATATGATTAATTCCTTACTGGAGTACTGTTTTTTCCCAAGCCAAGAATTTCTGCATGCACTTTGGTAATTCAAACCGAATATTTCTGGAAGTGCTGTTGAGAGTGGCTGAAAAATTGACAGGCGGACTTTTCCTCCATGCAATTCCAGCTCCACTGTACTGTTAAATGTTAAAAATGTGCCCTTCATCGTTGCCTCTCCAAAGAGAGAAGATCAAAGCCTTTGTGTTTTTACAGCTTGCGGCTGAAGAGATGGCGTTCAATTAAAACAGTGCAGAAGCCAGTCCACGTCTCTTTTTCAAAGACAACCCCCTCCACCCAAAAAATGATACATAGGTATCGCATTCATATCTTTTGATGAATCCAGGGGCTATCCTTTTCTTTCCTTGTTTTCTTTGTGTCTGACTACCTGCCACGAAGGAATGGTTGCTATGCGTTGGGTGATACGTCGTTGCGTAAGAGCACGGAAAAAGGGAAAGGTGGAAATGGAGGGAAGAATGTGAGACAAAGCGCCGCGAGGTGAGCGGAGCATGGAGCTGGCACGGGATTGATGTTAGCACACGGTTCTTTACACGATGCTCCCACAGTGAACACAGAACACGGAACTCATCATTGCCTGCTGAAAAATGTACACCGTTAGACAAAGAGGTGAGACAGGACAGGTAGAAGAGGAGGAGAGAAGTGTAAGAATAGTGGGGTGGGAAAAGACAGACTTGGACGCTGATTTGCTGGCAAGGAATGTAAAGAATGGAAAAGACAGGAAAGGAAAAAAAAGAAGACCAAAGACAAAACAGTAATAAAAAGATGGGAGGAGTGAGTGATAATGTGGGGATGCGGTGCAGAACGCCATCCTACCTCAGTCTGGAAGCCCTCCACTAAGATAGCCACAAGCAGGTTGAACAGGACGTAGTTCCCAAAGGTCATTAGGGCGATGAAATACAGAGCGGCCACAGGAGAAGTGGAGGCCATGCCGTTATACAGCACCTTATTCCAGTCTTCCTGAGTAAGGATCTAATGGCAGATTGGAAAGTTACATTCTATGCATCATTACACTACAAAGTGCAGCACTGTGCAAAAGTCAGACACTGACCTTCGTTTATTTCCTTTACAGTCAAAATGTCAACGAAGTACTTGCTTTATTCATTTATAGAATAACTAAATATAATATCCGAGTTTAGTTGGCAACAGCTGGGATTTTTTTTACCACACCACAAAAGTTCAGTCTTAAAAGTTGTTTGCATTTTCTGCTTCTCACAATCCAATAATCCACAATATGTCCTATGATGTTGAGGTTTGGAGTTCTGATTCTGTCCTGTTCTAATTTAGTTTGTCTTCCCAGAATGAAAAGATGAACAGAAACACCTGTAGATTATTTTCAGATTTGAACCACAAATGGATCCTACTTTTCTCCTCTCTCAAAGCTAAAGGCCTTACTTTAGTCTGTTCCTTTATTTATCTACTGGGAAGACTTTGTATGGTCTACCAGACTTTGTATGGTTTTCAAGAGTTCCCATTTTCTTTGTACTATTTTCCTTAAATTTTCTCTTTCCTTGTGCATCTTCCATCTAATCCTCAAACAGAAATATCTCCTGAAACACAAACAACTTTTGGTTAATGGCTCTTTTGACCAGAATGTAGATAAATGAATGTGGTCATCTGACTGTTGCCCAGTAATGGATAGGCTTTAAATCCAAATCTATACCCTCATTTCAAATGTAGTCAATCTTCCAAGACATGCTTATTGCCAGCTCATTCTTTAGTTTTGCACAAGAGCTATGAAGCTAATGTGGCTATGAAGCAAAGGAACCCTATGTTTACTAATTTGCTTTGTGCAAGCTGCATGTCTAAATCAGCACACCGGCCACAAATCATGTTACATTGTTGAGTAATCGTAAGCAGAATTCTGGGGTACAGGCAAGGGTGCAGGAGATCAAGTGCACCAAATACGTCTAGGCCAAATGGCTACACTTGGTGTAAATGGAAAATTAGGTAAATTAGACTTTCTGGAAACGTTCACTTTGAGAACAAGCACAAAGCAAATTTCAGTTTTATAATGAACTCCAGGCATTTTCACTTTTATCATTTATAATGTTTATATTGTTATATATTGTTCTGTTCATCTATCTTATTTTTTGTACTGAGTACCTTGCTATCCCTTTGCTGCTGTAACACTGCGAATCTTATTACTTTCACATTACTGCATTGAGAGGACTTGCCTGAAACACTGTGACAATGGCCCACAACAAAGAGTCGAAATTCTTGCGGTCCGGCATGGTGTCACCATCTCTCTCCGAACCAAACTTGCACCCAAACAGGTGCATGCCCAAAATACTGTTTCAGAGAAAACAGAAGAGTTCATTATTGACTTCATACAGATGTACTATTTAGAATAATGGCAAAGTAAATAAGGACTACTGAGACTAAGTCCTCCCCCACTCTCAAAGAAACAGCCATCAAAATAAGGTTTCATTGTTCCATCCATCCATAAATGTTTTACTTCCAGCTAATACATTACTAAAAGCTGGTTATTTTGGACGTCTGTGGGGCTTGACAACAGTAACGCCACCAAAAGGTTGTTAAAAAAATATAAGCCCTCAATGTATAGCTCCACCCTCCTGCATACTGCAGTCAATGTGTGGTGGAATGGTCTGGCTGTGATTTGTTGGAAGACACTGAGAATCAGATACAGGAAAACTGTGTGTCATAGCACTGTTTAATGCAGAAACTTCTCCATCTGCTTCATGAGAAGTCTATATTTATTCAATTTACATTTCTGCAGTTTCCAAAAGACACCTTTTGGGATGTGCAATATTATGTTAGCACTATCCTAACAGGAGCATTTTAGCAGCTGTCATTAGAAGCTGTTTGTAACACATATTCAGATGAGATATGTTTTAGCATTTGTACCTTGCTGTCCATCATAAAAGATTTCAGTTTTAATATTTAAGTTCAGCTTATTTAATTGATTCATTGCTGTGGTTGCAAAATGCCTCCCAAATCTGACACTAAAGTGTGTAAGCTATTACACACTCTTACTCCATAGAAAAACATGAAGGCAGTGGTTTGCATGGGTAATTCTAGCAGTGGTTTTTATATAAGAAGGGCTCTCATTAAAATGTGTGGGAGGAGCCTCAAGGCAGCGCATTGGTGTGCATTCCATTAAACCTGGCTGAACTAACCGGATTTAGCTTGTTGTTAAATAATAAAATATGAAATGTCTTTTGATAAGACGCTGCATTAAGTGTATGTGAGCAATAAAGCAGTTTCCTTGAATGCAATATTATTTCATCTATACAGAATTCCGATTTCACTGGGTACAATCTCAGGATTTATGTGAGCATTATGTTGTTTATTCAATAATTCCTTTGACGATCAGCAACATTCAAAACATACCCTATTCATGTATATATATATATAAGTATTGCTCCTGAATGACTTTATTCTGTTCCTATCCAGGTATTCCAAAGCCTTCAAATGAAGTGCTATTCACTTGTTCCATAGTTTGTAAATGTGTAAATGTGTCACTCCTGTTTTGACCTGAAGATGAAGATGAAGAGCATGAGGAGCATGCAGAAGGTAGCCACGTTGTCCATAGTCTTCATCAGCACCACCAACTGCCGCTGCAGAGCCGGCATGAAGCGCACCAGCTTCAGCACCCGCATCAACCTGAAGGTCCTCAGCACTGATAAACCACCGCCCTGCTGACCCACAATCTCCCAAACACTGCAACACACATTTACATACACACAAACAGGTTAGATCTTATGGAAGGTCAGGACACAAGGTCATGCATATAAGCCCAACGTGTGCTGTAAATATGTAGCTCCCTTGTAGATTGGCATTGTTCTAAATTCTAAACCTAATCTTAAAGGAGTGGTCTGGCAACCCAGGCTTAAATCTTAAAACTTACATTGCTAACATTGTTAACAAACACTTAAAGTCAGTGGTCACTGAAATGTAGATATGCAACAAACTCCACCACAGAATCCAACTACCCTGCATGTTCAGGAGCATTACATGAACATGCGGGTTCAGCTGCTGTCTAAAATGGTTTGGTTACACAGTGCAGTATTATGCATTTTCATAGTTTACTGTAAGCCCTAAACCACCTAAGCCTGTGCAAAGATTTGGGTTCTTCTGACGTCTAGTGTTTGTTAACAATGTTAACTTTATAGCTCCAGTACTAAACCGAAGAAGCAAAATCTGGACACTGGATTTGTGACAACTGAAAAATAGAAGCAAAGACATGCATGCATAACCTCCAGCTTTAGGACTAACATCCAAGGTGACATGCTTTTCAAGACCAGGATAAACAGTAATATTTTAAAACCTCAGGGAGTTCAAATACATGAAGCAAATGCAAAATTGTCACAGCGTCATAAACAGACGAATATGAAATTGCAATTGTCATTCTGACAGCTGACAGTCATCTTCCTGAACAGCTAGCAGATGTCACATCATTCACTAATGGCTGCAATTTGTCAGGGTGCCACTATTGTGAGGTAACTGCCAGAGAGATTCGGAATAATGAAGATGAACGCACCCTTGGCGCATGCATGCTGATGGAGTGTTTCTAAACTCTGCGATTGCTGAGGCGCACACACCTGATTACCACAATAATGCCGTCGAAAATGTTGTAAGGGTTCTTGATGTAGCCGAAAGGGCCGTACACCAGCAGCTTCAGGAGCATCTCCAGGGCAAACAGGCTGGTGAAGACAATATTACTGATCTCCAGGGCGTTGGTTAACTCATCAGGCTGGGACAGGAGGACAGAACAAGCAACAGAAGGACAAAGTCAGAAATACAGCAAATCAAGGAGAATTAAAAGCACTATTCCCGGTTCACACGTAGGTGCCAAAGGGCATTTTGGTATTATTCATGTTGTTATTAATGTGTATTTAATGACTTGTATATATGATATGTAACCTGAAAGGAATAAATAAAAAACAAATAATAGAACTTAAATATTGCCACAATTTAAGTGCAGCTAGAAAACATTCTTGCCTTGGCCTAGCTAGATGTAAGCAAAGGTCTGACCCCCAGTTTAGTGACAGTGTTGATTTGGAAAGTTAAAATAAGTTAAACGTACTTTATATACAATTTAAACACTTTACTTCAATGACTGAAATTTTTTTTTCTGCTAATTTTAGTACAAAATTTTTATTTGTTTTGTTACATTTCATATTTCATATACAGGGGTTGGACAATGAAACTGAAACACCTGGTTTTAGACCACAATCATTTATTAGTATGGTGTAGGGCCTCCTTTTGCGGCCAATACAGCGTCAGTTCATCTTGGGAATGACATATACTGCGTCCTGCACAGTGGTCAGAGGGATTTTAAGCCATTCTTCTTGCAGGATAGTGGCCAGGTCACTACGTGATGCTGGTGGAGGTTCGTTCTTCTTGGTGGTATGCTGACATTACCCTGGATACCGTGGCTCTTGATACATCACAAAGACTTTTTTGAACTCTGGTATGTCACCCATAATGTTGTGTGCATTGCAATATTTTGAGCAAAACTGTGCTCTTACCTGCTAACTGAACCACCAGGCTGGTCCCACACTAAAATGACAGGTGTTTCAGTTTCATTGTCCAACCCCTGTATGTGCATGTGCAGAGGTGTGTTCTCTGTCAGGATGCGTACATCATTCAACAAAACATGTCATCTGACCAGGACACCCAAAAAACTGTATGCAACTCTAAAGCAGTGTTGAACTGCAAAAGCAGTCTACTCAGTCTACTCACAGCAAAGAACTTCTGTTATACGCCATAACTTTTATTTCCGCAGCATTAAATAAAACTGCTAACAATGCAAATTCATAAGAATGTTGAACATTCATTGTCTGTATTTCATGTTTGAAATTGCCTGGCTGTTGGACGTGTCAGAAACTACACACATGCAAAATTAAATATTAGAAAAAAATAGATTATAGATATAATATTAATGACAATCTCAATGAATGTTTAAACACACTTTGCCCAGTGGACTAAGACACGGGTGAGGTTGTGGACAGTGAACATAAATTAAACATTTGCAAAAAAAGTGCATACCAGCTTAATATTGAGCTAGTTAGTGAGAATGCGCTACGCCATATCTGTATTCAGAAACAACCAAATGCTGCGGAGATAGCAAAATGGTGCAGGGCGGGAAAACCTGGTCTGTGAATTCTGTCAGTGTAAAGTTTCTGCAGGAGATCTATTCCTTCCCCAGGTGAGCTACTCCCACCCTGAACAAGGTACTACACCGCAAATGAACTCCCACCCGGAACAAGCTACTTTCACCTGAAATTAGTTACTCCAGGCCACATTAGCTATCCACACGCTCAGTGGATGTAAATGCTGTTGTAAACATTTACATTTTAGACACCAAGGTGGTACTATTTCAGACTTTCAAAGTTCTCCCACTTCCACAAACAAACAAACAACTAGACAGACCTTAGATATCCCAAACTTTATAACATTTTATACTTTTTATATTCATGTTTTTTATGTCACTACAGAAACAAAGTCTGTGCCTCAAAGTCTAATAATCAGTCTGTACCATAAAGGTCTCTATAGAACACATATTTTCTACAGGTAAACAAACATTTTCGTGTTTTAATGAAATTATATAGATTAGATTTTATATAGATTAGAGCAAAACCGTATGTATACTGGCTAGTGATTTAGAATTAAGATCATGATTGATTTGAAAATATTTAGTCTAACGGTTTCCAGTACAACTTTAAACCACTTTTCCAGAATGGTTCATAAGTGCCTGATTCATTGCAGTCCAGCATTTTTCAGCCTAATCTGTATCTGCAGGTTTGTAGCAGGTATTCAATTTCCACATACAATAATCTTATAACATATTGAAGTGACAGGGCATTGCTTTCTCTTATAATAATGTTAGTCTAGAATGCTAAAATGCATACATTATAACGGACCACATGCTTCAGAGGTTACAAACAAAGGTTAGATCGATACTAACTAGAGCACTCCTTTAATAGGTATGATATTTGTTCATAGGAATTGCTATTACATCCAGCTGTGACTGACAATAATGTAATGTCACACTTTCCAAAGTCAACTCCTATTGGATGTATAAGGACACATGAAGCCAGTAAATATGGGCCAAGCTCAGACCATGTTCCAGTGAAGAGGCTGCTTGCTTATTTATCTGTGTAATTACTCATACACAGTTACATGCAACAGTTTAAACACTCCTGAGCAAATGACATTACACCACTGGGACAAAAGTATAGGTATCTCTTAATCATTAATTCAGGTGATTCATTCAGTCCCATTGCCACAGGTGTATCAAATCAGGCACTTAGCCATGCATTCCGCCTTTACAAACTTCAGTGAACGAGTGGGTCGTTCTTAAGAGCTTACTGAATTCAAGCATGACACTGTGATAGGATGCCACTACCGCAACTCAGTTTCTGAAATTTCTTTCCCTTCTAGATAATTCATGATAAACTGTCAGTGGCATTTTTGAAAAATGGGAGTGTTTAGGAACCACAGAATCTCAGCCACAAAGTGACAGACCACTTAAAGTTACAGAGCGGAGTTGCCGAGTGCTGAGGGGCATAGTGCGGAAAAGTCACAAATGCTCTGCTGACTCAATAACTGCAGAGTTCCAAACCTCCTCTGGCATTAACATCAGCACAACTGTGCCGGGAGCTTCATCGCATGGGTTTCCATGGCCGTGCAGCTGCAGCTTTACATCACCAAGCACGATGCTAAGCGGATGGAGTGGTGCAGAGCACGCCACCACTGGACTCTGGAGCAGAGGAGTGATGAATCCTGCCTCTCTATCTGGCATTCTGATGGCTGAGTCTGGGTTTGGTGAAAGAACATTACCTGCATGACTGCAAGTTTCGTTGAGGAGGGATAATGCTATGGGGTTATTTTCGAGGTGTTGGCCTAGGGCCCATAGCTCCAGTGAAGAGAAATGTTAATGCTGCAGTGCTCCAAAACAGTTTGGACAATTGTACACCTCCAACTTTGTGGGGTAGGCCCTTTCTGTCCCAGCATGACTGTGCCCCAGTACACAAAGCAAGGTCCATAAAGGCATGGTTGGGAGAGTTTGGTGTGGAAGAACTGGCCCGCACAGAGCCCTGATCTCAACCCATTCAAACACCTGGTCCAAGCAGAGCGCTGATCTCAACCCAAAAGAACACCTTTGGGATAAACCAGACCAGTGACTACGAGCCAGGCCCTTTCGTCCAACATCAGTGTTTGACCTCATAAATGCTCTCCTGGATGAATCGGCAAACATTCCAACAGACATACACCAAAAGCATTCCTAGAGGAGTGGAAGCTGTTCTAGCTGCAAAGGGGGGACCAACTTGTCACTGCCTATGGATGGGATGTCATAAAAGCCCCAGTAAGTGTAAAGCGTATGTGTCCCAATACTTTTTCTTATAGGGATTAACAGTGCAGGATTAATAACCCCAATAAAAAACAAAATTAAACTCACTTAGGCTACATTCTCTCTCTCTCTCTCTTTCTCTCTCTCTCTCACATTTTTTTCCCTCTTCAGCAACACACATCATCTTAAACGACTGTACGCTGCACCATATCATTCTAATCAAATCCCTCCAGTGCAGATAAACTACAAAGAAAGTGCACTAAGATTCACTGGCGTAATTGATGGTGGTGGTGTGGTATGCAGACCATGGTTTTTATGAGGTGCTGGAGAACTGGACAGCAGGAATGTGGGCATGTTCATATTTCGCTGTCTTTCTTTTTTTCTTTCGATTGTTAAAATGAGACCTAACCCAGAAGTATGCTGTTTTAACGTGCAAACCTTCTCAGGCATGCAATCATTTACTTATCAACAATAACAGTGACTTTCGGAACACGCATTTCAGCCTATTAAGCATAACTTTAATAACGCTGTGCCACATCATAGCAATTAAATCACAACAAAAATCGAATTACCAAGAAGATTGTTCCCACAATGCAATGAGAGATAAACATGATTAAGTATCGTGCAAGAAATGAGAAACAACAACATGGTTGCTAATTGTTTTTAGTTTGATCTGAACCGAGTGCTGGCTATCAGTACATTATGATGAAGTGTGGAGCTATGTAAGTCATTGGACAGTGACACAATGTCTTTTCATTGTTTTGGCCCTGTACTCCAGCTTACAAAATTTAAAATGCCAATATGACTATGAGGTTGAAGTATAGAATTCCTGCTCTTTTTCTCGAGGGTATTTACATCTATACTGGTTGAACTTTATAGTAAACCTGTTTAGTGCATATCTGCATGTTCATGCTGTATTTCAAAGATTACATAATTTGCTAGTTACAGTTACCCTTTCCATAGTGGCAAAATCCCATGTTATATGAACCAACAGAATTGTTTCTTTCTTACCAGTTTGGAGATACAAGCTCTTGGTCAATATTTAGTTTGTGCAATAGAAGAGGAAGAGTGTTCGCTAAAAACTTAGTAAATAGTAAAATAGGTCATCATGAGACATCAGCACAAATCAATCAGAGATATGGAGAAATCACTAGCTGCATCTGAATTACTGGTTCAGTGCATCTCGCTAAGAAGCAAGAAGCCACAGGTGAGGAATTGCTAATTAAACAGACCACAGCAGAAATAATGAATTTCCACATTTCCACTATAATGTTCAGGGATAAATAAGTATAACTCTTGAAATGTGTTTTACAGTTTTATACAGCATCCTGTCTTTAGTTCTGGGAAAACATGGACTGTAGGGGCAGACTATACTGTACCAAACAACAGTAACATTATTCTAACAATAATGCAATGCTACATCAAAACATGCAGCATTATTAGGCTACTAGTAATGCCCCAACCCCCTTTGGGTTATAAGGTATTTTTGTTTCTGATGACGTTTGCCTCATAGGAACCATGTGACTTGGACTTGGCTGTTAGCAACCTACACTGAAAGTGACTTTTCTTGTTTTAGGCTCTTTTCTTGTTTCTTGTTTCCGTTCAGAACATCATTCAGGCTAGTAACAATAAAGACACAAGTGAATTAACAGCTAATTCAAAGTTTTGTCAGCAATCCATGATGTGTAGATTTAGATTACTCCAGAGTATATTAGAAGTTGTTGTAATTTTTTCTGATTTTTGTTGTCATCTTTTGCCTTTATGCAGAATACGGCTTAGCCAGTAACATACCTTTACTTTGTACAGTATATTGTAGTTATTAAACAAACTATATACAAACTGAAGACTAATTGTGAGTATTGTTAATGCGTAAACCTTTGAAAGAATAGCTGGTTGGATTAATCAGTTGTATTAATTGGAATGGCTGTTCTGATTATTAATCTGAAATAAAAATAGAACTGTACTTTTTGGACTTGATAAAACATTTAGATTTAGAGGGAATTCGACCGTAAGTGTAAAAAGTTTCATAAAAAGTTTAAAGTCTATTTTCTAAAATCCATGTGCATATAAAATGTTTGCTTGCAATATGTAGCAGTAATGAATAATCAACACATACTTTCAATCATGAATGTAAACTTTTCAATAGATGCAGACTGTTCATGTATTAGATATGGATCAGTCAAAGACTACTGTATAGAGAACAACACGTAGTACAACAGGATCCACCATATAATGCCAATCACTCATAAGCTTTAAAAACAGTCACAGGTTATAAAAAACGAAGCATAAAAACTAATAAAGAACATTATTCAAATATGGCACTGTTCATAACCTAAACCATGCACACTAACTTGTCAAGCATGGTGGTGTACATTTGAATGGCTGTCAGTGCAAGTGGTCTGGCTAGTGACAGAATCATCTTATCAGCTAAGATGCAACTCATCAAAGTGAATGGTGTTTAACCACAGAATAGTCTTGCAAGCCAGACATCAGGGATTCTGGTGTGTTTACCATGACCAATAAACACCTACTTGAAGAGGAACGAGTCATTTTCTATGTGACATGCAAAATAACCAAACAGAGGCTGTTGTTTCTTGGTGACGGGTGGCTCTCGAAACAGAACTACAACAAAAACACCCTTGAGTGAAAGAAGTCAAGATGTGAAAGGGTAAGCATGCTTGAGCATCTTGCTTCAGAGCTTTAAAGAAAACTCTTAAATAACTTTAAAAATGTAATGAGGTGAACTTTTCTGCAGTCCGCTAACTATATATAAATACTTATCTCTGAAACGCTCCCGTTATCACAATGTGCAGAGCAGGTAACTGCTTGGAAAAGTGTGTTTCCATTGGACTGATAAAACCCACTGCACGGGCATTCACATGGATGTACAGATAGCCAGTATGAATGGGACTGACACAGTCACAAGGTTGTGCCCAGCAAAGTGTGCTATAGATATTAGACTCAGTAAGTATCAGTACATAGGGGCAGAGAGTCCTTTGCAGGAACCAAATGACTCAACATACACCACGAAGACTAACATTTGTAGGGTTCAAATGAAAAATCTGAGTCAATTACTTAACCCAAATGGCCCTAAGCATGCAATTCACTTACCAAAGAGAACACTGAGTTCACAAGCAGCAGTTACTGACTTTTAGTACTCAACAGAAAATATATTCTACATCAGGTATTGTCTATGATCTGGTAATTAATTGTTTTAATGGAAAAGAACAGAATTTAGAACTAGCAGGTCCACACATAATTCAAATAGAAATATAATAAAATTTACCAAACATTTCTCCTCAATCTAAATAACTAAATAGAAACAATGTAGCTAAATAAAAACCATGTAGTTCAATACACTACTAGCTACTTTCCAGGAGATGTAACTTAGCAGGCTAAGCTATGTGATTTAATGTAATTGGGTTATTATGTAATCACAATTTAGATTTTACTTTAAGAGCACTTAGAAGCCTTTTTCTTCTGTATGTTGAAAGAACCTGACTATTAAACAGTCGGCTGTTAAGTCAGTCACTAGGGATTTGCAGCCAGGTGCAAAACATGAAATCTAAGATAGCATTCTTTTGCCTATTAATTATGATCCCCTATGAATCTATAAATCTATGTATAAAAGGGCTGCTGTGCATATATGGCCTCCAAAGAGAAGTTACCCTCACATTAAAGTTGACATTTTGCACTTTAGCATCATTCTTATTATTTCACATCTTCATACCCACGACGCTTAAGTGCTGAACAAAACCTGTCACTGCCCAGTTGCTTATGGAATGCACTGTATCTGGAGTTACTGTGACATTTGACAGGGCAGGAGAAAGTGGCAGCATGACGGATGTGAGTAGCACAGGGCAGGGTGCGGTTGCCCAGCAGGAGGCTGAGGAGGGCCTCTGTGCAGGACGAAGCCCTTCACTTCAAATCAAGACCATTTGTAGGGAAAAAAACAACACATAAAACACTCAAACCTGTGGGGAAGCCTCTTCCAGGAAAAGGAGAGCCAAGGACAAACACTGCACCAAACCTCGGCACAGATGTTTTTCAACTTTATTCCACAGGTTTCTTTCATATAAATTCATTTTCGGTTGGAGTTTGGGATGTGTCTATTCAGTTTAGGGATGTCATTATCAATCACATCAATAATCAAATAATCTAATCATCACGTGGCAAGTTATTACCTGATCTAAAAAAATAAATACCAAAATAGGATACATCACTGCCAGAAACATAGGAGGCCTCAAAAAGTATCGACTACCCAAACGGATCCAAATTGTGAGAAATATTTCTTGTTGGGAAATGCTGCTTACATTAGTATTCAGCCCTGCCGTGCCTAGTTTACACAGACGAAAGATATTCTCCTAATGAACCTGCAGTTGGTTTACAATTGGCTTTGTGAATCAATATAGACATTCATATTTGATCAATTAAAAGGCAACTTAATTCATGTATCGTTGGTCAGACCGTGAGTCGGTTTCCTGTGAAAGGGGAAAAAACATTGAAATAAAGACCAAAGGCCATTCTAAGAAAGAAGACATAAAGACATGAACTATAGAGAAAATGGCTACAAAAAGATATCCAAGTGTTTGGGCATTCAAGTGAGTGCCAATGAATCAACTGATGAAATTTTGGATCAATTGAGGAAAGGCCGTACCCAAAAACTCAGCATCAGAAGTAGTGGATTTATGAGGGAAGCCCTAGAGATGCCAACAATCACTTTGAAGGAATTACAGTGTTCAGTGGTTGAGACTGGAGTAAATGTGGACCAGTCAGGAGTATCAAGAGCACAGCTCTGCACTTGGCCTATATGTGAGGGTGGCTAGAAGGAAAGCATTACTGAAGAACAACCCATCTACTGTAGGTCAAAAAAGCACATCTAGAGTATGCCGGAAATCATCAGTTGTTTGGCCAAACCTAACACTGTCCATTCCTCAACAATCACCGTCCCAACAGTGAAGCATGACAGTGGCAGCATCATGCGGTGGAGATGGACAATGGGGAATGGACATCTTGTTAAGACTGAATGCTGAATGGATGGTGCAAATGCAGGGAGATACTACAGGCTGCTTCAGCCTGCTAAAAAAAACAAAAGCTTAAGAGAACCTTCACCTTTCACCAGGACAGTGGCTCCAGGCACAAGGCCAAGGCAACCCAGGAGTGCTTCAACAACAAATAGATAAATGTTCGACAATGTCCAAAAGTCCAGATCTCAGTTCAGTTCTGTCGCATAACAACCAAACCCACCTGAAAATGTTGGCACAATTCTGACATGAAAAATACCAGCTACTCAGTGCGGATTAACTGAGATGTAAATATGAATAGATGATTATTAATTAGATTAATTAGAGCTTACTCAATTAATCATGTCAGCCCTAATTCCTTTATTATCTGTTTTAGCTCAGATCCAGTGCCACACTCTGCAATTGTCTGGGACACAGCAGGTGCTTTTGAAGAGGCTCCAGCTACACATAGCTCTTATGCCTGAAGCCCCAGTCCGCTCTTTAGCTGAACTGCTCTTAAGAGCTATCTCACCAGCTTTAATCTCCCACTCCTGCAGCATACAGCCCAACTCATTCCAGTACGCCCCTAATCAGATAGCCCAGCATAACTACACAGACGCTGCACTTTCACATGGTGCTTTAATGCAATGCTGCTTCTATCCTCAATGTCCTAAATACACTCTATAGCTTATATGATTTATATATTTATATATGTATATTATGTATATGCTTTGCTGCATGTAATTCTTCATGGCTGGCCAGGTGTCTTGTGTTATTAAGGTAGCACATAACACTGGGCTGCATAAGCGTTAAGTGGCTCTGAGTATATGTATGAGAGAAGCGTTGCCCAGGTCAGTCAAGCTTTATTATTCTTCAGTGCATTTAAAAACAGTATTCTGTTTTGAGATGAAGACTGTCACTGTTCATCATCCTCTTGCAAACAAGCACATAGATAAGGATCCAAAGTCTTAATTACAATACACAGGAAAAGATTTATGCTGCTCTAAAATACATTTGGCAGTAATCCCGCCAGCGGCCTTAAGATTTAAATGGACATTTTTGCAAACATATGAGCTCATTTAACTACACTTTGAAAGGGTATTCTGGCTCACCACCACAGTTGACTGAGACTGGAGGTCGTCAGTACCTCAGGAACACTGACAAACACTGACCGCTGACTGAGTTGGTTTAGTTGAGGTTCCTAAAAGGTTTTTATCGATTGCCAGAGAACTGTGAGTTTGATTCCTGAGTAGTCTACAAGTGTGTAAGTGGGCCTTTTTAATTAAATATGGCGTGGTGCTACACATGTTTTTATTATTTTGAATAGTATTGTTACTGTTTTTTATATCAGTCACCCAAATTCAATAACTGTCAAGTCCCATCCGATGAACAGATCTCCCAATATCATCCCCTGAACCATGGGACAGTGTTAAACCGTGATTACTAAAGCTGGGCCTTCAGTTTGAGCCATGCATGTCAAAACCTTCTCCAAAACATGAGGAGGAAATCTACCGCAGCAGTACTGCTAATTTCTACTAGCATTCCTACAGGATTCTAGCAGTTTGTTAGTGCCAAAGTAACAGTGAGGCATGTTTTGGCCATTGTAGATTAAATAGACATTTAAGCTTCTAATACACACTCCATGTTTTCCAATGATGTATCCAGGACCTCCAGAAGATGTTTTTTCCCCCACAAAATTGATCCCACTTATAGTAAATCATAACATGTCTTCTTGATTTCTCTGTAACTTTATCCTGATGGGTAATCCAATCTGTTAGACCTTCCTTCAGGAATCCATGTCCAATCACAAGCTTGCATAGCTATACCTGACTTAGATGGAACGGAGATTTTTTTTTCCATTGGACATATCAAGAATTTAACTCCTTTTGTTTCCAACCAAAACTAAACAATAAAAAAGTAGTACTGCAAAACTTACAGAGATTAAATACAAGCAACTTTAAATTACAGACATGTATTTTTTGTAGTTCTCAGAAATCATTAGGCTGGGTTGCAGATCCTGAGAATTCCCCTCATCTTATTGAACTGCCACTAACTGCCAAAGTTCGGCAGCTCAATGTACTTGGAGGAAAACACTAATTGCCAGTTCTGGCTAGCATTGCTCTGTAGTATCCTACCCATCTAGAGAAAGCAATTTATGTCCATCCAGGTATGCTCATTGCCACAGAAGTCTGTGGCATCAATTGAGATGGAACTCTCAATTTCCAGATGGCAGGGCCAAAAATGACATGGCTGCACCACTGCTATGCATTACTTACCAAACCACAGAGAAGTGACATATAGAAGTGTAGAGCAACTGTATTTCAGTATGATGGCATGGTATCTTTACCACATTGTCCAACAATGAACTTAACAAAGCACATAAAAATGTGTCCATTGGGATACTCCACCCAAAGACTGCACTCGCTCTGTACCCCTGACCCTTCCTATCATCATTCCAGCACCTGATTTGAGGATCAGAGACAAGTGCTTCATGTACAGTAATAATCAACCTCCCAGCACTCCACCACGAACACTGTCAGCTTCTCACTGCCAGAAGACTTGAGAAAAACCAGACGCTGCCATCAGGCTGCTCAGTTAGAACAACAATACACACTACAGCTCCATCCAGTAGAGCAGTAAGGCGGGGGAGCAAGGAGAGAAACGGTGAGGGGGCTGATGGAAAACAGAGACGCTGTGGCTTACGGACTCAGTTGTTGTACACAGCCTATTCAACGAATAGGAATATCAAAAGAAAGCTAAACCAGAAAAATTGAGCATTCGCGAGTAGTGAATAGCTTGAAATCAATATGATTATCAATGCTAGCCTAGTTTTATAGATTTTTGTGAAATTGGCAATTTAAACCCAAGTTCTTTAAAGTATATTTTAATGCTATGAATGTGTTCCCGAAAGACCTCCTCTAACATTTCCCAACCAGTCATGTGATTTCAGTAATGTTTATAGCAATAAAGGTCATTTCAAAAGGACATGCTGCAAATAGGCTAAATAGTCTGGACAGGCTATTCACAGATGGCAGTAGGATGCAAAAGTTTGGGTACTCCTGATCAAACACTGTTTGAGTCTCTCTATAACCTGTGTGGCCGGTAAAGAGCTCCGTTTGGGTTTCTTGCAGGGGTGCATGTTTCTGATCAAATGAAAAATAACCCCAAAATAATCAGCGATGCCTGGGCTGTGGTTTGCAAACCTTGTTCTGCATTCCATCAGTTATCTGCCTTCATGCTTATGCTACTACTAAACTGCAGCTCATTAAAACACAGTAAACATCATTTTAAACCAAAATTTTTAAAAAATTATTACCACTGACCTAAAATCATTTTTTTGGCTAAAATGTATATTTTACTAAAGCTGTTAAATATTTTTTTTAACAATTAAATCTTAAATAATACACATTTTTAAATAATTAATAATAACATTGTTTTATTATTTTCCTCTGCATGTATTTGCATCAGAGTGACAATAGACTTATCCAGTCAACTTTGTAGTGATGATGATGATGATGATATTGCTTTTATTATTATTATTATTATTATTATTATCATTATTATTTTACATTTGGGGACGATACAAAGCATGTGGAAACCGCAAGTGCTTAAAAGATGACTATGTTTAATGCTATCCATTTTCACGTTTTTTCCTAAGATCTAAATTAATTTCTCAGAAACTGTAATCAAATTATTATGGCTATTAATCTAAAATTGCTCATAATTGCAAACAGCCTGGGTAGATCTGATTTGGAGAAGCATGCTTATAATTAGCCATTATGTAAGAGCTCCATTGTCCCCTGCAGCTGTGAGGATTATAGAAGCCTGTGGGGAGACGATCTGAACATGGTCACTGAGAGCGAATGCTTATCCATATCCATCCATGTCATTACTCGCACGGTATCAGTGTTCTCTCTTCTGTTCTCTATTTAATAATACGCCGAGTCGGGAGGTACATGTGGCTCTGATCGCATTACATGCCTCGGTATATGCTGTGATGTAGTTTTGACTTTGGGTTAACAGCTGCACTTGGGCATGTAGGTGCTTCCATGCCACTGTTCCACAGATGCTGGCCTCAGTGTGATGTTCTTAGTTTGAATTTAATGTTAACCCCCTCAAAGCCCAGGCTTATCACATCCTAAGACTTATTACACAGTACTTACACACACTGTTACGCAAACTAGCTGGGCTCTTCTTACAAATAGGTGTAATACAAGGTGGGCAGGTCCTAAACACTGAAGGGGTTAATGGTGATGAAAGTTGATCAGAACAACTACCTAAAGACTTGAACAGCAGAGCATTGCCTTTAGCTGGGAACGCAGGCAATCATTTCCTATCTAGATGTGTGTGGTTTTAAAAGTGTGGCAGAATACACCTGCAGGCATTTGTATTGCGCTATTGCAGAGCATAACATTAATATCAAAACTCCGTTTACCGCAAGAGACTAGGCTGATCTAATACATTATTCTCTCTATAAAACAGTGAGGAGATTTTGCAAAGCTGCTATTCTGCAACTTAGTTTCACGCTATTCTCCAGATACATGCAAAACAACCCTACGTTCAATAACAGCAGCCCTGATAGAAGGCATTCGCTGCAGTGCAGTGTTTGAAGGACTTTCTCAAATCTTGTTTACATTCACATTAGGACTTGTGAGTAAACATAAGCATAGTCAAAATCCAATAACAGCCTGTTTACTACTCATTACCATTCAAATGCTCAAATAGGGCTATAAGGGGAAGTCGGGGAGATGCATTCCACCACTTTCAGAACTTTACTGTTACTTTCTCTGTAATTTAAAGGGAAGAACTTCAGACTGCTTCTGTGATGTGTGGCCAGGTAGATACAGATGTTACCAAGTACAGTGGAAAGTAGAATCTCTGTCATGCAGTAACCGTGTATCTCTATTTCAGTGGTTGTCCAATTCTGACAATTCAGATTTCTTTGAGAACTCCAGTTATCCTTTGCAAAATGTTAGAAATTCATGATGGATGGATCAGAATAAATGGTCCAAACTTCCATATCCAAACATTTTGGATATTTTTGAGTTTAAGCTTTTGGTTAACCGCTAGAAATGAAGAGTTTCAGTAAATTGCATTATGTGCCAACAGCATCAGGTTTACACCTCTTTGATTTTTTATTTTATTTTCAAATTAAGTAACAATAGAAAATGTTACAATGGCATGATTCCTTTCAATAAAACATTTTAATTATAGAGCATCTCTTCCCCTATTTACAAACATGAGCGGTATTGATTCTAATTCTATAATTCTGCAATTTCAACAGAATTTCTCAGCTTGTTTCAAAGACCAATAACAAACCAAATCTAATAGCAGTATTGTTATCATCAGCAATCTCTCCAGTCTCTGAGGGATTCATGAAGTGACTACTACTGTACGAATAAGGACTGAATAATTTCTTTCTGACAAATGATGCTGACCGAATCTAAAACTGTTAGAGGAAAGAATTTCATGTGGTTAGGGTGAATGGGCTTGCTGAGATATGACAGGACACAGCACATTCAAACTGGGTGTAGAACAAAGACAGATGAGTTAATATCTGACCACTAGAATCAAAACCATACTTTTCTGTTCAGTAACACATTTGAAATAGTTGCCATGTGGTCAGGTCTGAACGACTTTCACCTGCAGGATGGAGCAGTCTGTACATGTCCATTCCAAAAAACACAGTTTGGTGTCTGGGAGAAAGCAGCACAGGCCGTCTTGTGCAGCTCATATAACCCCTAACCATTTCACTCTGTTCTCTTCATCACCCCTTCTTCTGCTTTTCCTCCCTTTGGCTCAGTGCTTTGCATTTAACTCAGCCTGAACCTAAATTTGTCTTCAGGTCCTAATGACAAAAAAAAGGCTGTGAAGGAAGAAACAAAAAGACTGGAACCATAAAACCAATAGTACCAATTATATACCTTTATTAGACTATTTCTATCTATCTATCTATCTATCTATCTATCTATCTATCTATCTATCTATCTATCTATCTATACATTGTACTTAACAAAGTCATGCCAATGAAGCTTCACTGAATATATATAAAGTTCTGATCTATTTAATCTGCTGCCTGTTTGTGCAAATGTGTTTACATGTACAATCAAAGCTTTCTATTTGCCACCACGGTATCAATCGTTGTCTAAACAATGTACAAGGCTTCCTTTACTGTTGTATGTACATCATAATCAAGGTCAGGGCACGAGCTAATTTACAGAGTACAGAGTAATGAAAAACCATGTCACCATGCCTTCAGAAACTAAATAAAAACCTATTAATTACATAACATAGAAACATTAATGGCACAATAATAAATAATAAATAAATTAGGTTATATAAATTAGGAAATGATAATGTCCACAATGCGCATATTATAAGTATATTATAACATGATGCATGGTGCATATTGTGATGTGGAATATATATATATATATATATATATATATATATATATATATATATATATATATATATATATATATATATATATATATATATACAGTGAGGAAAATAAGTATTTTCGCAAGTTCTCCCACTTAGAAATCATAGAGGGGTCTGAAATTTTCATTTTAGGTGCATGTCCACTGTGAGAGACATAATCTAAAAAAAAACCTTCTTCAGATCAGCCAGGTTTCTGGGCTGTTCCTGAGAAACACGGAGTTTGAGCTCCCTCCAAAGGTTTTCTATAGGGTTTAGGTCTGGAGACTGGCTAGGCCACTCCAGAACCTTGATATGCCTCTTACGGAGCCACTCGGTTATCCTGGCTGTGTGCTTTGGGTCATTGTCATGTTGGAAGACCCAGCCACGACCCATCTTCAATACTCTAACTGAGGGAAGGAGGTTGTTCCCCAAAATTTCGCAATACATGTATATATATATACATATATATATACATATGGGGCTACTATCTAATCAGCTTGATTGTTTGGAGCCTCTCTAGAACAGATAAAGAAGAAAAGAAAAATGCACATAACAGAATTGTAGAAGTACAGACGACAGGCGGAATATTAATAAATGTACATAGCAACGAAATTTATCATGATATCATGGTGACATGTCGTCATATTGCACACTTCTAGGAAAAGTGCTTTCCCGGTCTGGAGTGAGCTTTGAGACATGATAGAGGATAATTTCTCAAATCAATGGCAGGAAAAGCAAAGCTCAGAAAGGAATGAGTTACTGTACATCAATTGTCTGCTTCAAGGAGAAGAGCACGGTGCCAAATCCCTAAGCAAGCCAACGAGGGGAAAATAAAACAAAGAAAACAATCGACTTGCATAAAAAGAGAAAAAATGTGGTGATGAGAGAAAGAGCTGGGGCAGAAAAGAGAGAGAGAGAGAGTGATAAAAAGCTCCAGGACAGTAAAAGAGAACAGATGCAATTAGGCAGGTTGGCGTCAAGTTTTATTTGCTCGGGGACTGGGTCAAAGAACCCGAGTAACCTTGTAAATCCAAAATTCCTCCTCCAGCCCCGTCTCCCGTTCTCCAGATGGTGCGCTCGATAAAGACGGCCCGCACTGCCAGAATTCCCCAGGAGTCTGCGGGACGAATCCTGAGCGGGAGGGGAACACCGTGCAAGTGTGCGTGTGTGCAGCGTTCCTTCAGGCTACTGCCAGCGCCATGGCAGCTCAGCAAAGCCAGCGAAGAGCATGAGCTCACATTGCCTTTCTTTCAGCTCCAGCACACTCGTGCAACAACAAGACGCGCTCACTGGCAAACACGAGCCAGGCCAATCAAGAGACCCACCGACAATCGTGCAAGGTTCAAAAGTTCACATGCTGGATGAGGTGACTTCTGGGATTTATACGAGCGCTGCCTGTTAAATATGAATCATCTATCTGAAGAAAACAGCACAATGATTAATGTTTCCTTGCCCGAATCCGAACAACTCGCAGGCTCGAGAGGAAAAACATCCATGCTCATAACAGTAGGGGAAAACTATGGAAGTCATCGTTCAGCAGAGCAGCAATATCCTGTGAAAGGCAGCTAATTTTCCTCTCTGTTTGTGTCCAAACACTGGGCAGCAACTTCAAGCAGGAGCGAGTGGGCACCGCGGAGCATGGTGTGTGCCCCCCGAAAGATCTGGAGGACTGCGAGGCATGCGAGCACGCTGTGTAAACACGGCGCGATCACTTTCAGATGTGTGTCGGCTGCCCTCTCATCAATTCAGCCTTCACACTTGTGCTCCTCCGCCAGCATGGCCCAAATTACTCCCTCTACAGTAAACAACATGAGCACAAGATGCGTGAAAAGCCTGGAATTCCGCAACCCTCCGGAAAAGTTATATAAAGGGCAAGGAGAAGGGGACCGCCGATAGCGTGCAGATACAAGGGAACTACGTGCGAAACCGAAATCACATTAACAGTCAACTATCCAACAGCATATGTAGCACAATTAGGGCTGTCAGTGTTGATCACATTAGTAATCTGGCCATGTAAAGCTTCAAAAAGTCTCGTTTTAAAAAGGAAAACAATAAAAATACACTTAACTGAATCACAGTAAAGCATCCACAAATATTATAGCGCTTAAATATTATAAAGTACTGGGTTAATTATAATGTTTTTTTAAACTACACAAAATACTAAAAAAAAAACAACAAAATGACAACTTCCATAAGGCGGCAAAAACGCAATTTACTTTTATTATAAGTCAAGGCCATGATATTTTCCCATTCATTCATTTCCATTCACTTCATAAGCATTTCCATTCATTCATTCGTTCGTCACATAATTACGACTTGATGTACAGGATCTGGCGTTCCTTCCGTGCTTACATGATCCACAAGTCATAAAAGGACAGGAAAGAGTCTTCCACAACCTGTCACTACAATGTTAACAGCCTGTAGCTGTCTAAACTGTCTCTTTGACAATTTGACAATATTACACTTCATTGTAACTAAGGGGCCAAAACTGTAATCCCTCCTCCTACCTACTTTACTGCTGGCAGGATGCATTGTAGACATTGTTCTCCCAGCATACATCACATCAAGATCAGCCCCCTGGAATGCCAAGTAGTGAGAACACGTGCACCACTCCAGAGTCCAGTAGTGTTTTTTACACTACTCCAGCTGACACTTGGCATCGCATATAGTGATATAGGCTTGTGTGCTGCTGCCTGGCCATAGAAATATATTTCATGAAGCTCCTGACTGCTTGAAAAAATCGTTGCACCCAGATTAAAGTGTGGGACTGCAGTGTTATTGGGAAGGAAGGAAAGTTACCAGGAACAATAAACAATGCTAAACTTAGTCTTATAGAGTGTCTCTCAGTAAGCCGTTGGGCCGGCATGTTTGCTATATCAAAAGGCCAGACGTCTCAGTATGGAGTTGTAGAGGTTCCTAATGGTGTCCTGTGATAATCCACCCCATGCAGCTTGAATATTCTCACACAGTTCCTGCAGATTATGTGGTGGGGTGGAGGTGGAGCGACACCAGACCTTCTGGATGTGTGATGCGTGACATCTTAGTGCTGACCATGGGGCCTCCACATATGGATTCGTTGGTTGTCTCCACCAAGACAAAAGCAGGGCTCATCTCTTAAGGTGGCCTAATGACCAGTCATTCCACGACAGTCTGGCATGACACCACTGCAGTGTTTGGTAACCTTAACATAAGGGCAATCGTCATAATCGTCTGTGTGCATGTGGTCCTGCATTGTGTAGCCATCTGCCAATGGTGCTGGTACTAACTCATGAAGGAGATGCTCTTCACTGCCCGCTGAATGTCCACTATCCTGACTGTTGGTCAGGTACAGGAATAAGGCCCATGTCGCGCTTACACGCGCAGCCGAGCGTGCAACTCATGCGTGTCTCACAATATCAAACCTACCCAGCAAGTTTCAATCCTGTTGGTTGACTCCTTCTGGGTGCAACTATCAGTAGGCCTTTAAGTTTAAGTTATATATTTTATTAATGTTTATAGTTATATAACCACTCTCTTTTCTAAGGGGTTCAATACGAAATATAGAAATTAGACATATGAATAACTTTGTGAGACCAAGTGGACCACCTATCCTGTAACCATCATATTAGCAGTAATGCACTCATCAAGCTCCACTCTTGCTTCAGATCTGAAGCTGCTTCTGTCTATCCTTCCACTGTTAGATGACAACTCAACACTATGGGTCTGAAAGGAAGTGTAACTGTCAGAAAATGCCATTACTGAGAAAAAAGAACAAACTCACATTCGCAAATCAAACAAAGAAGCTCTGGATTTGATAGGCCAAACTACACACCTCCACATTACCGAATGTGTTTAAGACCACCTGGATTGTGAAAGGCAGAAAAGGCAACCAACTTCCAAGACTGAACTTTTGGGTTGATAAAAAGTATCCCTCCATATTTCTTTGGAATGCTAGAAGCAAGTCCAGTATAAAATCCTATAAAGAATGTGAAAATCATATTTAGTTGCTGAGGCTTCTGTGCGATGTGTCATGATTTCTTTGTTAAACACGTTTTCTGCTTTTTCTGGCAGGACTGTTTGACGGGAAATGAAATAAATGAAGGGTGGTCTCTGACCACAGTACTGTATATGCCTAGTTTAGATTACAGAGATCGCAGTGCAGACACAGTGCAGACTATTACAGTCTTGAAGTCTCATGCCCTTGGGTAGAAGTAATCAGAGCATTGCTTCGCTCAAGTCTAGGAGAGAGAGTTATTGAGCTGCTGCCACAGACAGTCGGGCTGTGAATCATGTTCCTGAGAGGAACTTTGAGAGGGTGAGCCATTGTGTTGGCGGAACTTTTAAATATAGGTCGTACATTACAGCCACCGGTACTGTTATTCCACTGTGAAAGGATTAATACGTACACACGCGTCTTTCTCTTCCCATGTAACAAAGAGGGACCTTTCAACTCATGGCAGTGTGTCAGACCACAGGCCATTAAGCAGGTGAGAGATGAGCTACCTCCTGCTATTCATCTCACACAAACACCATAAGGACAGCATGGAACACAGACAATTGCTTTTTCACTTTTACCTTCATGTTGTCCATCAGAGAGCAGAGGCAGACATGCTTGAGTGGTGTGAAGGTATGAGGTTGGATTTGAACCCCAGATGCTGTATGAGGTCAGACGTGTGCATATTGTTTACATATGTGTGCAGTAGTTACATACATCAACCGGCCACTTCATTGGATACACCCTCTTGTTTCTACTCTCCTTGTCTATTTGATCAGCTTCACTTACCAGATGTAGAAGCACCTTGTAGTTCTACAATTACAGACTGCAGTCCATTTGTTTCTCTGCCTACTTTGTTAGTCCCCTTTGACCTTGCTCTCCAGGGATCAGGACCACCAAATACATATATATGATATCTGATAAGATGAGGATAATAGACACTGACCTGCTCATGGTACTCGATGCCCATGCTGAGTGTGTTGATGAGGATGGCGATCATGATTCCTCGTCCAAAGTACTTGCTGTCCACAATCTTACGAAATGTGTCACACACCAGTCTCCAGAAGTGCACCACCTTCGCTGCTTTAGCCCCGAGCTTAAACTTCCTCTTCTTGTTGGGGTCTCTGTTGTCCCTATAGTGGGCATCCTGGGTGAACTCATACACACCCTCGCTATCTGAGTCTGCAGTCTCATTTGCCTCAGTGCCTTCTGAGTCATTACCTGCTGCTTTAGTGCAATAAGGGCAGGTTTCAGGGTCAAAGGTCAAAGTAGCATCCAGGTTTGTGCCGCTGCAGTTGGCGGTGGAGAACTTGCGGGGCACCTTTCCTGAAATTCATTTGGGACAAGATTAGGTCTTTTGAACAAGAACACAGGAATTCAGTAGGTTACATTTTAAAGTTCATCTGCTTCAGGCACCGAGTTTGGCGATGCAATCTGATCACATGGGTGGTTCAGCAGGGTACTTTAGTATTCACCACACCAGAATGTATAACTGGGAAAGCATTACCTTGGGAATGTGTTTAATAAGGGCAGCAACACAAGAGACACTAAACAAGAGAACTGGAAGTGAAGTCTAGAAATGACAATCTTGCACTGCATTGTGGGTAAAAGCACACAGGAAGCGCATGTTGAGGACCCTTGTAAAACATGCTGTTTTGTGGTGGTTGAGTAACTGGAGTTGGGATGGTGAAAATGCTAAAGCATGTTTTGTCCATTTTGTGGGCCGCATTTTAAGCTAGCTAGCTGGTTATCCACTATAACTAGCGTTACAGGCCACCTACCTTCGTTAACATTTCCAATTTCAAGTGATTTAGACACCACCTGTTGGTCTCTTTCTTCCATCTGCTCTTTTAATAACTGTAAAGACCTTCCAAAGCAAACACAGTGTGCCAGCTGGCCAAAACCCGTGCCACAAAAAAGAAACCAAAACATGCCTTAGAGTTGTCATGGTCCGCAACAGGCACTTTGTGTGTGTTAGTCCCACCCTTTCCGTCAGAATTTGCAGATTGTAAAATTGTTTCAATAGTGTTAAAAGTTTCACGTTTGGTAAATTTGTTTTTACTTTCGTAATTTTTTATCTGAAATGTCATTTTTTCATTTGTAAATTTGTTGTTGTTTTTGTGATTTTGTTTTCTGAAATGTTCATTTGTTTTGCACTTCTTGTCCGCCATAGAAATTGCTGTAATTGCACACGACCTGTAGAACAACTTTTGGTAATGTTGTTGGTATTTCGGATTTCCCCACCAAGCGGGTGAGTCTGATGATTGCAAAGGCACTTAAATAGTATTCCACTGTCTGTGACATCAATACACAAAGACCTATAAAAAGGCAGAACCAAAAAAGGCACTCCTGTTTGTGTTGCATGGTAGTAAAGAGAGAATGGATAGGAAGTATTAGCGTAGCTGCATATTGCCTGTTGCTATTTCTATGTTGCATTTCCATGATGCACAGGACCACAGATTCACATAATGAGTATCCTGGCTTACATCTTGTTTCCTCTGCAAGTCTCTGCTGACCACACTGACCCATAAACTCCTCTGCATCTAGATACAAATATGTTTATATGCATCTTGGCAGACGTTTAAATCAGCCTTAACTCTATAAAAACAACACTGGTTTAACTCATTTACCTGCAGGCCCTTGTGCATCCAGCAGACACTGAGAGGTATTGATGGGGTTCGGGGGGATATTGAGGTTAGTCAGGACACTGGCGGTGCAGCTGACTCCTCCTGGCTCCAGGCTCCTCTGCCTAAGGTGCTCCAGAGGCAGGCAAGGTTGTAGTGTAGGATAGTTTTTGTGTGCCGGGGCTGCAAATGGCACTGAGTTCCTTTTGTAGGCCTGCAGGGCTGAGGGTCCAGGTGTGGGGGTGCAGCGCAGAGGCTCCAAATGGCAGGCCGTGTGATAGACGCTGTGTACAGACTCTGCACTGCTAGGACCCAGCACTGCAGCGCAGGATGTAGAGGAGGGGTCCTGCAGAGGGGTGATTGAGGGCAAAGTGAGGTGTCCTGAACCAGCCCCTGCACCATTACCTGTGTCTATCTCTCTGGTCCTATCATTGCGCACGCTCCCATTGCCAAGGTGGTAGTGGTGGTGGTGGTGGTGATGGTGGTGGTGCACCAAGTGGTGGATGGACCCTTGGCGTTGCTTCTGCCTCCGTCTCTTTGTGTTTGGAGGTTCCGAGACAGGCGAGGCGAGCACTCTCAGCCCAGCTCGGCGTGCAGCCACCCGGGCCAGGTGACCCAACTGTCTGGTGGTCTTCCGCACAATGTAGACCAAGTATTTCAGGAGTTCATCGTAGCAGCTGCCCGGCTCAGAGAAACTGGCCAGTGTGCTGGCGTTGGACATGAAACGCACTCTCTGCTCCTTCATCAGCTGACTCTCACGCTGCTTCGTCTCGGAAAACTGAGTAGCTATGACAACCAGACACAGGTTGATCATAAAGAAGGAACCCACCTAGAGAAAGAGAGGGGAGATACTTCTTTATCTGCATAGAATGCAAGACCACCAACTAGGAGGTTAGGAGGTTAGAGAAGTGACACTGAGAAACATGTAATTTGATGAAGATATTCAAACAAAACTTTTTTTGCCATCATATGAACATTTAAAGTTGTTTTTCTGTCACTCTTTTTAAGTAACACTTCAAACGCACTTGAATTACATAGAGCATTTATGGAACACTCATGAAGAGTACCATCACACTTCTATTAAATATGTAACCATTTCCAAACAGTACTTAACCTGCTTTATTTTAATATTATTAGAGTACTGAACAAATGTAATTAATTGAAGCCTCCCTTGGTAATGCTTAGTGTATAATGCATACATTAATATCTATTCAGCAAAAAAATATATAATAAATACACCTCGTAAGACTGCTCAGTAAATGTTGTACTTATTGTTGAAAGCTATATGACATTTATGACTGAAATAAAATCTTTGCAAAATTTAAATGGCTACTCATACATTAAGTTTTTCTGAAGTGTCCATGAATTATATTGTAATATTATTGGAACACCTTCAGGATAAAAATTACAAAACATTATTGATTTTTTTATGAATGTATGGAAGGTAAAAAGTCTTCGATTGGTTTCAGCCATAAATGTATAAATTGAAATGAAGTAAAATTCCAGTTATAGGAGCAATAACAACTTGAATATGACTATCTCTGAATATCCTGTGCTTGGAATCATGTTTGACTCCCTGAAAAAAAACCTGTGTGCATTATCATGAAGAATACATTAAGGACCACTGAAAAATTTTCCAAGCCATTACATATGTAATGCATTTAATGCATGTTTGAAAATAAAGGTGTATTTGGAATGGAGTGTTACTGTACTGTTTCTGAATATGCTGCATGTAGACGTAGCTCCTGTAAAGCCCCAGTAATGTGATTGAAAGGCTAGGCAGCTATGCAGCTGGTTTGATACTGCTAGCTACTGTCACATGGCTGCATTTGCTCTGTGGGATTTGCAGACAACACTGTCCTTGTCATATCCAGCATTATGTCTTGACATTTTGGTAAAAACAGAAAGCTCAACAGTGTATTGCCTCCAGCTGCATCAATAAAAACAAGCTCAGAAATCAGAAATCTATAAATCCCAATGAAACTGTGTCCCATTCAGTTGAATAGAACTTTTGAAAAGTCTGTCAGCTGTCTTTCCAACCCAGCAACAGCAGAGCAGGGGTCAGGCTGACTCTTCAGTCTAATAAATGAGTTAATGACCAACAAACAAAATACAGCATTAATATGAAACAATATGCTAATAATAATAATAATAATAATAATAATAATAATAATAATAATAATACATCTTAGAAGATCACTGGAATGCAAAGTGGAAACATGAAAACTTATGATTTTGTTAGCAGTTTCAGCACAATGCAGCACAAGAACTCAAAGAATTGAAATAACTGCTTTGCTCAGCTTTCTCAAATAAGGCCTTCTAATATGAGCGCAAAATTATACATTTATTACTTATTATGAAGCAATCAAAAGCTCATAATGTTGAAGCTTTCTAACACGATTCCCACTGGTTATACTTGAGTGCATCTCTTAGTGGCCTCAGAATTAAAGTGTAAAACAGTTTGGGATGCGACTGAGCATTCAGCATTGCATTTATTTCTTTACAGCTAACTGACTAACTGATACCCCAAGCACGTAGAGCTTCACATTACACTATACATTTCCCCTGTAATAACTGTTCACCATTTAAAAGTGTTAGCCTGAGGAGATCACTCTCCCGGAGACCTCTGGAGTGTGCCTGAGCCTCTGAATTACAGTAGAATCGGACCGGTGCACTACATCTTGTCAAAAAGAGCAGTGCCCTGGATAACAGGAGAGCAGCCCTATCGTTACATGTGATCTGCTCAGGTCAAGCATGTAAGAGCCAGCCTCTTACTATGATCAGGAGGATGAAGTAGATGAAGTTGTAAAAGGAGTGCGCATCCATCACAAAGTACATGATGTCCACCCAGCCCTCCAGAGTGATGACCTACAGGGGAAAGACAAAATTGAAGAAAAAGAATGAATGAAGAGACACCTCCGCTCTTTGGTAATGCTATTGTATATGCTACCATTCAAAGGTTTGAAATTCCTCGTTATATTCATAACTTATATGAAAACCAATGCTAAACCATTCACTGCTGACAAACTACCTTCAATATAGAAAATCATACTGCAAGTATCTAGTGTTTGTTAAGGCGTCCACCTTAAGAACTGATCACCGCTTTTCAAATAAAGAAATTCTGGATCTTTTATTACAACATTCCTGATGCTATACAGCTTTCAAAATCAGCCATCTTAGAATCAGCAAAAGCTCTATACATCATTCAGCTCTTTTCATTGTCACAGAGGAAGAGCATATTACCATGATAACAGTTTATACAGTATGTTTGTAACCTATACATTTTTTATCATTTGTTTGTATACTATATGTTATATGTAAAATCACATTTGTAATATTTTCCGTTTTTCACGTAATTATTTATTACCCGTTTCAAATGGGAAAATTCCTCAGTGATTGACTGATGGATTGATTGTCCTTATTTAATACTTTCCAAAGCTCTCCATGTGGGAGGTCAGTATTAATTGTAGCAATCTACCAATCCCTAGTTTGGCTAATGTATTTTCTGCTGCTGTTGGACTTCAGCAAATTCATTGCAGAGACATCTAGGAGACGAGGAGTTTCTTTTGAAAATAAGAAATTCTGTTGTGTTTTACTGTTCTAATAATATATAATAATAATAATAATAATAATATATATATATATACAGGGGTTGGACAATGAAACTGAAACACCTGGTTTTAGACCACAATCATTTATTAGTATGGTGTAGGGCCTCCTTTTGCGGCTAATGCAGCGTCAGTTGGTCTTGGGAATGACATATACTGCGTCCTGCACAGTGGTCAGAGGGATTTTAAGCCATTCTTCTTGCAGGATAGTGGCCAGGTCACTACGTGATGCTGGTGGAGTATCGTCCTTCTTGGTGGTATGCTGACATTACCCTGGATACCGTGGCTCTTGATACATCACAAAGACTTGCTGTCTTGGTCACAGATGCACCAGCAAGACGTGCACCAACACTTTGTCCTCTTTTGAACTCTGGTATGTCACCCATAATGTTGTGTGCATTGCAGTATTTTGAGCAGAACTGTGCTCTTACCTGCTAACTGAACCTTCACACTCTGCTCTTACTGGTGCAATGTGCAGTTAATGAAGATTGGCCACCAGGCTGGTCCAATTTAGCCATGAGACCTCCCACACTAAAATGGCAGGTGTTTTAGTTTCATTGTCCAACCCCTGTATATATATATATATACATGTACATATATAAATGTAGTTTTTGCAAGCAAAAAACTATTTGCAAGACAAACTGCTCACTGCAGCTGTTGTTTTGGGTCATCATTAGACAGTGGTGCAATCTGCAAGCAGGCCCAGAAAGGTCCTGCAGGCCCAGAGAAACATCCTTCCACCTTCCAAATCACCCTCCACTCTCTCCGTCCCATCTGTCACTCTGCACACCATCAGACAGAGGAGAGCAACACTTCTGCAATTTCGGGTGGCTATTGAGCGCACTAGCAGGACGAGGAGCTGTCGGATAGCTAATTCATTTTAGAGCCAGTAAATTAGGTGTCCAGCACCCAGGCCACGGTATTGGCAACTTGCAAACGGAAGATTAAGCCTTCAATCCCTGCCCGTCTTTGGGACATGGCAGCTTTTTAAATATTTAACAGATTTCTATTTTGATTCGTTCCCAAAATGTGACGAGCATCCCCACTGCGACTTGCACTTTGTGTGACTTGAATACACGAGTATGATCAGGGGAGATAACCGAGCCATGCTTAAAAATTAAACCTTTATCCCTGCTTTGAGATAAAAGCCTAAACAAAGTTAATAGGGACACATGAACTCTGTCATCATCTTCAAACACTAACATCTAAAAAAACAGGACCTAGTCCTTGGGCTCACACTCTGAATACAAAATGAAGTGTCAGAGCTAGAGAGGACTCAAAGTTGGAGGTTGGTAAGTAAAATGACAGGGCTGTGAAGGTGTGCAAAGTTATAACAGTACTGCAGGCTCACATTGAGTTCCTCCATGGCAGGAGCATTGTGTCTAATATACCTGCAGGTAAAGCACCATTACAGCTGGATTAGTTCTCCTAGCAGAGATTCATCCTCAAAAGAACAGTCGCACAAATAGTTGTACCCAAAAGAAATGAACCTACAGGAATGAAACTTGGTGAGTGACAAGTTTCACACTCGACCGTGTATGCTGTCCATGTGACATAAGCTAAGACAAACCTTATTGCTGTACCTGACTGACCCAACAACCAACATTTGCAGACATCCAGCGAGCTGTGATGCCCTCCATGAGTTATCCCGAGCAGACGGCTGCATGATGCAGGACTACATGCACGCAGACCGTTATGACGACTTCCCTTAACACCATGTCAACATCACCAAAGAGAACTTTGAAGGTGCTGTGGTCAGGACCAGTAATCTGCAGGAACTGTGGGAGAATATTTAAGCTGCATGGGATGGATGATCACAGAACACCTCTAGGAACATCTACACTTCCATGCCAAGGTGTCTGGCGAACATGGCACTCATACCAGTCTAAATTTATCATCATGTATTGTTCCTAGAGATCTTTATCTTCCTTCCCAATAGCACTGCCATCCGACACTTCCTTCTGGGTGCAGCTATTCTTTCAATGCCTAGTGTATTAGCAGTTTGTAAAGGGCTGGCTGATATATGGACTACAAAGTACTGATCTGTATAATGTAATTCTCTTAAAACCTAATAACCATGGGTATTCGTCCCCATTCTAAAGAGATGCCTTCTAAAAACCTTCTTATGTTGTTTTCACAAACATGTGCCCAGTGATGACAGTTTTTAATTGCAGTACTTTACAGTAAACTGTAACAAGGCTACTCCTCAGCGCAGGGCAGTCTTAACAGGTGGGTGGGATTATGCAAACCTAAAATGCAGGATTGCTCAGCTAAGCTACCATCATAGATCTGCCCCATAGTGGGCTTCGTGTTAACAGACATAAGAGCTATTTTATAACAATGCAAATACAATTCGAGCAACTGTGTGGCTTAAACAAGCCAAGCTTTACAACCTAAACACATGGTAATATATATACACTAAAATAAATCTGATTAGCATAAAGTGTGACATGTGGCTGTGATGTAGGGTTAACATCCAGGGTTAACTACCTCACTGGTAGTCACTTTAATTACAGTACCTCTCCACGTAAAACTAGTCCAGCTCCAACAGGGCTTACTTCACTGTTACCAATAGACATCCTGGGATAACACTCACCTGAAAGATGGCGATCCAGGCGTAGCCGATGTTATCAAAGTTGATTGCTCCCTTGAAAGGGTTGACATCGCCAGCGGAGCAGTTGGTGTAGTACTGGTTCCAGTTCACACAGGTGGTGTTGTCTGTGCTGTTATAGGCTCCCATGTCCAGCTGACATTGCAGGCCCTCCTCGTGCAGCGTGGGGATGGAGCTGCACTGGCGCATGCCGTTCTCTCGTGGCTGAGAGCAGATGAACGGGTTCTCGTCATCGTTCTCAGTGTGGTAGTAGTTGTGCAGGTCTAGATGTTGGGGACTGGAAAGAGACAGCAAACGGGTGACTCAGAATATAAAGAAAATATAATTAATAAATGTAGTAAACATGAAAGTTGCAATGCTTTATAACAAGACCTGTACAGCATCCAGATCCAGCATAGCGGTTGTAACCAGCTTAGTTGAAACATAGTGGTACTCTGGGATAAACACTTGAGCATTTATTCTAATAGTCATTTAAATGTAGTGTGAATTTGGTAGTGTGAGTCATTTATTTTAGACTAACTAAGAACTGAACAGATGTTATGTGTGTGTTATGGAACCTGACTTTATGAAGTCATAAACTTTTACTTGCATGCTATCATAACCACTACAGAGCAATCACACAAGCTTATGCCTAGTTCTATAATGTATTGAATATTCCATACAATACCATATTAATGTATTTATAAAGTGCTAAGAACCATAAAATGAGTTACAGAGTTTATCTTTATACATATATCAGCACTTTTCAAACAAGAAACATTGTAAAACACACTGCATACAAGGTACATGTCACAAAGTGATATTCTCAGGAGCAAAATAAAAAAAAAAGAAAATCAGTAAATGAATGTATTTGCTGGGATGATAATGCAGCATCAGCTGGTTTTAAATGTGCTCAGTATTTATTTACTCACAATAAGTAAGTAATATTTCTGAAGACTCGGTGTAACACATAGCCAGACTATCACATCAGACTCCTATAAGGCAATATCAACTGGCACAGTGGATCTAAACAAACAGGAACAGGAAATGAACTGTAATGAGTGTAACGTGATTTAGAACCTCAATATTTCCCAGACTTTGTATGTCTCTATCCCACCTTTAGGCCTCTTAGATCCTCCAATAAATTGCTTTTGAATATTCCACAGTCCTATTTTCATAGTTATGCTTTCATTCTTCTGTGTACTTACTGGGGCACCTCTGTAGCCTTCCTGTTTCTTTGTTTATAGGTGGTCTGTATTTCTTTTCATCTTTTTGATTAGATTTTATTTGGATGGTTGCGCAGCGTTTCTTCATACAAAGAAATGACCTGACTTAAAACAATTTTAAGGGTAGGTTACCTCGCCTAGGGGAAAATAAAAAGATGCAAAGCTGAGAGAGCACAATATTCCATCTGAATGGCCTCCGCCATCACGCCAGGCCTGATTACAGGGCTGAATGTGCACATATGAAGTCTGGCACAAAGAAGCAGCAGAGCTGGGAGATTGATATGAATATGATCATAGTGAACAATTTAATAAACGGAAGCTTCGTGGTGCTGTATACACAGTACCGAGCCCACAGCTTTCAGCATTCTGCAACCCTTTACCTCAACCTCAGTATCTCTTACTGACCAAACAGCCATTTAGGCTCCAGTCAGGCTGCAGAGGGATCAGTGCTAACTACCTCCAGAGAACAGGGGGCAAGCAAGACCGAGCTCTAATGGTGCTTCCTTCTGACAGAGGATAATTGGCCCGTCTGTCAACACAAATTCACCTCACAGTGAAAGTGACGTGGCGAATTAGCTGCACAAGTAGCTTCAATTACCCGGTGGGGCAAATCCGAGTCGTCCTCGGCTCCAGGCCCCGATGAAATATTTGTTTCTTAACAGCAATTTAACATTTTAGGATAGGCTTAATGTTACATAATCACCACTGCCAGCCTGTCTCTGTGCTGCAAAGGAAATCACTCAAGCTGAGCCACGACTCATGATTTATGTTCTGTTCCTTAATTTGCTGCAAACTTGCTGTTGTCAAGTAAATAACAACACAAGATATCTCACTGGAGATAGTAAAGCACAATTCCCTCAAAAGTAAAAGTTTTATATGCAGGAGGAGAAAAAGATAAAGTCAGCTAGGAATGATTTTCATGCTGTGCTCAAAAAGTGCACAGGGGACTGTCACCACACATAAAAGTTAAGGTAGTGTGGGGTATTTTAACTATGCTAACTATAGTCCTTTAGCAGTTATCAACATCAATCCAACTCAGAATGTTCGGTAACAGTGTGCATGTAATACAGCTTTTGGATCTGAATTATGTTATTTGGAAAACCTTTTTGAATTCCAATTGTTTATCGATTAGGAATGAAAGGGATGGAAACGTACACCATCTGCTGTATTTCTGTTTGACCGACAGACACCATTTTACATACACTATCTCAGGGCAGCCTTTGTTGTCTCATAGAGTCCCATTCATTTTTGGCACTACCCAAACCCTAATGATTTCTTTGCCTGACAGCCACCAAACTGCATGTGTGGTTGGTGTAGCTCAGTGGATAATACCACTACACTCCAGGGAACCACCTCCACCACATGTGGGAGACTGGGGTTCGATTCCCGGTCTAGGTGACTATGCTGTGCTACACCAATAAGAGTCCTTGGGCAAGACTCCTAACACCACATTGGCCTACCTGTAATATGATTAACCTTGTAAGTCGCTCTGGATAAGAGCGTCAGCTAAATGCCATAAATGTAAATGTACTCAGGGCAGATCCCCAAACTCTAATCTACAGACATACTTACCTGCACCCCTCTATTTGTCATTTATTCATCCCTCACTCCACCAGTAACAATCAGAGTCTAGCAACATCCTAGCAGAAATTAGGAAACATTAAAGCTGCCCAACCATTCTATGCGTCCTTCAAGAAATTCACTTCTCTAGTTATAAACTCTCATTATTTTGTGTACTGCATTAATCACACTAAGCAGTGTGTTTTGTTACAGCAATTTGATGATAATCATTCACTAACTTGTTCGTTCGTTTAAAGACAGGGTTCACATGTACCTCAACATGGAAACCAGATGATTTGCATAACATAACAGGTCAAGTGGCTGCATCAGTCAACACACTTAAGCTAAAGATCACAAGAGCTATTGAGTTATCACAAACCACCCATATAACCACAAATCTCTTTATATATTCATCAAATGTGCCTTAATATTAGCACCAGGAAATGTACCATGGTATTGCATTATGGATAATGTAAAGTTTCTATGTAGTAAAGTTTTATATTTTTATATTGGACATTCATTAGATATGTCATTTTCACTTCTTAATTTATACATTAAGAAATAAACCCTCAAACAACCTTAAGAACTTCAAAGAACAAACTACAACCAAATATATCATTGTGTCCTGCAATGGCTGTAGGAAGGCAGTAGGCCATATGAGCACAGGAGGTGTGGCTCTCGAGATGTGCCATGTTCCTAGTAATAACTAGCTTTTGTTCAAATAAATGCTGGGTTTAAGCATGTATGTGGTATCTGCGCTTTATTGTGTTGGGAGTTGGGACAGTTGGAGTAGGGTAGAAACCGGTGGCTAGTAGTGAACTGCCTGCTAAGCCAGATGTCTCAACAGTGCTAGTCTGTGGTTCTTCCTGGTCACCTGCTCAACAAATGGGCAATTGTTGACATGCACAGTGTTTCTATATGGGTTCCATTGCTAAGATGCTACAATACTGAAAATGTCACTAGGCACAATATTTCAGATAGGCATATCACCAATGCTTCAGTCATTTAGAGGTTGTTTTAGAGACTGCATTGTCCACGTATTTAGACAAAAGAAGGCCAAGTAACATTGAGATGGAGTGGCCTTCTTTAAACCTGCTACAAATGCCAGAAATCTGAATGGAAGTAACTCATTTCCACTATGATGGATTTGATATGATTTAGTTTGAGATGTCTACAATATGCACTTAGTCCCCTAATGACTACAGCGCTGGTGATCTCGATTTCCAAACTCTAACGTTCAACTAAATTTCCATTTTCTGATTTGGTATGTGGTACAGACATCCTAAGGTTAAGCTGCAAAGCCATCGTTACTTAGCAACCAGTGCTCTGCAGAATGATACGTTTGTTGTGGGGAAAAAAAAAGGCTGTTATAACAAATCACAGGATGGCTAAAACTGTTCTCAACCTGAACCAAGTGTTCTACAAATATCATAAATATCATACATACAGCCAACCATTCCACAGTCTCTGCAATGTAAGCTGCTGAACACTTACAGGGAGAAGTTCTCAGGCAGGAAGCAGCGGTTTCGGAGAAGCCCCGCCCACAGTTGGACGCCCACAATCCCAAAGATGAAGAAGACAAAGAAGCAGAGCAGCAACACATTGCCTAGCATGGGGAGCGTGTCCAGCAGGAGAGTGACCAGGATCCGCATACCTGCATGACAGAAAGAACCAACATCATGTCGTCACAGATTCACACACACAGCGGCAAAAAGCAGGACCAATAAAACAACAAGGCTTTATATGAACGCATCCACTGTAATAGCTCAATAACTGCATGCTCAGACCTCTGCATTCTCACACGTTCCAGTTTACGAGGGCTTACTGTAAACCACAAGCATAAATGTTTATACAGGGCCATAAAATACAGAGCACAGGAAAGATATCCACTGAGCTGAGTCTGTGTTATGTGTTCTGGTGGCCTCGTGTCTGCAGCAGACCTGCCCTGGATTGCTTCGCGAAACCAGGTGAGTAGAGCATAAACGATGACAATCATTTCCTATAGAGGGCTGTGGGAGTAAGTGGTGAAGCTGGGTAATCCCGCCCGAGCTGCTGGCAGGCACCGCGCGGTGGCGGGGACTGCTGCAGCCAGCTGTAATTTGCACATTTGGAAGGAGAGTGAGTGGTGATAAGCAGCAAGGCATTATCGGCAGCCAAAATAAATGAATGACAATGAAGGATCTGTCTCACAAGATAAAATGCCCGTCTACCGTGTGGGCTTACAGCACTCATTACTGTGCTGCTGTGCCGATTCTCAAACTCATCATTTTACAGACAGGTTTAGTTTTGCAGAATCCACCCGCCTGTAAAAGCACATCCTGATGGAAGAAAACAAAACTACTGAAATTCTTAATACTGCATTTCTCGGGGCGAAAAAAGCAATCTAGCAGTTGTGGTGTATTTAGAATGAAATGTATTTCAAATGAGCTTATTAAAAACTGTTATCTAGTTTATGCAGTACATTAGGAAAAGATTACATTTAGGCCTTGTATATTAGCTCTTAGCCCAGCAGAGGTGGCATGTTGGGCAGAATCGAACAGTTTAAAACCATTATTTTTAATGAAGGTGCACAAACTGCCACTGGCATTTGGTGTCATCGCACTCAGCGAACCTGGGGTTGTTTAGTCTCTCAGAGCATTTTGTTATTAGTGTATTAAATTAACCTAAAAACACGACTACAGAAACCGATGGTACGTGCCGTCAGGATCATAAACATCTGAATGTCGACAAAGTTGTTATCTGTCTACTTTGGCACATTGGTATTTAAAGTAAGCATAATGGAAAGACATTTACCAGTGATTTGATGGTATTTACACCCAAATTAGCTGAACAATATAAGAACTCCAGCCATTTTCATACAGAGTCCACTTATTTTAGTGCCACTGGGCTGATCCATTGCCAGGTGTGCGATCTTCCTTCATTATTTCACTTCCTAGTGGATAAAAGGTATAGAGTTGATTTCAAGTGCCTGAAATCTGGTTACGTTTGAAATGTTGCAGTTAACTCTCAATACATACAGGGGCTGGACAATGAAACTGAAACACCTGGTTTTAGACCACAATCATTTATTAGTATGGTGTAGGGCCTCCTTTTGCGGCCAATACAGTGTCAGTTCGTCTTGGGAGTGACATATACTGCGTCCTGCACAGTGGTCAGAGGGATTTTAAGCCATTCTTCTTGCAGGATAGTGGCCAGGTCACTACGTGATGCTGGTGGAGGTTCGTCCTTCTTGGTGGTATGCTGATATTACCCTGGATACTGTGGCTCTTGATACATCACAAAGACTTGCTGTCTTGGTCACAGATGCGCCAGCAAGACGTGCACCAACACTTTGTCCTCTTTTGAACTCTGGTATGTCTCCCATAATGCTGTGTGCATTGCAGTATTTTGAGCAGAACTGTGCTCTTACCTGCTAACTGAACCTTCACACTCTGCTCTTACTGGCACAATGTGCAATTAATGAAGATTGGCCACCAGGCTGGTCCAATTTAGCCATGAGACCTCCCACACTAAAATGACAGGTGTTTCAGTTATATTGTCCAACCCCTGTACATCTCAATAGTCCAAAGATCTGTCATCTAACAGTTATCTCAAAACCTATATAGTTCTGGACATGCATCTTATGGACAGATGAAAGAATGTTTGTTTTATCAGAAGGATGGGAAGAATATAGAAGAAGTAAGGAACTGTGACAGTAAACAGTTTGTGATCCAAAGTATGACAATGGAATTGTTTTCCTTGTAGTTATTGATCATGACCTGCTGACAAAGGAGCAGGATGGATTCTGAAGAGTATAGGTATATACTATCTGCTCACATACAGGCAAACGCTTGAAAGCTCATTAGATAACATTTCACGATGCAGATGTATAATGACCTGAGGCATACTGTGAGATTAACCCGAGACTTTAAGGCAAATAAGCAGAATGTTCTGCAAAGGCCAAGTCAGTCATCTGACCTCAGACCAATCAGGCTCGCATTTTACTTACTGAAGGCAAACCTGAAGTTAAAACGCCCTAGGAAGACGCAGAAACATGAAGACAGTTGGAGGAAAGGGCCAACAGCGCATCACCAGGGAAGAAACCCAATGTCTAGTGAGGTATACGGGCAGTCACTAATTGCCTGGAAGAAAGTGCCTCCAAGTCAAATGAATATTTCATTCATGGTTGTGTTCGGTTGTCCAGTTATTAACTATAGTTCATCCGATTTGAATCTAAATGCCTGAAGGTCTGGAATTTGAGCTCACATTATTCATAGAGAGGATATCACTACGGTAACCAGTGGTACACTAAAGTAACAAAAACTTTGTTGACAACCAAGCATGTATGGTCCTAACTATAAAACATGCGCCATGAGTTACTAGCCAAAGTAGGAGTAGACAGTGAAATGTACTTGACTTAAACTGCACTTCTACTGCAACACAATCTACAAAGTATCTGCTACACGGAACATCTGGCGTGTGGTGGCTTTTTGAAATTTAGCATCTTGATATCAGTTATTCTCACTTATAAGCAGGGGTTGAACCATGCACTGTGATGCATCTTAAAGAACGGACATTCTATAGATTATGCCATAAAACAGGAATGCATTCTTTGATTACCAAAGATTGCAAAACAATCAGCGCCAGTTAACACCCCACATCAGCTTGTTCGTATAAATATCATACTGACTGTACCATCACACCCCAACATGTAGCTCAACGAAACAAGTGCAGAAATGCTGAAAGTACTAGAGGAATTCTAAACTCTCAATCGATGCCACATTAGCATTTGGAAGTGGAAGAGGAGGTATTTTATTATGACTTGAATTTGATTTGTAGTAACTGTTGGACACGCAGTCTTGTTTTTTGGGCAGAAAAGAAAAACACACACACTTGACATTTTTGTCATGTCTTTGTTATTTGTTGACATAAAAACAAACACAAGGAAAGAGCAAACAGAAGTACAGCCTGACAAACAGATTCAGCCTGTCAGAAAAGAATTTAAAAAAAATGTAAATGAGACTTATCAGGTAACTACTTAAACTGCACAGTCTTCTAAAAAGAAGAAATCCAATTTAGTGATTTTGCCTTAATGTACATTTCCAGTAAAGTACTTAAGAAATGAATCAGTACAACTGTAAAGACCATACCAGCACAGCACTCTCTCACTGCTAATCCACCACATTTAGAAGCACTTTTGGCCCACTGCTCATTAGTGACACCAAATAACTGAAAGCTTCACCCAGCCACAGAGGCTCACAGAGTCTGGCAAGCGTTGGCCTAACAAGCAGCGAATCATTGACAGTGGCACACATCACTGTCCGTGACGAACTGAGCAATAATTTCCCTTGAACAGGATGTTGCTCTGGAGAGAATCTTTTCTCTGAATGCTTACACCTATGAGGCAAGAAGTATGAAATACCAGACAATGTTTTCCACCTATTATGTTTTTTAAAATGGAATGCTCATATAGTTTTCATTCGTGAAAGATCATATCTCCAATTCCTTCTCAACTGAATTAACTCAATCTAATTTTAAACATAAAAACACAAGTCACAATTAGTGACTAGGACTATAATGGCATACCTTGAGAATTTGTCGGATGTTTGACTGAAAGATTCATGACTTACAGTGAGACAGACCTTTGACTTTTGTCAGAGAACCAATTGACAGCCAACCATAGACCCTTGTTTTAGAATATTAGGGTGAGCAAAAGTCAAAACGCTCAAGAAAACCGTGCGTCCAAAAAGTGGTATCCATTAGCAATAGTGATATAACAATTTTACTAAATTAAACTCCTGACATTTTAACACAGGATACCATGAGCTTCACCGTTTTTCAATCTTGCAGCTGTATGTTCAACTAAGTGGATTGTTCTCATGGTGTGCAGATCAAGTAACTGCTTGTTAATGGTGATCAGCTAGCGTCTAGATTATTAGCAAGGTACATACAAACAGCATTTCAATAGTTGTGGTCATCTTATTATACAATATATCAGTCTATATACCTCTAAGTGCAGAGCATCTGAGCTGAGACCACCTGTGAAAGACCCTTTTTGTCTTTAATACTTCAATGCGAAACGGGAGAACAGTTGCTCCAACTTTGAACAGGTGGCAAAAGTGTTTTCACGAATACCCCTTATGAAAAAAATCTTGTGGAGAAAATATCCCCCCAGGAGGACCTTTAAATACCCTCTGCTCACTTATCCATTCCCTTAAAAAGCCATTCCCCAGGGGTGAACACTATGAGCCAGGACTGTTCTGGTCCCAGTGCTGCGGTGGAATAAGACCCCTGGGATAGCCTGCCCTTTTGAGTCCTTTATATATGCCAAACAAGCCTAATATCAAACGCACCAGGGAAAGAGGCAGCATAAGCCATGTTTTGGGATCTAAGGGCCAGGCTATTATAATCACTCACTGTCTTATCTCCTGCCAGCCCATGGATTAGAAAGGAGAAACTTCAGTGTTAAACAAATTATACTTTGGAGACCTAGAAACATGGCCATCCAGTCCACCAATTGACAGATGCATACAATGGCATTTGACAGCATGACCTGCCTGAAATTCATTCAGTATCAGCTCGGAAATGATAAAGCTTACACCCTTTGATACGATTTTGCTGTAAATAAAGCTCATTAAGGAGCACTAGCACACAGATGCACTCTGGATGCTGTACAGCAACAGAAATCGCTTACTGATTCATATACTCACATTGCCAGGACTTCCATCGATCACCCTTTGCTTGGGTTAGTGAACCTTGTTTGCAGCAACATCAATTCATCAATGTAGCAATTCTTGTAAGAATTCTTTCTTTTCCTCGCTGGTTTAGGTCATCACGTGCCTGATAATTTAAATTTTTAAACTTCAGATGTTATTTAGGGTTCTAACTGTCAGACTGCTAGTTTCCACCTGAAATTATGTGATTACATGCTTAATTACATAGCAATTATATAGTAGTATAGCATGGTAATTATACTTACATTAAAATCTGTATTGACAGGTTTAAATCCAAATGTTAAACAATTCTTCTGTTTGTTTTGATCAAATGAAAGTTCATGATAACTTTCAGCACATGTTCATTGCATGTTTAAATGAGCTCTGATTAAGAAATTCTTCATATGGAATTTCACCACGCGTTTGTTTATGCCAGTAACAATTGCAACACCTAAACATACATATTGTTTCAGATTTCCCGTCTGGCTACATTGTATGAAAGTATGCAGGCATCCCCTGCCTGCCACCCCACCGATTCAGTCTGAATGCAGTCATCTGCTATTTCGGTGTTTTTCTAGTGTCAAGATTTCTTCTAAACAGTGAGTCAGTGACTGGTATGATTACGTCAGACAAACGCCCAAGCGCTGCCCAAATTGTCAGTGGCTTGTAATCGCTCTTTTGTAATCAAATCATGCAACGCCCCTTCCCGCCTTGTAGGTGGTGCAAAATCTAATACAAACTCTTTCATCCGCGGTTTAAAGCATGACTGGGCAAAGACATTGTGTCTATATCACTGCCTGCATTCTCCTGAGCTTGAACCAGCCTCTTCTCTCATCGCTATACCCTCATCTCCATAATCCTACAGCCTAATCACCTCACGTCTCAAGAACATTTCTCAGCTGCTCTCCTCTTGCCCTCTTTTCTGGCACTAATCTGCATGTCCACCCCTCCAAACAATGTCCATTTCATCCTCTCGGCCTGAACTGACTATGACACATTTCTTCATCTCAAATAATCATAATAAGCATTCTAGAGGGTGCCCCATGAGTTTCCCCTCAACATGTAAACCCAACTGAATCCAACCCATGAGTTAATTCACATATGCTTGCAGGCTAATCCTTATTTTATTCAACCTAAAAAGCCCTCACTGTGAAAAATCAAAGCACAACAAATAAACACTGTCAAAGTTTCAAATGTATATGGACACCCATGCTAGTTATTAAGTTTAACTATTGGTAATAGGTCATGCACATCTCTATACAATCCTCATAAACAAACACTGGCAGTTTGCAAAATTTCTGCCCTGCTTGATCTGCCCTGCTAACTATAAGTGCTATTATTGTAAACTGGAAGCATCTACTGGTAACAACAGCTCCATAGTAGGGCTGCTGAGTGGCGAAGTGTGCAGCCTGCAGCCACTGCAATCTCCTGAAGCAGCGTTTAATCAGTACATAAACTGTGCATCAGAATCTTCATGAAGGTCCATAAAGACAAAGGTTGACAAGTTTGGTGTGGAGGACCCCAATGAGCACCTTTCAGATGAACTGGAATGTTGATTTTGAGCCCGGCTCTATTGTCCAACATCAGTGCCAGGCCAACTGCTCCTGGGACTGAACGAACAGATATTCCCATTCCCATCATGGAGACGCTTCCCAGAAGAAAGAAAGCAGTCAGAAGACTTGTTGGTATGTCCACCAAGTCCATACAGGGGTAAGGATCTGGTATAAATGCAGTTTTGGCTGTATAATGTATCATTCTATATATATGTTTCTATATATATGGCCCATATATGGGTAAGCATATATGCCCAATGTGAATTCAGCCTCTTCCAAATTCACTTCTTCTTGATCGAGTATGCTTTTCTGATTTTCCACTTTCCTTCAGTGTGCTATGCAGCTTGTTGTGCATCTATAACCTATAACTTATAAAGCTTAAAGTACACACCAGTGTGAGAAACTCTCTCCCACAGAAAATACTTTTTGCAGCTCTCTCAATGAAATTCCAATGAATCTTCTCTGCTACAAGGTCATGTCATCACGTAACACAATCCTTATTGGCTCCCTGTAGGGATGGGCCTTCTACCTAGAATGTCGCTACCACTTTTAACCGCTCTGATGGTCAACCAATAGAATCAGGTTGGTGGGCAGACAAATCAGAGCACACTGGGCTCATCAGAAGAGGGTCTTAAAGACGCCGGTGCTGAGTGTGAATGTAGAAATACTTTATGAGCTAAGTAACATGTTTTTGGAACACTGAAGCATGTGATTCTAATAGGCCCCAAAAATAAACTGATTAAAAACTGTAAAATAGATCTAAAATATAAACAGAAATACAGTACATGTTTAAATGCAGGGGGAGATAAATGCGGTGTGAGATTATCACGTAAAATAACCCAAATAAAAATACATGAAATGTAGTATATGGGCCAGTGTGTTCTTCTCAACACCCACAAACAAAAAGAAAGGGCAGCTTGCTGTACGTTGAGCCTGATATTTTGATTTGTGCGATTTACGTCTCCTGACAGGTGTGCCACATGCCTTCATCAATCAAGCCACAGGACTGTAGTACAACGGGACGTACAGTACATTAGAATGTGGTGGGGGGTGGGGGGGGGTGGGGGGCTTAATAAAGGACAGACAACAGGACAACAAACTAGAAGGTGAAGTGAAAGAAAGCGAGAGAGATACAAAAAGGGCGTAACTCAGTAGAGTTCTTATGAAGGGTACATTTAAGAAGTCGTGTTAGTTTGTCTGAAGTCTGAAGAAAGCTGCTAGATAGATCAGGCTTGGTTTTCCTGTCAAGCCCAAACAAAGTTCTTGGAGAGCCGTCTGTGCTTTAAGTTGCGCAGCTGAATGATGGATGGCGTGAGTTTGCCACTTCGCCACATGTTTTGATTAGAGCTGTTAAAATAAGTGGGAAAATGACAAATGAGCGCCTGCCAAAAAAACCACCCATTTTTCAAATAACCCTCCCACAGCAGGTGAGGTACAGATAGAATTATTTTCAAATTAATTCCACCATTAGGCCGCTAATTAGCCCAAGTGACTCTTGAATAACAAATAAGGCTGCCTGCTCCCACCTGGCTGGCTGTGTACTTTTGATGGGCACAGGTATTAATTATGTAGTAACGTTCAGAGAAAAGGATGTACTGTGCTTTCCCACTAATGTTTCCTAAACTCCTCACCCGTCACGCCTTTGACTGCTGCCTCGGAGCCTTTGGGGCTAAAGTGACAGTGATTTTGTCTTTGCTTAAGAAGGGTGGTAACTGTCTCACACTGTGTTGGGTCACAAACAGAAAGAGTTACAAAGTTTTACAGGAAGTTCAGTCTGTGCCGTGTGAAGGTGCACTAATGAAACCGCTGAGCAGTATCCAGACAGCCAGTGCTTGACAATGGAATTGCAGGACTGTGACAGGATGAGAATAAAGCAAACCATGGACAAATGCGAGGTCAAGTCAGTTACCCTCATCAGGAACCCAGCTGGATCAGTTCAGACCTACATTAAAGCCACAGGGAACCTTATACCACTTTTTCGTTCTAAGCTGGTTAATCTTGCCCTTGTGTGCACTCACTTCCTAAGAAGGCATGCCATAAGAATAATGGTACTGGGTCCAATGATGTTTTGACATAACCAATGTGTTTTGACAAAATGATCTCCATTTGGTTTAAGCTTGGCAACCCTAATCTTATCTAATCTTAATCTTATGCAAGCATTACCCTCACCAGTTATAGGTTTACTGGGGCTTGTCCAGCCCACATAGCTGCACACGTTTCCAACAGCCCCTGTTTCCATCAAGCGAGAGCTAACCACCAAGCGAAAGCTAACCTAGGATGCATAACTGAGCTGTCACGTTAGCTCATCTGTCTTCCTGCCTTTTCTTCTTTTGGCCAAGCCAAAAGCAAAAAGCATTCCATGGACATTCCCTGGAGGCACACTCAGCAAATAAATAAATAAAATGATAAATAAATAAATAAAATATAACTATAAAAGTTTTTTTGAGTAAAACATTCTGTATTTTTGAGCTATGTGAGCTATGAACACTGCATACTGGTATCTACATCATCACCTGCGTAGAGCCTGCTTCACTCTTTCCTGTCCGCTTTCTAGCTGTGCTTCAGTGACGTAGCAGACTAGGAGTGTTGGACAGAGGGATGTCAATCAAACATGCTTCTCAGATTTTAGGATTAAACTCTAATGGTTCTCAAAAAGGTCGACCCTGATGATGATGTCAGATTCAGTGGTTTGCTTTGTTATAGAATGTCTCGGCAGCTATTTATTAAACTTGAAAGCTGCTGTATATGTTTCATTGCAAATGTCTTTCAGCTAGCTACTGTTACCCAGTCAGTCCATCTGGTTTACCTGTGTAAAGTTCAGTATTGGAGGTAAATGGCTGTATAAGGCTGGGATATAAGAAATCATGTCTAATGCTGGATTCTCTCAAGCTCTGGAGAATAATTCCATCAAGCTCAAGATGTCAAACTCGACGCAAAATGAATCAGAACTATGCACACCGGAAGCATTTTTTATGCCAGGTTATTCACGCCATGACAAAAACAAACAAACGGGTAGAATGTCTTTTAACGACAAAGATTTCCTTTGCTCCTTGCAAAACAGGCAAACGATGACATTGAGTGGGCTGCTTTCCATTTTGGAAAAGTGAAATAAGTACAGAGAATTTCACCACCTCACTCAGCAGACGGAATGTTATGAGAGAAATAACATACTTCTTCTGAGTATTTGAACTGGAAACTATTTGATTTCTCATATAATATCATGTTTTTTTATCCAGATTATTTCAATTATAATGCATATAAGCCAACTCAAAAATAAGCTCAGATTGTATACAGGTGTACATGTTACATTTCTCTGTAATGACAATGCTACTGTTTTGGCATCAGCATTGACAGCCACAAACATGAACTTGAAAAATACTGGACAGTGGTATGGGCTCAGTGTTCGCTGGTGAAGTACTATTTATCTATTAGTTCATAAACAGCACAGAAAAAAGAACAGAGAAGATTCAAAATATTTAAACCAACAAAGATGGATTTTATTGGTAACATATGGAGATGGACAGACGAAAACTGATCTATACAAGAACGGCAGAGCAAGCAATGTAAGCAGGCAGCAGAGCAAACTGCTTTTCTAAACATTTACATTGTAGCTGGACGATGAATGCCAGTGGCAAACTGGGACTCAGTAGTTTGCCCAGTATGTGCAGTTTAATGGAGAAAAATGAATCCCCAGTCAACTGAGAAGCTACAACGCTCTAAAGACCACATGGAGTTTTGTTCCCTGAAGGGATGTCCAGGCTAATAGGGTTAATTTTAAATGTTACACCGCCCTATTTAGCCCCCTCAGGAAGAATCAGCCGTACGAGGCTCCGCGGAAAATTAACGACAAGTGAAGTGGGCATCTCACGGAGAATGATTAAAACGCTCAGTAAACAGCGAGGAGGCCTATGAAATGTCCTTGCCCCGCCTTAGACTTCGTCTGCGTGTGAGAGAGACACTTTTCATTATTATTCTTTCCAGCCTGGAACTCCGGAACAGTGCGCGTGTGTGTGGGTGCGCGTGTCTCGGCGAGTTGTAAAAGGCACCGAAGAGGAAAATAATCTATAAATCTCCAGTCCCTAAACCCTGAATGGCACGAGACAAGTGGTGAACAGGGGCAGCTGCTGCAGCTCTGGCTAAGGCAGAGACAGAGTTGCTGGCTGGGTGGACATGCCTTCAGCTGCCTTACAGGCATGCAACTGCTACCGCACACCACTGAGTGGCTACATTTCAGCACTAAATGTCAATTACATCATCTTCACTCACCACACCATCAAAATTTTGCAATCAAGCCGTGCGATGGATTTGACTTGCCCGTCATGCCGTCTAAACACAGCAGTTGCTACACTCGCGTGTGTTAACAGGTTGTGAAATGAAGAATTGCCGCTTTTACCGTAAAGAAATATGACATAGACTTTCACTGGGAATTCAGAAATGGCATAGGTCTTGTGAGTGGAGCAAACCAGCACACATCAAACAAGGGAGGCATGGTAACAAACAGTTAGAGCTAGCCATTATGCAATAGTTATGACTAGCTGAATAAACACAACTTGAAAACACCACAGACGTTTAAAAGACGATATTACCCGGAGCCACTTTATCATGTGACAGAGGTATGCAAATGTAATACTGGGTGTCTTGCCCTTATTGATATAGTGTGGTGTGCTTGCTCATGTGGGGAACGGAACCCCAGTCTGCCAGGTGGTGGGCAGTAAGCTATGCGCAATGCTACATCACAGTAAACCACACATAATCATCACCACACTGAATCAGCAATGTATGCATGGTCTGTTATTGTTCTCTATCGCACTAGGAGTGTGTCTTAATACTAGTAATGGTGTCAATACTCACTGGGCACTCGGTTGATAGCTCGGAGAGGTCTCAGCACTCGGACAGTACGCACAGCAGAGAAACTGACATTCTGCAGGTTGAGAGAGTATTCCAGCATCCTATGAACACAAACACAGACACACATATAACGTGAAGAGATCACAACACAAAGGCTCACTGGAATTGTTTGACATGGGTTCTCCAAAGCATCTTACTGGAAAGATGATTTTTAAAAGTCAGAGCTAGCATCACACTAAACACTCTCTCTCCTTGTTGTCGGGCCAAGAACAGTAGCGTTTGATACAGCCCCAGCGGGTGAAGCCCATCATTATAATATATACAGCATTCCAAATACACACAAGACTAATTCCATGTAATAATGGTGTGTTTTCCAACAAATACTGTAATATCATTATAGCTTAAATCAAAACAATAAACCATAGGAGGATGTGCATTGCACTGGTTGTACCTCAGTTAAGGTGTTATTAGGTATTGTAATAACTGATAAAACGTGATATAATGATACCAATGTTCAATATACAACATGAGTTATTATAGATAATAATCACAATGAGAAATTCATCCACCAAGCAGTGCAGTATATTGACAGTATGTGGTTCTTTTTAAATACTTTGAGAATAGTAGAGAACTCAATTGATGTTCGGGGTCAGTTCATGACTGTTATATCAAATCCTGGATGCTTTTCTTTTGAAAATGTGAGCTACGCTTTTTTACACTGCGGTCTTCAAAAACTGCTTGTTGCTTAATAAAGCTCTCCTGTAAATGAACCATTGAGGTTTAGTTTAAACAGTAAGGATGTGTGTGGATATTGTGGTGTCCTGTAACTGGCTGAGGTGAAGCCATGATCACATAGGAGGCATAAAAGAGACTTGAAGACTGTGTAAATAGTTGTCACCGTTGGTTTGGGGATTTTTGAAATATTCTGCATTGGGCTGTGGGGCTGGTTGGTTGGGTGTTGGGGTCTACTATGAACTGGAGGTGTATGGTTGAAAGTGACCCACAAGGCTTCCCAGCTGTCCAGTTAGCGCTAAGTGGCGGGTCTTTTCTGCTGTTATGTTAAATGAGGAGTACTCATATAAAAGCCTTTGTATGTTTTCCACGTAGTCTTACTCTACACCACCACCACAACAGTGAGTATTTTATAATGGCTTTAGACATGGCTTCGCCAGTCAGATTTTAGAACCAGGTCTGTTATTAAACTGAACTCAGACACTCTGTAGGAGGTTTGAATCCATACGTTAAGACTGCAGTAGCGTTTCAGTGAACCAGCGAAATCTTGGAAGGTACTTTTCACCCAGCAACATCGACGTCAGAAGGAGGTAAAAGGAGTAAATGGTGAATGTTGACAAATATTTGATCGGACTTTATTGACTGGTGTATAGCATTCAGGATCTAAATTCGAGGTTTCACTCCAGAGTTATCAACAGCAGATCAAAGCTAACACTGTTGAGGGCTCCGTAGTGGCCTGGGCGAATAGTAGATCAATAGAGAGCCCCAGGAGCGATGAATTCAATTGGATCTGTTTCAGTTAGGTCAAAGAGGGGTATCCAGTGGAGGTCAACGTAATGAGATCTCCTGCAATACACACATGCCAACAAACACACACATCCCCACATCAGCACGCCCACACACACAGCTGTTCCACACATGTGAACTCTGGAGGGAGGCATATGAAAGAATTCCCTGTTTTTGTAAGCCAGCGAATAAGTTTTGTGTATCTCTTTGCGTGTTAGTGTGCTAGCAACTACTTAACTCCAGATTACAGTCAAAGCCCCGTCTCTGACAGGACTGTCCGGCTACATGGCAGCTGCATAAATCAGCGCTCTATTGATTCTATTTGAAAATAAATGGACATAAACTCCTCTACAGGTTGATGCGTGCACTGATTGGATGTGTGTGGCGTACAGACACAGCATCAGACTGAAGGTATTTCCAAAGCCCCAGAAGATCATACATGGATTCAGTGCTCAGTGCTGATGCTGATGTGCAAACACTACGAGCCTCATTAAGCGAGCAGCGTTCGGAAGAAATGTGTTCCGCTTTTGTTGCTTCTGAAATCTGTGGAGCAGCTTTTTGAGCGCGCTGATTGGGCCTGATGGAAACCAGCTGGTGGCAGGAGGAGAAAAATAATAACGGTGGTGACTACGGCTCAAAACGGTGGGATGGGGAAGGACGGCGCATAAACCATATCAAAAGTTTCTATGTCAAAATCTGTTCTAGAGAGACAGAAACAAAAGTAAGGGCAAGAAAATAGAGGAATAAGAGACCATGGGAGCGAGTGAGAGAGAAAGAGAGACAGAGAAAGGGCAGACAAATAAGAGAGTATAAAGAAACAGGGATGGGGAGAAAGAGAGTGAAAGAAACAGAAAAAGAGGAGGAGAGCAAAAATGTCAGAATAAAACAGAAGGAAAAGCAGTGAAAGTAAAAGAGAGGGGGGAAATTAGGGAAGAAGAGAGAAGAAAAGACTAACAAAAAAACACAGAAGCAATTCACATTGAAGAAAAAGAGAACAGAACTGAGAGGCAGAAGAAAAACAAAGAGGAAAAATGTGAGGGAAAGGGAGGAGAGAGAAGAAAGAAAGACAGGAAAAGAGAGGCAGGATAGAGAAAGAGAAGAAGGGAGATGAAGACAGGCAGATTGAAGGCAAAACTAAACATGAAGGAAGAGAGAGCGGGAAATGATAGATAGAATTAAGAGAAAAATAGAGAGACAGATAATGAAAGAGGGAGATGCAGAGAAAGAGAGAGAAGAGAGCAAGAGGCAGAGAGAGCATGAGTGAGAAAGAGAGCGAGAGAAATAGAGAGAGAGAGTGAGTGAGTTAGAGGACAGTGGGAGGGACGGAAGGGGACGGAGAGGAGTATGTGTTTGGGTTGTTGAGACAGGACTTGCGTGAGGACACTCCACAAAACTCCTCAGTGCGCTGCTGAAGCAGCCTGAGAGAGACGGAGCTAAACACAGAGAACATGTGACCATATAAACGCTCGCATCGTCAACAAACTGTTACACCCACCCGCAAACGCACACGCGCACACACACACACACACACACAAAAACATACCAACACACGCACACACCACCGGGGCACAAATAAACACTACAGTCATGAATAATGATACACAGATGTAAAAACCAAACACATACATTCCTCCTGTCTACACACACACAGGTTTATTTTCATACCTTGTCAGCATGTGGGGTTGAATGCATGTCCCATATGTATTACACAATTTATATTATTATAATTAGTGAATTCAGCTACTTACAGGTGGAATTATTGGTGAACCAGGCGTTCAACTGAACACAAACAGTTATAATCTCCACAGAAAACCATTTCCAGGAGAATGGGATGCTCTGGAGCAGCCACACATGAGTCTAAGGTCACCATGGCCAATGCCAAGATTTAGCTAGAGGGGTATAAAACCCTCTGGTGCTGGACTGTGGAGAAGTGGAACTGTGTTCTCTGGAGTGACAGGGCTAAACATTTTAGGATGAGTCATTTGTCATCTACAACTATAGAGAAGCAAACTTCGTATTATGCGTCCAGAAGAACGGTTGGGCAAATATATATATATATATATATATATATATATATATATATATATATATATATATATATATATATATATATATATATATATGTGTGTGTACACATAGAGAGCAAGTAGAGCAAGTATCAATGGTGCAAATGAAACATGCCAGACGTCTCAACATGGGATTGTAGAGATTTCTAATGGTGCCCTGTGACAATCCACCCCATGCATGTGTGACAACAAGTCATTCAGCGATTGGTCAGCGATTGGCCTGTACCCCAAGACAACCAGACACAGAAACAGCTTCTTTCCTCAGGCCATCGCCTTCACAAACAGCTGACCAGTAACATCATCAGCTGGACCATAGTTACTCCTGCTCCTCTATAGTGTTAACCAGTATCACTCACATGCCAGATTACACACTACAGTTTCTTCCTCATTCATATATACCAGTACTGTTGCACTACCTCAACACTACTGCCTCTACCTCACCACTACTGCCTCTCCCTCAACACTACTGCCTCTCCCTCATCACTACTGCTTATACTGTTTGTAAATCATTTGTAAACTGTATATTATTTGTTGATTTATAGTTTGTTTATTGCTTGTATATTGTGTAGATTGTATATTGCACAATGTCTGTATTTAATGTTAACATGTGAAGTCGTTGTGTATATTGTGGAGTGCTATAATGGTACAGTACTAGAGAGACACGAACTGCTGGAACCAAATTCCTTGTGTGTGTCAACATACTTGGCCAATAAACCTGATTCTGATGTGCGGCTGAGTGAGAAACTTGAATTAACCGCATGTCTCATGATGGTCAAATCTACCCACCAATGTTTCATTCCTGTCGGCTGATTCCATCTGGGTGCAACTATGTTTTGGGACGGTAAGTGTATATCAAATCAGACGTTGTTGTTTACACTTTTGTCCTTAAAATGGACTAAAACAAATACATGCAGGTAAAGATAAAAAGCTTGCGTAGCATCAGGGCGTACAGCACCAAACTCTGCTTGTCTCTTATCTGTTTGTATATGGCAGGGCTCTCGTGAAGGATGGCACACTGCGCCAGAATCCCTCTGTGTCCTGACAACAATGGCCACACAGTCAACAATGGCTGGTCTGCGCCTACACGCTGCCAGCAGGGAGGGCACTATAATAGGAAAAGTATGAGAGAGGCCAGGGACCGCGGATCAAAACAAGTCTGACCTTCAGCTTCCGTAAGAAATCAGCTCAATTCAATCCCCAAGTGAGAACATTTAGCAGGGTCTGTGTTCTTCCATGCCCTATTTGAACATTAAGTACACCAGCCACCGGAGGAAGGAATGACAGAAAGCATGCAAAAATGCTGCTGCAGTTCTAGAGGCCATCCCATAACCATGCCATGACTGTTTAACTGACACAGAAGGACAGGATAAGTTTGACTGAATGTCTTCTCTCGCTCTATCTCTGTCCCTGGTTCTCTTCAAAGCATCAGCTCTGGCTGCAGTTCAATCAGGGCTTGGTGTCTTCCACCACCTGGCAGGTTAATGAAGCGAGCTTCAGAGAGGTTCACTTCCCTACAGCCACGTTCAGACGGAGGGGAAGATAAAACACTGTCTCTCTGTCCTCACATTGCCTCTTACCCTTCGCCCGTGCATAATTTATTCTCTCGTCCTCTTTATCTACAGCTTCCCTGACTGCTTCACAGATGGCATTATACAGATCATACAGCACGTCTTTATCTGTAAGTTCATCAGCTTGGGAAGCACTGATAGCAATTCCCAGGCCAAAAGCGGTAAATAACATGATACAAACATTTCATATTTGCAATATTTGCATTTAAAAAACAAATATGAATTCACTGTGATTGTTACAGATATTAATACAAGTTTACACTTATTAGAGCTGATTTTTATTTATTTACTTTTACTTTATTTACATTTTCCTGTAAATAATCATCTTTTAATTGTATTTATTTTTTTATTATATTTTTAAGTTTTCAATTAGCATTTATTCTTATTAAATGATAAAAACATCTCAACAAAAGGTGTTTTTTGACATTAAAAAATACAAAAAGAAAATCTGTGCTGGAAGAAAATCTCATAACTTCATTTTTATTATTTTTCAGACATTGATATAATTTGAAAATATGTGTTGCCTGTTGCATTGTTGTTGTAATTTCCATGATGAACGGATCTAAAGAAGTGACCTATAATAATTTTGAGAAAGTCTGGTACACTGAATTTTCCTTCTCCTTTAAAGTATTTGCTTTAGAGACAGGGTTTTGTTCTGAGCATACAAACACTTGTACCTAACTTGTACCTAACAATATCCAGAATCAGAATCAGAAATACTTTATTGATCCCAGGGGGAAATTCCACTATAACTTATCAAATATTACATATTTATATTATATAACATGCATATCTGGCAACATCTTTTATGCCAAAACATTTAAACAGTAAAAATGCAGCACTGTTTTATTTATTTATTTATTTGCCCTGTGTGTGATTTCTACAAACGTATGCAGGTGGCATTAACTCACTCTAATAATCACTGTTGTCTCTGTGTTCTTTCAAGTTGTTAAAGTTGTCCTGTATGTTAGACACGAGGCACCTCATAGACCTGGCTTGTACCTCACTCACATTGAATAATCTAACGATTCTCCACAAGGGGGTGCTAACAGATCCCTAGCAGCTTGTGATGGCTTTTTTCTGTGTTGAATGTGCTCCCAACATATTGAGCTCCATTAACGGTAATCAGTAATGCTGGATTTTGTGTGGTTTGATGGTAAAAGGCTGAAACACTCACATGCTATTAGCACCGCATAGTCACTCAGCCCGGGATACGAACCCCAGTCTCCCACGTGTGGTGCTGGTGTTATCCGCTGAGCTACACCAACCACTGTGATACCTGGATCCAGTCAAAACATCCAACCACTTTATACTGCATTTCCATCAGGCACTCCTGATGACTCTTGAAAACTCTAACTGTGTCTCCATCTTTGTCTGCAGACAGGTAAGTCTGTCCTGACCCATATATAGCAGAAACACATGGTTTAGAACATAATTAAAATGCTGATGGCAGCTAATGCAAAGGGGGGGACAGCAGCTTTGTTCTAGGTGCACTTGACCAGAGGGAACCAAATACACAAACAGGAAGGACCTTTCAGAAGCTATTGTTGCCTTGAGAAATTTGATGGCCTTTGTTCATAAAGAGTTTGCCCTTGTTTCATCCCCCAAAAAGGCTTTTACCTCCTCTTTTCCTGCACATAGCTTGTGTCAGCAGCAGGTTTGGATACAGTCCGAGGAGCATCAATAAATTAGAGAGGACAAAGCATCCGAGTGCTGATTCAGTTTTGTCCTGCATGTTCTTCAGTTTAGAACTCACTGTTAAAGCTGCTGTAAATGTACAGTATTAATTTTACAGGATCGTACTCACAGTGTGCATTAGTTTACAATAACACACCAGGCATTATTAACTTACAGTAATTTGCTGGCAGCAGAGGTTATTACTGTCAGTAGTCTGCGATATTTTACTGTATGTATGTAATAAATGCAACTGCATGTAAGTTACTGTATATCATTTACAGTAAATGTTGTTGTCAATAAGGCGCCTACTCTATAAATTATGAGTCTCACAAATTAATGATCTTGGACTTGGATGATCTTCATTTATATATTACAGATAATAGGCACCTGTGACTGATCTATAAATCTCGTCACACACCCTGCAGGTATTCATCATCCTCACGCAATGCAATCTGCAAGAGCCTGAAGTTACTACCACCTTAAACACACAAGATGACTAATTTTTGGTGAGCATATTAATAATATTTATCATTTATAATGAATATTTTCAGGTACAAGCAAACTTCTACAAACTAAAAATCAAATATTCTGAAACAATTTTAATCTGGATTTGTCTACTGCAATATCCTGGTTAAGACTTAGAATCAGTTTGACCAGTTTCTGGTCCTGACACAGTCTGACCTATAGTGAAAATCTGGCATTTCAGTGGAAGGCAGGGGCGGGGTCGGTGGGTATATTACATAATGCGTACAGCAAATATGTCTCGGCATGGAGTTGTAGAGATTCCTGATTGTGTCCCGTGATAATCCACGCAGATCTATCTAACAAACCATTAATCTTGGCACTGACCACGATGCCTCCACACACGGACTCAGTGGTTGTCTCCACCAGGACAAAAGCGGCACACATCATTTAACACAAGACTATGGTTAACTATTTTTTTTGTCAAGGGTAATGTGAAATGGAAAGCAATAATAATGATTATATATTATATAAAATAATAATAATCGTATTTAAAATGTTAAATTGGCTGGGAATACTGGGCACCTCTCTATATACCATTAAGTTATATTATAAATAGTATTTAAATTTAAAATTTACAAGTAGAACAATAAATACTGAATAATTCTTTAATTAAATTTTGTTTACAAGCCTTATTCTCATTCTTAGACCAAAAGATGGAGCAAATTGTTTTAAAGGGTGGACGGATTGTAGTGGGAGCACTGGGGTGTCAGGTGTGACTGTGTGGCAGGTGCAAATGGTTTACATAGCTCTTGGGTCAGGCACAAGGGCCCCTTTACAAAAAGTCAGGCCCAGCTCTGATTATAGCAACAGTAAAAGTCTTAATGTTATCCTATCACTGACCAATGCTGTGTACAGCCAGTAGTGATGACTCTGAAACAAGTAAGAGATGAGTCTTCATTGTTTTCCTCTCAGTTTGTTAAAAAAAATGAGCATGTGAGATATAAGCGCACACAAAAACAATATGGTCGATAAACGCAGCAGAAGGGACTGCGTTATCTGTCACCAGGCCTGTGAATGGCTCTCATACAGACACACCAAAACAACAGCAGCCTGATCAATGTGAGGACGTTCTTAGCCATCTGTAAGTACCTGTGAATGGGTGTTATCGATTCTAGGCGCCTCCAAATACAAATATGAGATGAAGGAGCTCTCAGATGAAAGTGCTGGATGCAGTCCAGTGTCATCAGTACGTCTGGCCAAATGGCATTCCTGAAGCCTCTATTACCTTAACAAGAGCTCCTCAATCTGGCCTGGAGAAGGGAGACTCTATTAAGGCTGCTTGTGTGGCTTCCACTGGGTATGACAATCAGCATTTATTACTGTGGATAACTTTCACTAGAATTTAACCAGGGCCCCAGGAAGCTCCACAAGGGTTTCTGAGTTTGGCGTAAAGCCTAAGGTACTTCATACAGCAGAAAGTGTTGTCCAACTACAACAAAAACTAATCATAGCCCATGAGTATTTTGACATCATGTTAAGTCAAACCCATTTATCTTAAAATGTGACAGAGTGGTAGCTGTGAATGACACTAATTGTAGCATAGTCAATTAAATGTCTATTCCAAGTAAATTTGGACCGTTTCTACTGAGCCATTAACCATAAACGTAATGCAACAGTTAGAAATCTGCAAGGCCTTCTGGGTCTTCGGGGAAGGCCTAATGATTTCTGGGAGCTAGATTTTGGAAATTGAAATACACTTCTGTCATATTTAGTTCTTTTTTTTTTAATAGAATGATGATAATGGCTGTATTTAAAGTCTAGCTACTCTGTAGTAAATCTGTAGGAGATCTCCCTAAGATCTGAAATAATATTCTTATTTCATTGCTAGATTATGGTTGGAAAGGATAATCTGATAATCTGATACTGTCCATTTCAGTGTCTACCTTAATACACGTAATAAATAACAACCCAAAGTGCTTCCACTGGTTAGGCTTTGAGAAGCAGGACGGATTTACACTGGTAGATTAACTACTAGTGTAATTAAGATGTGACAGTGCAATCAGCCAATCATGATTCAACTATCAACATGTGGGGCCAATTGTGCATCCCACCTATCCATAACTGACTCTGAACGTTATGGTCTAATTAGGTTTCAATTTATTATTATCAATTGAAAAAAATGTCACCTGTAACGTACCTTATAGCTCATAATACCTCCACAAAAATGAATAACATAAATATTCAGCCACTCTTGCACAAAGAAGTTGGGCCAGATTTGGTGGATGCCTTCCCTGGCACAATTCTATGGAGAATTTCTTGTAGACTGGGATTTTGACCATTGCTGGTAGCTTCCATACGCTTGCAAATACAGATACAGAATTTGTGCACTCCCAATGCAATCACTCCTTTTTACCAATCATTAAAATCTGCTTTGCGACACTTTTCCACACATCGAATAAGACATTCACTGCACTGTACCACCTCTTCTCAATCTGTCAATCCCATCACTCACACCCTGCAGATATTCATTGACCCATCATCCTCATGCAAAGCCATCTGGAGGACCCTAAAGTTACTAGCACCTTAAACATGCTAGGTGAGCCTATCATACATATTGAAAATAGGTGCTACATTCACCACCCTTACATACTTACAGGCTGTTAAAAATCCCATTCGGGAGCTAGAGCAAATTAGCATTACTGTAAAGCAGATTTTGTTCTCCCTCATTATTTGATTGAGTTTTGACATTTGTGGCCTGAGCTGAGCTGTTACACACAATGTGCAAAAATGAACAGTGCTGGAAAAACCAAACCCAGACGTTAATCATATGGTGATATTAGGTTTAGCACTGATTAAAACTTGAGCTGCATTTCTTTGTAGCTCATGTTTGCTTTGCTGCTGTTGTTATTATTATTATTAGTATTTATTTTGATAAGTTATGTCCTACACAGCAGGCATGGGTAATTATCTGTTTTCCTGACATGAGTGATGGCCATTAAGCTGACAGTAGGTGCTGCACTCATTGTTACTATCATGACCACCAGAAAATGGCTGCCCTTCAACTGTCGGCTGCCTGCCTCCAGCATTGTCAGAGAGAGCCTGCTGGAGCCATCTCAGGGGACAGCATTAAACAAATGATCAATCTCTCACAATCAAGAGCTACTACACACACTGTACTATAAGATAAATGTGCATGTGAGAGAGAGAAGGAGAAGGCGATTTGGGAAAACAGGGTAAATCCATAGAGGCTGACTAAAGCGTTTCTGAAACAGAGTCTTATGAAAGCTAATGCAGGGCCTCAGGTTGAGCTAGGTGGGCTTAAGTCCATAATGAGTGGTGAGTATGTGTGCCAGAGGAGAGAGAAGCAGAGATGAGGGTCTGTCTGAGTGAGAGAGCACCATACTCAGAGACAACCTGTCACAGTCTTCACTCGCTTCTGTCAGGCTGCTAATACAAGCAGAGAGAGAGAGAGACAGAGCAGGGAGGGAGAGAGAGAGAAAGAGTAAGGCAGAAAGAGAGAGAGAGAGAGAAAGAGAGAGAGGGGAGTGAATGGGGAAGGAGCAAGAGAAGGAGAAAGAGAGAGGGGAAATGAGAGAAAAAGTCAGAGAAGCTAAATGAGGGGAGAAGAGAGGAAGACAGAGACAGAGAGGGTAAATGAGGAAGGGAAAGAGACAGAGATAGAGAGAGGAGGGAGAAAGAGTGTGAGAGAGGGTAAATGAGGGAATGAGAGAGAAAGATAGAGAGAGTAAATGAGGGAGAGAGAGATAGGGAGGGGAGTGATAAAAAGAGCGAGAGAGACAGAGAGTAAGAGAAGAGAGGGTAAATGAGGGAAGGAGAGAGAAGAGAGAGAGGGTAAATATAAGGGGAAGACAGAGAAAGAGAGGCTAAATGAGGGAAGGAGAGAGCAAGACAGACAAAAAGGGTAAATGAGGAAGACAGAGATAGAGAGGGGGAGAAAGAGAAAGAGAGAGACACAGAGAGAGGAGAGGGAAGAGAGGGTAAATGAGGGAGGGGGGTAGAGAGAAGAGAGAGGGTAAATATAAGGGGAAGATAGAGAGAAAGAAAGGCTAAATGGGTGAAGAAGACAGAGAGAGATAGGAACAAATAGATAAAAAAGAGGGGAAAAAAGAGAATGAGCGAGTGAGAGTAAATGAAAAAGAAACAAAAGTTGGGTAATGAGAGGGAAGAGAAAGGGAAAGAGTTGGAGAGATAGGAGCAAGAAAAGAAGAAAGATGAAAAAAGGGAAAGACGAGGGAAGGTAAGAAGAGAGAAAGAGAGAAAAAGAAAAGGGGAGAGAGAGTAAATGGGGGACAGACAGAAACAGAGAGAGAAAATGGTCGGCAGGAAAGGAGGGAAAGATAAAAAGCAAGAGAGAAAGGGTGAGTGAGAGAGAGAGAGAGAGAGAGAGAGAGAGAGAGAGAGAGAGAAAAAGAGAAGTGAATTGGGCCTGGCCTCATGTCTCTAGCTGTCAATCTCAGTATATCATATTCATGCTAAAGGTTGTGTTTAGAAAGTGGATGAAATATAGCAGGTACCATTGTCTCGACAGCGTGAAGAAACATCAGTCATATTCCGAACTCGTCTATTTGCCAGGAGAATGCTAACGTGCTTCAAGGACGCTGCACATTTGTTTAAGCCTTCAGTAAAGTACAGCAAGCAAAACAGTCTCTGAAATATTAACACATTGTCTCTAATGTCAAAGTTCATTTAGTTGGCAGCGTGCTATACAGATTCATTTTACTTCCCTTCCCAAACAGTCTTACCTCTCCCAAGGTGAGAACAACGAGTGCAGTAAATAATTACAAACACATCTCACAACGCTGGGCTGAAAATGGCACCGGGTATTTATTATGATGAGCAAGGATGCATATTTATGGTCCAGTCTTTTGCGTTATAGTGTGCTGGACTCGAATGAACTTAAAGCGTTGCCACTGCCGAAGCATTTCTACTCAAGAAGAATGCTAGTGACTTTGTGAATTTGCGCAAATCAACTGAAGCTCCTAAGTGTGAATAAAGGCATTGTGGAGGAGCGAAAGGGCAAATCGGCTTGGCTGGGAGCTGAAATGAGTCTGCGCTCGTTGCCAAGCAGCTGGGGGTGTCTGAGGCTGATACCTTAGCTGGTTAGTGCTGGATCCTCGAAGGATTCTTAAAGATTAAGCAGAGCTCATGCTAGCCTATGCGTCGCTCCAACTGAACCACACACGGAATAAGATACTGAGCACGCATTCTAAACGATCAGCACTCTATCAGCAGCCCGGCCCAGAAGAAAAGCAGCGTTAGAAATGGTATAAATAGAGGTGTTCTCCTCACAGAGGCAGGAATAAAAGCTGCTGAACACTTATTTAGCCAACTGGCAAAAAGACTGAACCCTGTCCGTTACACTTGTAATTACTTCCATGTAACTGCTTTAGGCAGTTGACGTCAATCTAATCACTAGCCCAGTTTTTGGGAGGTCATGAGTTTGATCCATGGTGATGCCACGGACCCCCATCTGATGGCTGGAGTCAAAGACAGCTTAATCGTCAACTCTCATTACTTAACTGTCTGTTAGCTAACGTAACAGAATTGGCAGTTGAGTTGTCCCATGGTATTTGCGGTTTTTCGCTGAGAAAGCTGAGGAAACTCATCCTGCAGCAGACCTTGATGATCTAGCTCTACACAGCAAACATCAAGTTCATTCTCACATCACCCATGACCGTCTGATTTGGTTCCCCAACTTTACAAGAACAAGTCAAACTGAGAGCATTGGAGAGCATCAGATGTAACCTACCAATGCTTCAGGACACTCACAACTGCAGGGTTATATAGCATGCTGGCTGGGCTATATATAACTTTTCTCATTCTGGACATCACCTCTTGCGACTTCGGAGCCTTTAAATTAAACATTGCTAGACATGCTAACAGCTATGCTTCACAGATGCTGAAAGAAAGTGATTCTGAAGATCTGGTGGCTTACTTGTGCCTGAAGGAAGCCCATGCTGGCCTTGATTCACTGGATGATTTTATATGTGGCACTTACAGGATGCCATTTTGGCCAAGCTGTCTCCAGATGTTTATTCCAAATACAAGTTCATGCATGTTCTCATGGGACTACACTATATGGCCAAAAGTATGTGGGCACTCCTCCTTTATGAAGCCAAGCACATAGCTATGCAACCTCCATAGAAGATCACTGGGAATACAATGGGTTGTACTGAGGAGTGGCTATAAATGTGGATAAATGTGTCACCGGATGTCACTTTTCACTGGACTAAGTCAGTGAAATTTCTATCATCTTCTCTGTTCAATCACCCAAACTGCCTCTGGAAGCAACATCAGTATGAGAACTGTGCAGAGCTTCACAGAATGCACAGTTCCACACAAGCCAGATCACCAGCGTCAGCAAGAGTGGTGTAAAGCACACCGCCACTGGACTCTAGAGCTTGACAGATACCAGGACAACACTACCCTACTTGAATGCCTAGGGGCATAAGTAGAGTTTAATTATAGGCTTCCAATAATTAGGGGCATGTTTACATTTAGGGGATTGTAAGATTAAAGTTGGAGTTACAGTGATTGTTAGGCCTAGGACTACAAAAAGGTGAAAAAATAAATAAATAAAAATAATAAAACTAATATATAAATAAATGTTCAGTTAGAATTTGTAGAGATTTCTTTGATGAAGAATTAAACATATAGAAACTTGTGTGTGTCTTTTTTATGGGAATATACTGGCAGCATCCTATCATTATTTTTTAAAAGAAGGGCTAATAATAAAATTTATTTATTTTTATTTTTATTCTGATGAAATAAAGAGCTGGATGCAGGCACACAGTCTCTAGTGAATGGGCCTCACTTAAAATTACAAGGGCTTGCAAGAGTTGGGGTTTATGAAGGCTTGTGTAGAGGGCTATTAGAGTTCTATTAGTGAAGTTTTTTTACTAATTAAAAAAAAATACAGCTCTGTAGTATCAAGACATTTGTAAGGTAAAATATTGAAAAACGTGTCAAGCATGAAAATATGTGTATTGTTACATCTCCACAAAGAGTGTAGTATAATAATAAGACCTTTAGAAACAACCATTCCTTTGTTTAATATCACTGTATCTATTCTTTTTTTTCTCTAAAAGAATCAACCTGCCAATTCTGATCCTCCAGCTTTAAATTTCCCAGGAAAACCACATAACGCCTATCTTTATACTGCTACTTATGCTACTGGTGAAAAAATCTGACTAAGCATAATACAATACAACCTATCACTGCTCACCCAAAGCTTTGCGGATGGTAAGTATGTCATCTAGGGTGTTATCAAAACAGCCGTAGAGAACCTGGTTTTGCCAACATGGCAGCGGAACATGCCAGCACCCTGTCATTTCTGCATGCGTGTCTCATGTGCACACTTTGGCTGATGTCTCCTGGATTTCCTTCCACATGCCCCATATGTTGGGGTAATTTCCATCTCGACACATAATCCTATGCATCTCTCAGCAAAGCACATGAGGTTACCTCAGTGCCAGCAAGGATTGGCAGCAAAAGAACACAGGGTCCCTAGGTTAGGACGGATGAAGCTCTGGGAATGAAATGGGTAAATGTGCCCATGTTGGTTCAGCTGCATGCATTACTCAAAGATAAACCTTATTCAATTTTTTTGTTTGTTTGTTTGTTGTATTACAGTGGTTATGTGTACACCTGATTACTGAGATTTTTGGATGCTGGGGACAGACAACATTTAATTCCAATGAGTCATCATTATAACTATGCTATTTCTTTTTAAATATACTATATTTATATGTAATATTAATTAAAATAGTAGTAAACTAGCATAGATTTTTTAACTATGCTAATTCTTTAACAATGTTTTATATATGAAGTAAAGTTTATAGCACCAACAAATTACTTACAGTTAAAGTAATTAGTTTCATGTTTATTTTATATTAAAAGCTTCTATCACAAATAAGTTAGAGTTTCTAACTTGGCTAACTATGCTAGCACTTTTGCTATTTAGTAGTGAATGCGTTCCTGTGAAGTGTGAGGGCTCATTGAAAGTGGTAAGACTTTTTTAGAGAAACTGTTTTCTATTTCTATTTTTAAACAAATATTTATTCAGGGAACCAGCCTGCATTCACATAATTTATACTGGACCCAAAGAACGTCAAACGATATGTCATCAATAGAGTGTGTAGCACAAAGGTAATAAACAAAGTAACGAGGCCGAGAGAGAATAGACTACCTGCAGGCATGGGTGCTGTTATTACAGAGGTTTGTTTTTTATCCAACAAGCAAACATGACTCAACTTTTCAGCATTTAAACCTAGTTTTTTTTTTTTTTGCTGGAAATGCACTGAAGGCTCAAAATTAGGTGCAAGAACTGGAATGGAACCTGTTCCACGTTGGTGGAAAAGGGCTATGTAGGAGAGACTTAAATCTTGTAAGTAGTTGTTACTGTGTGAACAATATGTGTGCAGCAGGGTTGGCTGTGTTATTCTGTGCTTGGCTGTGTGGGTAATTGGGGCACTGTTAGTGTTTGCCACGTACTGGAGAAGTATGACTGGTAACCTGCTGGCCATTTTAGCCAGCACGGGTGGTGGTTGTCTCTGTTCACATGCAGTGCAATAAAAGAGCCTTTGCCAAAAGCTCTGTGCTTTCTGTGTCTTCTTCTTCACATCGATGCTACAGGTTATTTAGTATTCCTATCACCAACAGAGAATTACAGCCTCTAACTATGCTAACCATGATAGTTCCAACCTACTGAGCATTATTAGAGTTTCTATCTTTAACAAATTAGCATGGAATCGTATTAGAAAAAGAGCCAAGTACCCAGCATTTGTTAATGCCACTGTGGTTTCGAGGTAAATATATAGCCAGATGATTATTATCTCTCACATACACCATATGTATTCCATTAGCTTTATTCCCTTAGTACATTAAATTCTGACTAACATACTAAGAGGTTTAGGCACTTAATCATGACTTTCGGGTGGACTTTTACTGCTCTGTGTGAAAGGGATCACAAATCAGCTACTTCTTTTCATTCGAAGTGTAGCGAGCTAGCTACTCCTCTAGTTCCAAGTGTAGGCCTTATCTGCTGGCCACAGTGAGTTATTGTTCAAGTGACCTCGAAGTTGCATACCAACTTGTTTGTATGTCTCCAGGTGTAAGGGGTTTCTAAAAAGCATATTTGAGCCTCCTTCCCCTTCATTAATTATGCATGTATGTTAACACTGTTTTTGTTTATTCATATCACAATTAAGTGTAACCAATGTGCTGTAACTTCTTTGTCTGCTGTGAACCAGTGGAAGGTGACAACACTCCATTGGGGAGATATATAACCTTTTGTAACTTGGTCAACCTTTTCAGATCTCTGGGTATTTGCCAGGAGCTTCTCCCCGGCCGAAAGCTTTCCAATAAATATATTACTTTGGAGCATTAATTGTGACTCTGTGATTTTACTGATTCCTACTTATTTAGAAAATTTCCACCACACCACCTAATCAATCATCTGATATCTGAAATGATAAAGCGCCAGGACATTAATGAAGGTTTTAGATAGTTTCAGGAAGTTTGCTCACCCAGCCAACACAATGAAGAAGTCTAGCCGGTTCCAGGTATCTCCAAGGTAACACTTCTTGCCAAAGATGCCCAGCGCCACCATCTTGATTACCATCTCCACAGCAAAAAAGGCAAAGATGAAGTCATCAAAGTCCTATAAGGAGAAAAGCATATGTTAGAATCAAACTCTTTCACTGCAGGATTAGCAAAACGGTTCTTGTTCAGATCAAAGTGGAGGAGACAGCGCATCGGATTCATGCTAAATAAGCAATTTCATGAACAAACATATAACTACTCAAAAAACAGATCACCTCCCAGTGCTATATGAAGACCAAAGCTAGATTATGCGTGTTAACATTCACAGCCTGGGGTTTGTTCGTGTGTGTATGTGAGGATATATAAGCTGAGTGGTCCCAAAGAGCCGACTTATGTTTTTTTTTTTTTGCAAATCCTCAGCCAGCCCCTTCTGCAGTGCCCCAAATTAGGGTTCAAAATGTTCTCTACAAAAATGCCTCATTTATTTATTCATGAAAAACACAAGTTTTCAAGGAACACAGTGAAAAAGATCAGCATGTAGGCACCGGGCACATGATTAATTAATGCCAAGCTAACGAGTTTTTGGCGGGAATTATTATGTTTACTTTGCATTCTCTGTTGGCATATTTGCTTGTGGTGCCAATTTGTTTTCCCTACCTTTATTTTGTATTCCATATGAAGATGAAAGATAAAGTTGGGGCATAATTTTGATACAGCTTAGAGAAAAAAAAAAGCATCACTAAACACACTTAACCACAAAACACTTATTCCTTCTCACATTAATGTAAGAAGCAGATGAACAATGCTGGACAATAGCCATGGCTACAAACTTAATAGAATACTTTTACTGCAAAATGGATAAAAAGAGGAAATAAATTATGAATGGTATGAGTGGCATCGAATCAGCTCAGAACACTGAGTACTTTCCATTTGGAATCAATAAACGAGTGAATAAACTGAGGTAGGTTTGTAATGTATTTTCCCTCCATTGGATTCTGCAGAATGCAGAGATCAACACATAATATTCAGACTAGATAAATGTAAGGTATTAACAATAAATACATTCTGGATAAAAGAAAGATGAAAGAGACTTTCCAGCTGGTGCTCTTGTTAACCACACAAGAAATGGGTGAAGGCACTGGGGCTAGTCTGACCTCACTGACCCCTTCGGCTTCCTCAAGGGTAATTGTCATCACATGGGAAATGCACCTGGGCTTTCCGAGCCAGCTGGAGCATTAGCGATGACTCTTAAGTAAGGGAATCCCTCCAGCCAAGATGCTTTCGCAATGCAGGGAATGTTAATTAAGTTGCAGTGGATAAGCACGCCGTCAAGCTCTGCATCATTTCGACCCTAGCTCTAAAGTGCTGCCCACTCTACCCACCTTCCCTTACTGTGGAGCGGAGCTTTTATCATTCAGAGTTAATGCTAATGCACTGTTTTCTCTATAGGGAACATTGTCAGGGGGCAGATTTTGGCATACTGCGGTGATGAGTGTTTTAGCATGAATGCTTTGAGACCACAGTGCTTTTGAAGGAAATGAAATGGCCATAAATTTAAAGCCATATTTTTATGTTGTTCTGGGGAACACCACTGCTGGTCACATGGTCAATCACATGGCATGTCAGAGCATCAAAAAGTATGAAATAGGACGCACATGCACACCGACCACTGTGGAAAAGGAATCACTCACACATCAGATCCACTGGTACCTGCTAATAACTTTGCTGGGTTTATTGTAGAGATACTTATTGGTTGTTAAGACAACATGATAGTAATAACATCAATAATATTTAATCTTGTTCTTTCATGCCCCTGGTCCTGTAAGGCATGATTAATCATAGTACCATATAATAGATATTTATTTTCCCATTATCATTGATCGTAGTGTAGAGCCTGTAAGCTCTTTATCTTCTGAGTTCTGATTACATCACTGTGCTCTGCTGGGTGGGCACAAATAATATTGTATGAAAATACATCTGTCACTCAGAACATTCATAAGTTAGTTTGCTGCTGACATCTCAAAAACTGAAGAGTGAGTTAAAAGAACTGGTAAAAAGTAGAAACTGGATGAAGGACAATGTAACCTCAATAACGACATATCTTACACCCTCCCCCCACTTCCACGCCTCCTACCAATCATTGTGCTACAGCACTTAGCTATCCTTGAGCTAAAGGATCTCGTTGATCGCCCTTACTAAAGGTTCAAGAAGTCTTGGAGTGATTCTGGATGGCCAGTTATCGTTCTCGGCTCATATAGTAAACCTGACTCGGTCATGCAGATTCCTCCTCTACAACATCCGGAGGATACGACCCTTCCTCTCTCAGGAAGCCACCCAGCTGCTGGTCCAGTCTCTGGTCATTTCAAGGCTAGACTACTGCAACTCGCTCCTGGCTGGTCTTCCTCTGCGGGCCATCAGGCCCTTGCAACTTGTTCAGAACGCTGCAGCCCGTCTCATCTTCAACCTTCCAAAGTTCACCCACATCACTCCACTGCTGTGCTCCCTTCATTGGCTTCCTGTCGTTGCTCGCATCAGATTTAAATCTCTGATGCTGGCCTACAAAGCCAAGAATGGACCAGCCTCCCTAACTTAGGGCAATGGTGAAGAGTCGGGCTGTACCTCGAGCCCTTCGTGCTTCAAGTACAGCTCGTCTCGAACCGCCATCCCTGAGGACACATGGAAGACAAGCGTCTAGACTCTTCTCTGTCCTGGCTCCCAGATGGTGGAATGAACTCCCACTGAGCGTCAGAACAGCGGAGTCTCTCGCGGTCTTCAAATGCAGACTGAAGACCCATCTCTTCTTAATGCACTTAAGTGAGTGAGCTCTAGTAGAGGTGTAAGTTGTGTGTATTGTGCTGCACTTTAATAACCTTTGTATTGCACTTATAATGACCTTTGTCAATGTGTATTGTGTTGCACTTATAATGACCTTTTCTCCTCTATAGGAATGAGCACTGAGCTGGGGTTGCCAGGTAATGCTTTACTTGCTCTATGTCTGTGTATTAATCTCTAAGTACCAGCACTGGCCCCTGTTCGGGCAGTGTCTGAGCTCGTGGTGAGTTTTAGGCTCTAAACTTCCTATACTAGCTGGAATATTATCCAATAGGAACACTAAGCACGGTTGTAAGTAGCTCTGGATAAGAGCGTCTGCTAAATGCCTTAAATGTAAATGTAAAGGGCTTAGTTATGAGCTAAAGTGCTCTGCTACTATTTTCTAGGTTATTCATTCACTTATTTTGCTTCTTCCTTCATGAAATGAACACACACTGTAAAGGGCAACAGGTGCTTTTAAACTGTGGCAAAAATAGAGATACCACGTTTTGTTCTGACAGTACTATAACACCACCTTCCAGCAATACAGACCACACTAGTAAATGTGAAATAGTATTGTGGCTAAAATATTTAAAAACATGACAATTTAATAACAATTCTTAATTCAACCTAACATGATTTAGCATAGCGTGTAAACATACAAATAAACAAATTAAGTACAATAATAGCAACCAAACCTCAAAGAATTCTGGGAAACTACAGTTTTTATATCATTTAACCCCTTAAATGGGCAAGAAATGTCAAACATTTACTCCCCTCTCCTATACATTAGTAATAATATTACATGGACATGGTATTTCATGTATCTGAATAATAATAATCACTTATTTATACTTTTAATTTATTTAAATACATGAAATATGACAAAGATGTTACGTCAGTAAAGCCCTACATATAGTACAGTACATGTAAGCCAAGAGACTGTAACCAAACAGGACATCTAGCCCATCCCCTGTAACCTAATCATGGATCCTTTTTTCCCTGATGAGAAAAAAAAAAGTCAGAGTTTGTCAAACGCCTTCATCCTTCAAAGGCATGCTGTCTAAGAACAAGCTCACAGTCTTGTAAGGTGTCTATTCTGCTTAGCTGTCTGTATATGAGCGCATGTATGTCTCTGTGGACGCTTCTTGGTTCAGCAATTCTCTAACGAAAAACAGCGCAGACAGGGGGAACCCCTCAACACAGCACACAGCCTGCCAGCATGGCTTAATGATTCAGTATTCTCCTATGCATCTATCTCTCTCTCTCTCTTTTCTCTCCCTGTGCGCCTCTTCCTCTTTCGTTTCCCTCCTCTCTTAGCCTGCATTGTCTCAGCTAGCTACCTCTTTCAAAATTCCTCCCTCCTCCCTTTTTCTCCACCATCTCATCCACCCATTTCTATTAAAGACTTGTCATCCCTCTCTTTCATATCTTCTGCCGAGCGTTTAAAAATAGCCAGAGACGGCGGGGAGAGTCGCATGTGGTGTGACTGAAGGCGAGAGAGTTCATCTGCGTGCTGTGATCTTTTCGGCACTGAATAAATCTTCTCATGGTGTCCCCTTTGTTGTCCAAGCAGCTTAGTGGTTTATTGCCTGCGCAATGAGTTTGATAGGATTTTGCCTTTGCTGGCAGAGAAGGTTATTCTGGTGCGACTGATGGTCTTTCTCTGCTACATATACACTCACCCATACACATGCTAGCGCCCTCATGCTGACAGTATGGAGAAACATATGGTCACCACTCTCTCCTTTGCTGTATTTCTGTCTATTGACAATGCCTTTCATCAAATGTGTATACAGAGCAGTTGCCATGCCGATGATGCAGTCATTGAATGTAAGGGTGATGATCTTACAGAACTCTTTTCAGCGCACATCACATACAGTGAGTAAGTGATAGCATCCGGCCACCGGAGTGCATCAATCAAACAACCAAAGTAGACAACCAAAGCAGTAAAAACAGCAGTTCTAGGGGTCCAAGCACTGCGATACAGGGAATTACCAATTTACAATAATGGGGGTGTGTGTTCTGTATGCTGGCATAGCATGGCTGCCAATTGACTTTGTTCTGTATCATTTTGTATATTTCTGTTTGTATTTGTTTGTTGTGTGTGGATGGTTTGTGCATGCTTTGATGTTTTCGTACTGGCTGATGACATTTCCATCACGTCCACTGAGACGGCGAGAGTAATGGCACAGAGGCTTTTAGGGCCACCCATAAGAGCAATGATACAATGCAGTTTGGATGGAGCTTGGAATGGCTGCCAGGGTTTTGATGTATCGTGGCTATGAGGCTGCCTGGACTGGCCACTGAAGCTACATCAAGTAAAAGGTGATTAGCAACAAAATCAGGAGCAAATTATGATCAATTTATCTAGTTATCAATGCTCTTGTTAGTTGGGATGGATCATTCTATGTTAACATGAGATTAAGAAAAATGATGATAGGCTATATAACACTGATGTTAAATACCTGATAGACATACAACTATACCCTAATCTTCTTGGCATAATTGCAACAAAAGTAAAATAATAAAATATTAACTTCTGTAGCTATTTCTGTAACACCTTTGCTTGAATTGAAGCATTTAAGTTATTTTAGAACTATGGAAAAACAAATTTCGACTTTGATTTCTAAAACAACAACTAAAAACAATCTGTCATTTGTATAATTTTGTAGATGATTTATTTATTAATGACAGATCAGTGACACTGTTATGTATGTTAACACTTTAGAAATAATCCCAGTCTTAAAAATGTTTTTATTTTAATTCTGTACTTCTACACTTTTCCTTAAGTAAAAAAAAAAAAAAAAAAAAAAAAAAAATATATATATATATATATCCACCTGGGGGAACAGATAAGAAAACTTTTAGCCCTTAGAGCTCAGGACCTTATAACCCATGCATACCCAACTCATTTAGAGATGTCTGCTCATTCTCTCACAGAGAGCAGCATGTACAGAAGGAAAAAGAGGGAGAGAGAGAGATGGAGGGAGCATCACCAGTTAATTCAATCAGTTATGTTAATACACACATTGGGAGCTGTGTCCCTATTTTCCAGTGACAGTGAGCTGTGGTGATGGATGATCACACCTCATGCTTGATGCAGTCAGTGTGATTAATAATCTTTCTCTCTCGCTCTCTCGCTTTCTCTCTCTCTCACTCACTCTCCCTCTCACTCTCTCTCTCTCTCACTCTCTCTCTCTCTTTCTCTCTCTCTCTCTCTCTCTCAAAACATGTGCCTTGACCAAACTCTCTCTCCCATATAAAAAGATGACATATATTGAGAATCTAAAATATTATAATTGGAGATGGCATAATAAGCACTTATATTCTGATACTAATACTGAAACTTTGCAAACCAATACTGATACTCATCTAGCACTTCTTCTTTGAAATTGCTTCACTTTAAGGGCCTATTTTTAATTGAAGCCCTTTACTGAAGCATCTAACCCGTGTCCAAGACAGCCTAGTTGACTACAGGAATCTGTAGGCTGGTGTAACAGAGCTGTCAGTCAGTGTTCTCCTGAAGTGCATTCTGCTGTCTAATGGAAGGTAGCCAACTTTAAAAGATGGTAGTGCATCATATGACCCTCCACAGGTAGTACTCTGTGATAGAGGGACCTGGCTAGTGGGTGGAACTGGAGACAACTACACAATGCCAGTGCTATATTATGATCACTTGTTACAAGATGGATTATTGTTTTCTGTCCAATATCTAATTCAGCATTTTATTTTACTGATTTTGACCCAATACCTACACCTAGCACTGGATGAGTGAAACAATTGATTGTAATATAATGCACTTATATTTAAAAACATTGCTACTGTAAAAACAAAAGCTCAAATATTTAACATTAGCAGCTTTAAATAAAATATTCTTAACTTTTATTTCTGTTCCCAAAAACTAGGATCCTAAACAGCTTGCTATATAAAAGAGTATCCAGGAAAGGACCTAGGCATGAGTCTGGATGCGTCAGGAATTAGTGTATGAGCCTTCAGTTTAAAACAACATCCCTTTATGAGTGCTTGCATTGGTGTAAGACGTATGACCCACACTGAGCATAATATCATCAATAGCTTCAGCGAATCTGGAGATATCGGTTAGTAAAGAACAGTGTGGAAAACCACAACACAATGCCAGCGACCTTCAAACCCTTCAGACTGTATGGCCTAATAACCAGCACGCTTTCATGATCGTTCAGTAGAAATATTTTAGTCTGATGAAACAAGTTTTCAGATTAAATATGGAAATATTACACTTTGTGTTTTCTGGGGTGAAAGACCGTTGCCAGCATGAAGTTCAAAAGGCAAGGCCTGTTATATAGGGACGTGGCCGTGGCATGATAAACTTGCACATCTGTGGGGCTCTTATTAAAGCTGAAATATATAAACACATATTGGAGCTATATATGCACCTTCTAGATGACTTCACTCTCTGGGACATCCAGGCTTATTTTATTTTGAGAAATGCAAAATAATTCTGCTTTTAAAACTGGACCACCCAGTGTCTACTGACCTCTAAAGCTTATACAGCATTGTTAAAATCAAAAGTTATGTAACACAGTGGTAAACATGCTATTGGCCCATTTTTAGACCATCTTGCAGGCTTCAAATGTTATATGTGTTAAATAAATAAATAAATACTTTCTGTTTTCTTGACACTTTCAAATAAAGTTTGAAAATGTTTTGCCATGATCAAATGAGGATATACAACTATATTTCATTTACATAAACACTGGAATTCACGTCTCTTCTATTACTGATACTAAAAGCACTCCCTGCCCAAACAGATACATGTGATTCTGTATCTGACATTGAACAAGAAAACTCAGCCCTCGGAATGAGACTCACATTTAGAGCGGCTGTGATTAGACAGTGTATGTGTGGCGGAAAGGGGAAAAAGAGAGGTAGAAAGAAAAGGAGAGAAAACAGAAGCATTAGAAACTGAAGAGACAGTAAGAAGGTGAGGGAAACAAGAAGGAGAGAAGGGGGGAAATGGGAAGAGAGGATGTAGGAAAAAGATAAGAGAGGTGAATTAGAGAGAGCAGAACAGTGAGGAGAGAGAGAAAGAGAGACGGGGTAGGGAGACAGACAGAGAGAGAGAGCAAGAGAGCAGGAAAGTGAAAAAAGAAGAATGAGAGGGAGAAGGAGAGGAGAGTATAAAGAAAGAAGATAGAAAGAGAGAAGGAGATGGAAAGGGAAATATGAAAGTAAGAGAGAGCAAGACAGTGAGGATAGAGAGAGTGAAAGAAACAAAGAAAGAGAGTAAGAGGAAAAAGAGAGATAATGGGAGTGGAAGGAAAGACAGTAGTGAAGAGAAAGGAGAGAGAAAGAGAGGGATAAATCAAGAGTGAGAAAGACACAGAGAGAGAGGTAATAGGAGAGAGGAGGAGGAAAGAGAGAATGTGAAAGAAACAAAGAAAACAGGAATGAAGATAGAGAGAGAACAGGAATGGAGAGCGAAAGAAGAGAGAGCAAGAGAGAAAAGGAGAGCAGAGAAAGATAGAAAAGAACTGGGATGAGAGAGAAGTAAAGAGAGGAGAGAAAGAGAGAATGTGAAAGAAACAAAGAAAACAGGAATGAAGATAGAGAAAGAACAGGAATGGAGAGCGAAAGAAGAGAGAGTGAGAGAGAAAAGGAGAGGAGAGAAAGATGGAAAAGAACAGGGATGAGAGAGAAGTAAAGAGAGGAGAGAAAGAGAGAAGAGAGAAGCAGCGGAGGAATAAATGAGGACGTGTTGTTGTGTGGGCAGAGACGCGGAGGCAGAAGGGGAAAAAAGAGGGAGAGAGAGGGAGAGAGAGAGAGAGAGATAGGTCCAGTAGACTCACTGGCATTATTATATCTCATTGGTTTCTATTATTCCACCAAAGGCATTCTTTTCTCCAGCTCATGCCGAGGTTAACCCGAGTCACGCGGGCCCCAGAGACCCCGTATATCTGCCTGACTGAGATGGGAGCTGATTGGCTGTCTCTGTGAATTACCTGGCAACTGGCTTTATGGTCTTATTCTCAGTAAGGATGTCTTATTTCCATATGGTAAGGGGGAGAGTGATTTGATAGCAGCATTAGGGAGGGTAATCGCTGGTAACCCATGTACATACTCACTCACAAAGTCACATGACTATGCCTGAGTCATCACCAGCTGTCTAAGTACAAGGCTGGCTTTACATGGAGGTCTGTTGCTGATTGTGAAATATAAGGAACTCCACATTTTCACTAAGCTAAAATAATCATGTGACACATTAGTTTATTTCACTAGGAAATTAGCAGCTAGCCTTGTTTTTTCACCCATGAGTAAAAGTGTTTAATATCAAGCACATAGCCCTGCAGTCTACCTAAACAAAGACCGCCAGTAAACTGAACCATACTAAAGAGCTTGGTGACTTTAAGCTTGACAGTGTCAAAGGATGCTACTTGTGCTATGTCAGTGTGTCAAATTTCTGCCCTACTGGATCTGCCTCGGGCAACTTTAAGCACTGTTGTTGTAAAGTGGAAGCATCTAGGAGCAACAACAGCTCAGCCATGAAACAGAGTGGGGCTGACGAGTGTTCCAAACTGCCCTTAAAGCAACATCAGCGCAAGAACTGTGCGCCTCGTGAAATAGGCTACCAGGGCCAAGCAGCTGCACACAAGCCTAAGATCACTGTGCACAATGCCAAGTGTCCACTGGAGTAGCGTACGCCGAGACCAAGAGATCCTACTTGAAAGGTTATAGTTAAACACTTATAATGCTCACTGATGAAAACTCAAGGCCTGAGAAATCTCCACAAAGAACAACTCAAGTGTTTGTGTGTATGAGCGAGCGAGAGAGACAGCGAGGAAGAGAGAGGCGGAAAGATATCTCTTTTAACCTTCAGGCAAAACACTTGTCTGTAGTATAAAGCAAAAGGAATTTAGAAGATTTAAACCAAAGTCCATGTCCTTAAGCTGAGCCCTGCTCTCAGCAAGTAAAAGATAAAACAGTGCTGTGTTTTCGCAGTGTAATCTGCCTTGAATTACTGGAGCTCACCACATAAGGGTTTGGGCATTTGTTTCTGGAACAGTTTCAACACAACACGCTTCAGGGTATCTAGAGAACCCCAGTGTTCCGTGCAGATAAAACTCCTGCGTGAACAATAATATAACAAGTTTTCCAATCAAAATTATGAGCTGAGAAAGACTATAGGCCGGGGTTCCATGAATCAGCTGAATTTGCAGAGTGAATTTAGTGCTACCTTTGCTTATGTGGGGGACACAATTCTGATTTTCATCAGTGAGACAAATCAGTGGGCTCAGTCCAATAAAAGCGGGGTCATTCTTGCTTTCAAACAGCTCTTCGTTCAGTTTCAGTGGCCATTTATTTCAATTAATTAAAGCTCTGTAGACATTGCTAGCCTCCTTTTACTCAGTCCTTCACAGGACCACCATAGAGCAGGTATTATTTGGATGGTGGATCATTCTCAGCACTGTAGCGTCACTGATATGGTGGTGGTGTGTTAATGTGTGCTGTGCTGTGTGAGTGGATCAGAGACAGCAGTGCTGCTGTGGTGTTTAAACACATCAGTGTCACTACTTGACTGAGAGTAGTCCACTGTGCAGCAACAGACGAGCTACTGTTTCTGCATTTACATCTAGAAGGTCCAGCAAGGTAATAGAGTGGACGGTGAGTAGAGACAGTTTTAAAAAGCTCTGGTCCACTCATACCAGTGCAATACTGCCCGGCTGGTGTCCCTGTGGTGCTGGGAGTGACGCTGATGCCACCAGAGAAGTTAAAACACATGCGTGTCAGTATGTGGAATTCTCTGTATCATGTTACTATTATTCTCAGTAGATGCACATGACTTTTTTCATTGCTGGATGTATTTTGATAGAAAAAATTCACCATTTGACTCAGTAAATGCCCATTACTGAAGAGCATAGTGGTTCAAAACAGTTCTTAAATAAGGATCTACGCATTTTCAGCTTTATTTGGTTTTTGCATAGTCTTCACTTTGTATGTGTATGTATCTTTATTTTTGATTATTTTTTATATTTCCACATCATTTAAAGACATCAGTTGTCCTTTACATCATGAGTAAATTTCATGATCAATGCACAGATAGAAATGCGCTCAATGCTCTCTTTACCTACATTTAAAAGTTCTTTTTTCACGAGTTCACATTTTTTCACCATTTTGGAGATACATCATTTTTCTGCACTAAGATCATATGACACATAAGGAAGGGTAGAAATAGCCACATGTCTGTGCTGGGCGTTATGGGTTAATATATACCAAATATACAAGTAAAATATTATTAAGAAGCTTCACTGGAGGCATTCTGTAGTGATCTTAAACAAAAAAAAACAGAGAGGTATTCAGATATGTGCTTCTAGCATTCACCTGAAGAGACAGCTTAAACACTTCATCACTAAATGATAGCCAGCAGCTGTGTGTGTGTGTGTGTGTGCGTGTGTCAGTCCTCACCTCCAGGATCTTGCAGCGCTCGGAGTTACAGTCGCTGTCCTCACACGGGTGGAACATGCCCAGCGTCACACAGTTCAGCAGGATCACTAGCATACTGGCCCGCTCAAACCACGTATGGAACAGCAGTCAAGGAACAAAACTCAGTAAAGAGACATTTTCACTCAATTTTCACATCCATTCATCCATTCATCCATTCATTCATTCATTTAAAATAAAGACATACAGCTTCATAAGAAGAAAGTTAAACCCTGAGAAGCTGAGAGTTTTTACTCCCTGTTTAAATAAATTATTGGTTACAATGTGACATAACCGTCAGTCATATCGATAGAAATCACTTTGAATCACCACTGGAGTAGAATTTTAGTCGCATGAAGAAAAAAAACCCCTAACAAACATTTATTTATAAATTACAAATGTGATATCAATGCAAAAGTTTAAAATCGACACGTTCAATAGAATTACTAATAACCCACAATGTCCTGAGAATCACTTTAACATCCAACTAACATTTATGGGCAAGTAAAGGCCTCTAGTCTTCTTAAATGTAGACCAATAGGGGGGAAATCACACTTAGCAGGTCTATTACATTACAGACACAAATGTGATACTGATAGAAAAGTTTATAATCTGCATTTTAATAGAATTATTAATAACTTGAGAACAGTTCATAAATGAGAATCACTCACCATCCAAGTAGAATATTTTAGCAAGAAAGTGTTTCAATGGGTTTCAATGAGCAACAAATGAGAAATGATTAATATCACACCATGATTTTGTAAGCACTGCTGACGCCAACTGTCCGTTATCTCAGCTAACTGAGACCTTCTAGCCTGGTCTCTTTTATACTTAACATCTTTCAGCTCATAACCAGTGAAGAGTTAGCTGATGCTAACCATGACAAACGATCCTGAAAGTTTCATTCCATTACATCGATACAAATACAGTGTAAAATGAATTTGAGTTTTTGGTTATTAATGCTTCCACTGCGGCACCTCCACTGTGCCATAGCTGCACGATATATGAGCTTAAGGGTTAAATGACATTGCCTGGTATGATAGAGTAGCAACCAGCTTCGATGTAACAGTAAGAACATGAGGAAGATCTCGCGTCGCGCTAGTGTCATCCGCCGTATGTATTACCTGTAATTATGCGCACCTTAGAGATATGAATGCTTTGATTAAAATCATATTAGCACATAATAAAAGAAAAGCAGTTAACAAAATCGTTGTATAATTAAATTGACACAGCAACCGGAAATGCCTTTATAGATGGCTCTGTCCAGCCTACAGCAGGGTCACTGCAGTTAAACGTGTTAAAAAGGGAATAATGATTTTGTCATTAAGTTAGTCACTATTTCTCTTGATTTCCGTGCGTGCCGATGAACGATCTTCCACACGCTCTTGGTAATTGATCACCGAGTAGGCGAGCGTCCACAGCAGCCCGATGCCCAGTCAGGGGTCGTGCTCGCGCATTTACATCTAAATTAAATACAGCAATGCTAATCCCCAGGCAGGGTGCTGTCTGAACACTGCGGCACCAGACAAAGAGCAGCTCGTTTTTCTCAATTACTGACAAAGACAACACCAAAGGGACACAATTAAAACAGCAAAGACGACAGATGAGAGGATGCGACATCAAACATGAAACTTCTAAAGAGGAGCAGGCTGGCAGCACCAATGCACTGTATGTCTCAGTGGTCCACCACAAAGCCATAGGCTGTATTGTCTTCTCGGTATCATAACAGAATAGGAAAAGGATGTAACAGAACTGCTGTTCACAGAGCAAAATCCGCAGAGGGTTTCCAAGGTGCTTATGTGACTCGTCATTTCCCGAGAATCACTTTTATCTTCATTTGAGTAGCATTTTTTGGTGGGAAAAGGCTTCAGGCCTTCCTAAATGTAGACGGATGGAGGAAGAAGCACCTAGCAGTTGGCCATACCTGTGGCTAGCATTATTCCCATCGTGAGGAGCTGATCATGCTGTGTCTTACAGTATGTTACAGTTGCCCGTAAAGAAAAGCCCCTGCTTGCTCAGAGCAGCTGAAGCTGTAATGTATTCTTCATGAATAATGTAAAAAAGACAGAGTGTGTCTCGCTCTGGCAGTCAGTGGAGGAACTAATTACAAGCTGCTAACGGCTGATGGGCCTCATTGATCTCCACACTGCTCTGGAGCCACGGCTCGATGAGTTTTGGTGGAGACCGATAGAGCCACTGGGTGGGCACAATTCAGCAGGTGATAAAGCACCTTTGAAAAGTGGTCTAAATGAAAGATCAACATTAGGATAGGGCACAGCACTCCTTTATAGAAGCAATCCAAATTTGACTGGAGGAACTTTCACCCAGAAGCCTCAGCAGTCATCGCCAGGGATAATAAAAGGATACATGCAAAACAGGGTTCTTCGGAGCAACGCCATGGATAAACTTCTTGTGATTCCCAAGAGAACCTTCCAGTAACTGGTTCTTTGAAAAACAAATTTGGTAAAAGAGATGTGTGCAAGTGTGAAGATTTTTTCAAAGTTTAGTCCCTTAAAAAACCCAGGCCTGTTACATTATAGCTTATTTCTCAGCAACTGCTATCCAGTAAGCTTGCTAAGCTAAAGACTGTATACCAGGTATTTCACAGAACCCCATACAGCTATTTGAAACAAGCTGATAAATTCTGCCAAAATGTTTGCTTTCATGATTTGAATTTGATGTTCTGCTGTGCGTGCAGGTTTTTTCTTTTATGGAAAGAAATAAAAAAATCCTTTATATCTGTCCATGTGTTTGTTATTGAACCAAATGAAAAAAAAAAAACCCAACCGTGCAGACTACTGAGTTCATTTAAATGCAGTTTCTTGTAACTCACTATGAAATGAAATATGCACCCTGTAAATCCCAGAACATAATTGAGTTAAGTAAAAAGAACTAAAGACATTACACTAAAGTAAACACATGATGACAATTCCCATCTTTTTTTATATTCTTAAAACTGTAGTAGCATTTTGGTTCAAAAGAGAAGGAGTCGGGGCCTTCCCAGCATCCTTTGGCTGGCTGCAAATGGTGAAATCTGACTGCAACTAGTTGCATGCTTTTTTTTAGTTGCATGCAACATTATATCTATGCAACTTGACAATGACCAGCCTACCAATCAGTCAGTCAGTTGGCTGTCCAATGAACCATCATCTGTTTTATTTACATGCCTACTGATGCGGTGAATGGATTGATAATGTCATGCCGTTTGACAATGATCACGTAATCTATTGTCAGTGTTTTGACTGCCTATTCCATTAGGCTAAGCTAAGAGTTGCAGCTGAGTTTCAGAACACTTTACATTCTGCAATTCAGTTTCACATGAAATGAAATGAACTATAACTATAGAACTAAAGAAATTCCTTGAATAATTTGAGCTTGGCTAATTTATGACGGTTTACATTAATACATATGAAAAGCAAAGCAAAAGGAAAGTCATCTCTAAACAGGTTTGTAGATTAGAAAAATAACCCTTTAGCAATAAAGCTGTGCATCCAATTACATAATCTGGGCTGCTTGAATCATTTCATATAGTATGAACATATGGCAAGCTTTACATCCAGCACAATCTATGTTAAAGCCAGAGGGAGAAGAACCGCAATGATATCCTCTGATACGCGCTCAGGCAGCAGGGGTACATACACGGGAGTGTTCTGTCATAAGGTTGACTGCATTCCCCCCTCCTTTTTCTTCCTCCATGCACTTCCAAGCACATCCAAACACTGGCATGCTCCCTCACGTGGACACCCCTCATAGCTCCGCCATCACTAACAGAGTGTAGGTGGAAACTCGCTCACAGACGACAGCAGCATCAAAACCTCATCAACACCCCACGCTCTATAGCCAAATTCCCTTATGGGGGTCTCTTCATGCTCTTCAAAGCCTCCTTTTCTCACTTCTCTAACAAGGTGAAGAAAAAACACAAGCCAGAAGATTGGCAGGCCTGTGATTCCATTGCTATCTCCAGCTAGCTCGCCATTTACAGGTGGATTCTTCAGGATAACACCAGAAACCTAGGTGGGGAAATGTAATTGAAAAGGGTGACAGGAGTCAGAACAGGTCAGCTACTGCAGAGAAATGTGGTTCTGTAAGACTACCGGGTGGACACATGTTTCTATCATATGAATGTACAGCAATGTACCAAAGTTGTGGGCAGCCATGAAAAGCATTTAACACCATCTGGCAGCTAAAACATTAAGACAAATGCCAATAAAAATAAATAAGCAGAATTGCTTTCAGCAAAGTTGATCTTTATTAGTAGGATTAAATAAGGTTTTATGGTTTTGTCAATCAGATAAATGTTTATTAATAAACCGCTTTACATATGTGTAAATCTTATGTATATATACATACATAAGAGTTACACACAGAACTTTGTTTACCAAGAATCATTTAAGGACAGAAACAAAAGCCGTATGGAGCAGCTGGAATATCTGACCTGATTCTAAACAGAAATACATCTTGCATCTTATTATTTCTGGCAGAATATATTTAACATTCAGACTGATGCAAATACAAGTAACATCTGCCTCATAGTACAGCACAAAAGTTACCGGGCATGGAGCCAAGAGTCTATTTATCAGAGCATCAAAACTGTCATTAGATGAAAAAGCACAGAAAGCTTTAATCTTTTAGGTGAGAGGAGAAAATCAAGCTTTACTCTTCAGATCTAAAAAAAACCACAGGTGTTACTTTCCTTCCTTCCACTGGGAGAAGACCACTCAATGTTATGGGGCTGAAAGAATGTGTAGATGTCAATAAGATTTTACTGGTGAGGAAATAGACAAGTCAAGCAAAGAAGCTGCTTGTGTTCTCAGAACAATGGACTGTCCACCTTACAGTCCAGACCTCAACAACACTGAACATGTGTGGGATAACTTGGATTGAGAGAAGCAGGACATGCAACCAACTTGTAAGACTATATTCCAGACATGTGAACTCCAAATATTCCCACAGACTTCTTTGCGGTAAAAATGGAAGATAAATGGAAGAATGGAAGCTGTAATAAAGGTATATTAAATACTGAGGGAATACTGGTATGATGTTTAGTTGTTATGTTTTTTTTTTTTGTGACTTGAAATTCTGACTTGAAATACAAAAATTAAGAATGGCCTCTGACTAGCACACAGTTCTACCCTGCACTGCATTTTCATACATCTTTTTTAAATCAGGTTTGGAGTACATTTAGTATTTTAAATCAGACAATTGTAATACGAAACATCTTCTTCTGATCTGGATCTATTGGCAGAATAAGGTCATGCTAACCCAAGCAACTGGAAAAAGTTTGTTGGTTAGACTCTTGTGGCCACAAATTCAAATGTAAATGGGAATAATGCACTGACCTTTTACTTTTTAAAACAAGTAAACCACAAAATCAGAACAGTGCAGCACATGGACTGTTAAAGCTATTCATACTGGTCTGAAAAGAGAAGCAAGGAGAAAAAAAAAAAGGACTTGGGTTTCAACACCCTTAACCGTGTTCTGTTTTCTGACCTTCGTCGTTTCTCTTTACTTTGTCCATGTTTCATTTTCCAATCATTTCACCACCATTCAGAGCCTGTGTGTGCGTCTGCCTTACTCCCAGTTGCCCCTCTGGTGACTGAGTGCCATACCTAGCTGATGGACTCTTCATCTGGTTGCTCTTTAATTGAGGGTTCTTGGCACGGGCCGTGTTTTGCCTCAGGCTTTATGCTTTTTGACCTCATTCTGAGCCAGACCCTCGCCCTGTCAAATCCCTCCAGTAGCCCTGTGCCATAAACAGGCCACAAGCTGGACTTGGAGCAAACAAGCCATGTGAGGCTCTACTCAGGCAACAAAGACACAAACATCAGAACTTTATTCTCCTCTCTCCCGTATACAATAATACTCTATGTAGCAAACGAGCTGATGACCCTGCTACTTGTTTTCTCTTATGGACTCAGTAACCTACAAAGCACAGGCAGGGGAGAAAGACAAAGCCGGCCAGTTAAAAGAGGTCATTCTGAATATGCTACAATGTGGTAAATGTTTAGAGGTTAGAATTTGAATGATTCTATTACTGTAACTTATAATAAGCGTGACATCTCATTTTACAAAACCGCTCTGATTCAGCTGAATCTGCTACACTGGCTTATTAAAATGGCTTATTAATAGCTCAACAAATAAACAATTTGTTCAGAAGTCATCACCATAAACAGTGTGCAGTCTCTAAACCAAGCAATAGCGAAAACCAATATACCAATATATAACACTCTAAATCTCTTTTCTATTAAAACTCCTGTCAACTTTTCTCATTTGATTCAGAACATTGACAGGCCTTACATTTCTATCAGTGATTGTCGTTTTACTAATCAGGGCTAGATAAAAGCTTGTGAACTGATATGTGCCAAAGCCTCCCGTCTACAGGGGTTGGACAATGAAACTGAAACACCTGTCATTTTAGTGTGGGAGGTCTCATGGCTAAATTGGACCAGCCTGGTGGCCAATCTTCATTAATTGCACATTGCACCAGTAAGAGCAGAGTGTGAAGGTTCAGTTAGCAGGTAAGAGCACAGTTCTGCTCAAAATACTGCAATGCACACAGCATTATGGGTGACATACCAGAGTTCAAAAGAGGACAGATTGTTGGTGCACGTCTTGCTGGCGCATCTGTGACCAAGACAGCAAGTCTTTGTGATGTATCAAGAGCCACGGTATCCAGGGTAATGTCAGCATACCACCAAGAAGGACGAACCTCCACCAGCATCACGTAGTGACCTGGCCACTATCCTGCTAGAAGAATGGCTTAAAGTCCCTCTGACCACTGTGCAGGACGCAGTATATGTCATTCCCAAGACGAACTGACGCTGTATTGGCCGCAAAAGGAGGCCCTACACCATACTAATAAATGATTGTGGTCTAAAACCAGGTGTTTCAGTTTCATTGTCTAACCCCTGTAGTTTCTAGTGAAAGTTTCTAGTGCATAAACCATGTACTTGAGTTAATGTAGGGAGGCCTAAGGTAAAAGCAGTTCCTCCATTTGGACCTCCACTTGAGTAAGAGTGCTAAAGTATTTGTCTTCAAATGTACTTAAGTATGGAGAGTAACAGTAGCATGATTTATTATGGCTCTAATGTCATATTATCATTTCTGGAACAAGAGTCAATCAACTCATGCTTAATCTTAATTCTGAAAGGGTGAAGAGACTCCAGTGTCACTCTCGGTGATCATAATCACAGAACCCTGAAGGTGAACAGTTTCCATTAGCTAGAACCAAGCTCTGTCCAACAGGTCAAAACAAGCTCATAGTAAAGTGCATACTGGACCCTGATTGGTGGGCTCACTTCATGCTTCTTTCGTTTTTACATGTTATGATTATTTTATGTTCACATAAGCCAAAAGGAAGAACAGATTTGGCCATAGTGTAGTGGGCTCAAAGTAAAAGGTCCTCCAGAAAAGAAAAACAGTACAGCAACCGATTACATTTACTGAGTTACTGTCCACCACTGCTCACTTTTAGCCTCAGTCCCAGTCTATAACATAGCTCCTTATACTATGCTCAATCAGCATCTACCTCTTGTGATGCTAGATCTGTTTATGTTTATATTCAAATTGATACTGACATCACCCTTACTCTCTAATGCTTTACTTCCTGGAAGCATATCATGGTAAATATTAGGAAGTAAACTATAGGATCAATGTTATCAATGTTAATATTATATACAAAGGAAAGGTAATTACAGTGGGGTGCGAAAGTTTGGGCAGCGTTGTTAATTTTCCTGATTTACCTTTATAAAGCATTTAGTAGATCCTCCTTTCGCAGAAATAACAGCCTTTAAACGCTTCCTATAGCTTAAAATGAGAGTCTGGATTGTGGCTGAAGGTATTTTAGACCATTCTTTTTTACAAAACATCTCTGGTTCATTCAGCTTTGATGGTTTCCGAGCATGGACAGCTCTCTTTAAGTGACACCACAGATTTTCAGTAATATTCAGGTCTGGGGACTGAGATGGCCATTCCAGGACGTTGTACTTGTTCCACTGCATGAATGCATTAGTAGATTTTGAGCAGTGTTTAGGGTCGTTGTCTTGTTGGAAGATCCAGCCCCGGCACAGCTTCAGCTTTGTCACTGATTCCTGGGCATTGATCTCCAGAATCTGCTGATATTGATTGGAATCCATGCGTCCCTCAACTTTAACAAGATTCCCAGTCCCTGTACTGGCCACACAGCCCCACAGCATGATGGAACCACCACCCAATTTTACTGTAGGTAGCAGGTGTTTTTCTTGGAGTGCTGTGTTCTTTTTCCTCCATGCATAACGGCCCTTTTTATGCCCAAATAACTCTATTTTAGTTTCATCAGTCCACAGCACCTTCAATCAATGCTTTATATATATCAATGCCAACAATCAATGCTTTATAAAGGTAAATCAGGAAAATTAACAACGCTGCCCAAACTTTCGCACCCTACTGTATGTAATAATTGAACTAGACAGATACATTTTGTAGAGGTTGTGACACTCTCTTCCCAAATAAAACAACAACTGCACCAGTATTTTATAAGTATATTTATGACTGTTCATCTTAATAATGTAACACAAATAATATCTGAATAATCTGAATACATGCAGCAAGGTTTAGCCCTCTATCTCCACTGTTTCCACGCTGGCAGAGACAGATCAAACAGAAGACGGGTTGACTTTAGTCAATATTTCATGAGCTATCTGGTTCACTCTCTTCTCTCCCTGACACATTCTCACTTTTCCTCCTTTTAAAAGAGCAACTGTCTGTCAATCTCACATAGAGAAAAAGGGTAAAACAGCAAAACATATATAAATAAATAAATACGAACGAGGGGAGGGGTGGGTTTGGAGAAGTTTGAGGAGGTCTGTGTGGAATTAGCACGTTTTCACACCACACGTTGGAGTTCTTCTCCCGTGGCACTTTGTAAAGTTGCAGAGCTGAATATAGCTGGGAGGAATGAAAGAGCATTAACTGGAACACTGGACCTTTAGTATATACAAGGAAAATCTATCAAGTGGATTGATTGTACTGCAGTGCCAAATTTAGTCTTCAGGTGGTAAATGATAAGCAAGCCAATTAAATGATGTTTAATGCATTTAGCACCTGAGAGCCAAGACAGGTGAGGACAGGAAAGGATAACCAAATATTTACTGAGCTCAGAGGCATTTTCTGCCCCAGGGTAAAAAACAAACATAAGGGGTCTCTCACAGGTGTGAAAACATATTTTTTTTCTTTCCCTAGACAGAGATTCGTGACTCTCCATGGTTATTTCTGTAATACCTTCTGCAGGGCTAGACAGTTTGATCAGCTTAACGCTGAACACTTCATAACAAAACAAAAGAACATTGTCGAAAAAGTAGTTAAAGGAATCAACTGTCAGGAAAGAAACTGGGTCGGTAGGTTTCACATTGTGAGCTGTGGATGATTTAAGTTTCAAGCTAGGTCGCACATGTGATGTAAGCAAGAACAGGCCTTAGTGCTGCACCTGACTGACCTATCAGTGGACATTCAGCGAGCAGTGATGTCCTACATAGGTTACCCTGTTAGTGCCAGCACCATTGGCAGACGGCTATGTAACGCAGGATTACATGGATGTCGGCTGTTATGATAACTGTACACCACTTCAACATTGCCAAGGACTGAAATGGTCTTGTGCCAGACTGTCATGGAGTGACTCAGAATGGCAGCGGGACATCTTCAGTGATGAGTCTTGCTTTCGTCCTGCAGGACATGACCAACTAATCTGTGTGTGGAGGCACCGTGGTCAGCGCCAAGACGAACGATTTGTTGTCACATGGCACACATCCAGAAGGCCTGGTGTCACTCACTCCACCTCCAACTCTACCGCACAATCTGCAGGAACTGTGCGAGAATATTCCAGCTGCATGGAATGGATTATCACAGAACACCTGGTTGCTTTTCACTGTTCACCTCCGACCCCTCTGACCCACAAGCTGTTTTCATCTTCAGGATCACTTGGAGTTATTTTGCTTTTCACACCATTCTCAGTAAACCCTTAACACAGCTGTGCGTGAAAAGCCCAGAACCACAGCCATTTGGGAGACGCTAGAACCAGCACGCCTAAAGCCAACCATCACACCACATTCAAAGTCACCAAGGTCACTCACAAATGCTCAGCTGAACCCTAACGGATGCCTTATGTATAGAATATGTTATTACATGTACAGAAAAACAATAATATTATAATAATATTATAATATGACATTAAAATACTAAATATAGCAATTTTACATGTGTAAATCTTTCTGTTTACTACACTGTGTGAGTTTTAGGGATCTGCAGACCTCTTGGGAGGCCTTTACATGAATTAATTAATTACATGAAACTTGAAGTTGAACATTTTGTAATGTCAGCTGCAGTACAGAGTCCTTCCCTGAAGGGATGAATCTGATAACTGCAAGGTGAGTATTTAAAGATAAATGATTAAAGTGAATAAACTACTAATCTTTTCATTATTATATTGCTGGATTTGTGTGATAGACAAACACTGAGTGGACATTGACATTCTGTTTTTGATGTTAATACATAAAGATGCATGACATGGCACTTTACTTTCAATCCAGGTCAATGTAATCAGACTGGGCCAAAACTCTATTGGTTCATTAGAACATAAAACATAAAGGGCAACAGGCGTTTTAAAATTATCTCAAATACTTAAATAAAAAAAAAAAAAAAAAAAAAAAAAAAAATATATATATATATATATATATATATATATATATATATATATATATATATATATATATATATATATATGTATAAAGTATGAGGTATTCTTCTGACAACAGCACTATATATGTGTGTGTAGAATGGGATGTTATACAATATGCTTCTTTGGATATCTTTAGTACTCATTTAACACTGACCAACTGCAGGTTTCATTATAAAGAGAAATTATTCTATACATACATACATGTTATAGTTATTGTTAATGGTTTGCAATTAAAAAAAAAAAGATACAAATATGAATCAAAGAGAGTGAAAGTTTTCTGAGAGAATATTTTTATATATTATAATTTTACTGTATACTAAAATACAAAAATAAGATTATTGTATTTAGTTTTTGATCATATTTCTTAGGTAGAACTACCGGTTTATTTTTCTCTCTTCAGAAGCCTAAAAAATGATATATTGATATTTTGTGTATTGCAATATTACATTTTAGCCCAAATCGCCCACTTTTAATCTATATCAATACCCGAGCTTACTGTTGCTTCTGTGGTCGAATGCAATCAAATCCTGCTAAAACCCTTGATTTCAGAGGAGTATCTCGGAATATTTGGACATCAATCAAACACTGGTTCTTTATTTAAATACGTTAAAATTACATTGACTTTGTTTTCTGCCTCTGGGTGAAACAAATGTCAACAACTAGCAACTGAGCAATTCAAAACATCCGTTTCACGTCTTCTAAACAACCGCAAGTGCATCACTTCATGAGCAAGATGACCGAAGCTGCTACAAAACGCTTCTCTCCTTCTCATCACAAAGCAGAGCTTTCTAGACCATCTATGCTGCAGGAAAAAGTTTAGAGGTGGAAAAGTGTCAGGAGGGTTTCTTCACTGCAGGAGAGCTTATAGAGCTGCTCTGTGTTCTACACCAGGGAACACCCCTCAGTCAGTGCAAAGAGCTAATGCAATACACTTCAGCAGTGTGGAAAACCCAAGCCCTTCTACAAGCTGTGACTCAACTCCCCCAACCGAGCCGTCAAAGCTAGAAAATCAGTCCACCGAAAAAAGCACATGCGCAGCCATGTGAGATAGAAAGGTAAAGGTTCTATGATCCCAGCACACCACAGCAGATCCACATGGTCCCTCACGTACAAATTGACCATTAAAGCCTCATTTTATGGCTGTAATTGCGTGCTTTCAGACAGTTTCAAGAAGAAACCATATTAAAGGCAATTAGCCAAGATCCTGTTCCAGCACGGCTTTGAGGCTACCTGACCTCTGTCATTGGTTCCACATACATTAAGGGACTCCATGCAACAAAGTAAGGGGAACGTGCAGACACAGTCAGAATCAAAGAGGCCCGCTCATTGAGAAGGCAATAAGTGGAAAGTGACAAACCCCTTACAGTTGTACACTAACCCTGGGTCATTGGGGGTATTCTGGGCTCATATGCCAACGATTTTCTGTCACAGGGTGTTAGCTTCCTTAGTCACTGAAGGCTTAGCATCGCGCTATCTGTTGTAGCCTCCTAGCAGTGCCTTTACTTTCTCCACACTATGTGTTTTCACACTGCTGAGTCCGCTCAGACCAGTAAAGATGAATGGGCCACTAGAGCTTAGACCCCATTACACACATCCCTAGTCACAGCTTTCGCTGCAATACCGTTCCCAGAACAGCACTTATGGTGGTAGTCCCTGCAGAGCTGCACTCTCAAATATTCCTCCTCCATAGTTTTTAAGAGTTTTATATGTAGTCAATGCTTAGGTCCATATCTCCAGTTTCCTGAAGGCTAGCACTGTGATCCAGGGCTCTTCGGAAAGCGGTGGAGCTGTATAGTTTGGCTTTGTTGCTCGGGCTCTACTGACCTCTGCCATGGGAAAGCATCTCAGTAAGGTTGCCTATAGTGTCAGATACAAATTTGGGAGATTCCAGGGTCCGTGTCTCTGTGTGGCTAAAGCCTAGCAATGTGATCCAGGCATGCTCTAAAGAGCACATCAAACTCTGCTGACCTGATGACTTTCCCTCAAAGTTTTTTAAGTCGGACTTTTAATTCGGCTGGATTCGGAGCATTTCCTTCTCCTGTGGTTTTCACTCGGCTTTCATCATATAACTGTCGACATTAGGAAATCTGAAGTCGTGCAACCCCTAGCCTACGGGCAAGTCAAATTGTGCATTCTAATTAGAATCAGATGGTTAGGCACGCACCCTTTAGCATATCTAAATCATATGGATGAAGAGTTTTCTTCAGCAACATATGTGACCTTATGCTTCTAGAAACAGTGCACATAGAGTATAACCTATATTCACTTCACACACAATATGCTGAAGGCTAGGCTACGTTGTATGTCCTAAACCCTCACTGTTACCTATGCCCTCAGAATAGGCCAAGAGTACGCTATGTAGTTACTTACTTGATTACTGTTTGCAGAGTTTTGATGATACATAAGAAGTTAAATTTGATCTTTACAGTTTTCCCCTTCCCCTTTTCACCAAGTCTATTTTTCAGTTCTTGGTACAAGTTTGTCTCTTGTGACTGTGTTCAGTGCTGCTCTTATCAGATGTGGGCATGAATACTGCATGTACTACATATGTGTCACAGTTTCACGGAATACTGGTAGGAACAAAAAGTTCAGTGAGTGGAAGATGGGCACCTCAGACCACTTTGTCTACGATTCGTCTGAGGAATTTACTTGAGTCAATCATTTAGAATGGCCATTCCACTGGAGAGCTATCATCTAGTGATGTGAATATATGGTCAGTCTGAATGAACATGTGTCACAGAACAGTTCCAGGTTGGCAAAGGCAAAACTCACACACTACACCAGTTAAGCATTTTATCAAAACCTGTGAAGCAGAAATCCACCGTCAACAAGTCGCTCCCATTTTTGCTGACGAACGCCGCCCTGTGTGAGTTGTGCTTTGTCACCTGACGAGGGAGTTAACCGCCCCAAAACAACATAAAAGAGCTTTTCCGGGGAGGCATGCAGGGAGGGGGAGCGGGGACACTTTCCTGATTTAAGCAGGGAGAAAGTGAAGTTTCCCAGCAGCTTTGATTGCTTTGATGTGCAGAAGACAGCCGGCGAACACACAGGAAGAAGAGCTGACCTCACTAGACAGAGGCACTAAGATTCCTACCCTTCACTATTGATCTGTGCTCTCTAACAGAGCTGATCTAACATACAACCGCACCAGTGCAGGTGCATGCACATACACAACCTCTAACGTCATCAAGAGCTGAGAATTAACATGGCCTTTTTATTTACTCACTGTTCAGATTATTTACACACTCATAAATAGATCTACACCTAAATCATATTAGTTGTGTGCATTGAGCTCATTACGCAACACGATGTCACAGTGTTCCATTAATACAACAAAATCAACCAAAACACAGTTTGTGTCTGAGTGCTGCCAGAAATACAAATTAAAAAATCAATCTGGATACGTTACACTGCAAGAACATTCTGTTATAGCTATATAATATCGGATGACGTTTCATTTTTCCTGAAACATAATTGCCAGAGGTGCCATTTTATATGTTTCCAAGATTTGCACTTCAAAAAAATTCAAAATCTCTGATTAAATATTACACAATAAAAGCACAACTATGCTACTTAAGCATATCCTTAACACCTGCATTGTATTCATTTCAATTAGAAACCAATCGGTGCTGGCTGTACCACTGTGCAGTGACTGTCATCAAAATAGTAATTGAGCCGTTATTTTGCTGAACCATGAGTCTTTCTCATAAAAGCCAATGTTGCCTAGCAACAGACATTTCAGAGCACAGAGGAACAGAGGTGTTTCCTGGCTCAAGCGAGTTTTTCACCAAGCACGACGAGGAAGCGAGCATACAGTACGTACATACAGCCGACATACCTTGCACAAGCAGTAGAGTCTTTACCAGGGCTAAAACCCAGGACACATCTGCAGGGTGTCCTGGGTTATAAGGGAATATGACTATATTTTATTCTCATTGTGATGAATTATATCACTACATGCTTTTCTGAGCACATCATAGATATCGCCAGCACTTAAATGCAGCATGTTTGATTGCAGTGAGAGCTGTATAACTGGATTTACTGCGGTGCAAAGGCTAAACCTTGAATAAAAATATCTGTACTCATATTTTACAGTAAATGTTTTAAAGGCAACTTAACGGCCCCTCTTTTGTCTGTTCCATATTATCAAACTCACTGTGGTGCATACTGTTTCTCATGAATATGCCTTCAAATATTGTGAATTAGGATTTTTGCCAAATCTATAACATCATGAAACTAAATTCCCAGTCAACCAAACACGACGCTGTACAGTACAACTCCAAAACTGACATTATTGTACCTGGAACAAAAGGGGAATTTCTATTATCAGATTATACAATTTCTACATAATTCAATGTTTAAGAAGTAAACAGTCTTTCAAAGTGGTTTGAAATCCTCCATTCTAAAGAAACCTTCCCAGTCAGAGTTGTTCACTGTGGTGGTGACAGGAACCAGATGTCTGAGAAGTCATTCATGGCAGTGTGCTGTATGGTAAAATAGTCCCTACAGAACAGGGAGTCTTTTACCACCATTTTACTGTTATTAACACTCCTTATAAATAAAACCACATATAGCTTTATTGATGTATCCTGGAAAGTAAATAAAATGGCTATGTTATTTGCGTCCCTGGTTCCAGTCCCCACCACTGTAAAGAAGTGTGAATATGTACAGGGGTTGGACAATGAAACTGAAACACCTGGTTTTAGACCACAATCATTTATTAGTATGGTGTAGGGCCTCCTTTTGTGGCCAATACAGCGTCAGTTCGTCTTGGGAATGACATATACTGCGTCCTGCACAGTGGTCAGAGGGATTTTAAGCCATTCTTCTTGCAGGATAGTGGCCAGGTCACTACGTGATGCTGGTGGAGGTTCGTCCTTCTTGGTGGTATGCTGACATTACCCTGGATACCGTGGCTCTTGATACATCACAAAGACTTGCTGTCTTGGTCACAGATGCGCCAGCAAGACGTGCACCAACAATCTGTCCTCTTTTGAACTCTGGTATGTCACCCATAATGTTGTGAGCATTTCAGTATTTTGAGCAGAACTGTGCTCTTACCTGCTAACTGAACCTTCACACTCTGCTCTTACTGGTGCAATGTGCAGTTAATGAAGATTGGCCACCAGGCTGGTCCAATTTAGCCATGAGACCTCCCACACTAAAATGACAGGTGTTTCAGTTTCATTGTCCAACCCCTGTAAGTTTTTCTGCAATACAGTTGTTTGGTCTGTGACTGAGCTTATGTTATTGCTGTTGTCTCCAACCTAGCTAGCTAGTCCAGCTAGCATTGTTAAATGTGGAAACCTAGCATTATGTAGCAACTCCTTAACCTATAATAAAGAAACTAAAGACAGGATGAGCCAATTAATAAACCTTGAAATAAAAACAAAAAAGACTAACCTACACAAGACTGTCCCACTCCAGTACCAGGATGAAGGACCGCTGTTTTAATAGACTGTTGCTTCTTATTCAAGACTTGTCAAAACCTCTGTTACTACTGTAATATGCTTCTAGAAGTTATTTAAGGTCAACTGATCTCATTTACTGAGATCAATGTTATAAATCCTGCCGCGGATGAGAAGTTGAGAGTGTATCAGCCAGCGACTGCATCAGAAGTGGGTAGCTCCCCTTTCTTGCCAACAGGGCCCTCCAGGCACAAAGCAATCAGGTTCCTTTACCCTTCCACCCAGCATCTTCACAAAGCCACTGGCAGCCTAACTCTGGGGCACAGGTGCTGACTGATAAGCGATTCTGCTCATCACATGAGCACACCACACCAAGGGGGCTAAGAGCTGTATTAAAAAGCCGCTCTTTGACTCCACATGGATATTTTATGCTATTTTCAGTTATAGAAGATTATTGAGAGCAAGCCTGCAATAATGGTGAAGGGATCCTGCTTTCCGTGACTGTGTGGAAGTTTCAGACATGCTTTATTAATGCCATGCAGCTGCTGATCCTCTCCCTAAAGAGACTTGTACATGAAGAACATGCTGCCCCCCAGCCTGAATTCATGCGCTTCTCCTTACGATTCTGAATCTTAGTGGAACCAGCTGTTTAGGTAAAAGTAATGTTAACAAAAAGCAGCACAAAGGCTACTGGTGGTGGGATTACTCTGCCATCTCAGACCATTTCCCTGGCATTGACAGCACTTCCGTCATTTTCTGTCATTTGGACTCCTGGTGCCCCTGGAAGATTGCAGTGCAGAAGCACTTTTCTCAAGTCTTCCAGAGCTAAACCTAAAATCTAAGACCGTGTCCTGTCCGTATTTCACAGTACAGCTAATAGCCTTTGATACATATATAAAATAGCCTTACGTCTTCACAGAGAGTTAGCTATCTCAACAGAGAATGAGATAGCTAACTGTTTCTTATACACGCGCTTAAAATGGCAGTATACCTCAAACTAAAAACACATATTGAAACAATACTACTTTTGGTCAAAACAACACACTTGCTGAGGGAAAAACCTCCTGCCTGTTTTAATACTGGGTTCAAGAAGCCCTTGTCCATCTAGCCTTGTTGTTTTCCCTTGGGGAAATCGAATAACGTGACTTCAGCAGAAGAACTTGATCAGAACTCATTGCAAACCCATAAATAATATCAGACAAAGCTGTTAATAAGCCGTAGCAGTGAGCTACTTTAACATGCTTAATATTTCAAAATCATGACATTCAATTTACTGGGCTTTATATATACACACATCTGGTCCCTTTAAGAACCATTCAAAAGTATGGTTACTGAAATAGTCATTTTGAATAGGACCATGTCTGAGGCTAGTCCTCCTCCAAATGTAATGTTTGCATGTATGTTATTTACACCCTACCACCACTCTAAATCCTCCCTGTTCTTTGGTCCTAATTTTCAGTGCTGTCTTAGTTCATTAAAAGGAGGGATCTGGCCTTAGCATAAAACAGAAGCTATCTTTATAGTCCATAGTCCAAACTAACAAAAACCTTGAAAGTTGGTTAAAGAATTTCTAAAAAATGTAAAGATTCCATGTTGATTGCTCTCCCAGAACAATATGTTCAAATCCAGACCCTTTTTTATTATTTTTTTTATTTTAACACTGAATGGAAACATACCTATTTTTTACAGGCTTGCAGTGTTCCATGGAGCATAGCCATAGAAGAACCAGCTATATGAACCTGGTTCCCAAACTAGTCCTCTGGAACCTGGTCGACATTGTTGCGTTTGGAAATGGGTTGGAGTGAAAATGTGGGCAGTTTGCAAGACTTTGAGTACTGCTTTAAAGAACCAGCTTTACAAATGTGTGAGGAACCTGTTTTTAATAATCTAAAGAGCCTCCACATTATAAAAAGTTGTATACCTATTAATTTTTTCCCCCCAGAAGTTCTATGTCAAAGCCAGGAGCAATTCTGGAACCAATCTTTTTAAGAGTCCATAGAGACATGCATCTCTTTACAGTCTTCCAGTGTCTCTGGGGTGATCCTCCATGTGTGTTTTCAGAATGTTGTGATGGATGTGGAGAGAGAAAGAGTGAGTCAGAAAAGCTGGCACAGTCTGGCTCAGGCCCTCGCTCAGCAGGGAGGAGAATTAGAGTCGCGTTCATCAGCATTTCCTGTCAGCACAACTATTACAATCCACTAAAACCCCACTTCAATTACAGTCAAATAACTGCTCCAATCACAGAAACCACACTCTCAACCACACAACCTTTTCTCTGTACCACACAACCTAAACTAGAGTCCAATTGCCAGAACCAAGCCACGTGTGAAGTCACATGCCAAAACGTTGGATACACAATCAAACCAGAGATGCAGCAACTGAACAGCAACCTGTGGTAACTGCTTTAATCAAAGCCAAAGCAACTCCAGCAGACTGAATATATAAATTAGAATCTACTATTGTACTAACAACATACAGTTCTAGACCTAAATCTTCATTAATGTTCTGTAGGGCTGCCACAATTATTACCGCATCGATCAATCGCTGCTTTAGCTGACCGCACTTATTTCCCACAGTTGTTAGCTTTCACAATCGTGTGATTGTTATGTTAACTGGGTGTGTTTCATCAGTTGCAGTGGGTTTATTTACAAACGCATGTAAATAAAAGAAGGCTGCAGGTTAATTTATTGAGTCATGTTATTGATTTTATGAACACTGCAGCATTTCTAACTTCTGACCAGCAGTAAAGGGCAGCAGTACTGTTTGTTTATTTGAGCTGGAGCCGTGCCTGTCATGAAGTGGGAACAACTAGGCATGGAGCAGGGAAGCCAGACAGCTAATCAGCCAGTTTAGGCCTTGGCTTAGGCTCGCGTTTTTCAATTCTATTGATAATCACACTCACCCTGATCCTTTCCGTTTAACGCAGTTCCCTTTTAAAACAACTGAATTTGCTTTACCTTCTTGAATAATCCACTCCTCAACCGCTTCACACTATTCTACATATAAACTAGGGCACACCAAATTGACAGATTACAATCCCTTAAAAAAAAAAAACTACTGCAATTCGAAAACAGTGTCTGCAGGATTGCTATAAGAATCTGATTTGTGGATATTTACTATAATTTACTACACTATACTAATATATATATATATATATATATATATATATAAAATATATGTATGTTTATATACTATTATATTATGGAAATTATGGATTGGCAGAAACTGCAGGAATAGTATAATAATATTACTATGGTTCATTTTTTGAAAAAAAAGTTACCCACATGCAAATTAGATCCCTATATTTATTTGAACTATTTGGTCAAATTGGTGATATATATATGAATTATTTAGAACATGGCAGTTGCCTTATGTGAATCTATACTGATGCACCAATAGAAATATACTGATGCTCCAAAATCGCAACATTATTTTATTTAAAAGGAAATATCTGTTATTTATGTGCACATATATATATGTAAAGAAAGAAAGAAAGAAAGAAAGTCAAATACAAAACACCAAGTAAAAGCTTAAGATGACCTTCACTTTCATAGCCACACACTCCATGCCTGTGCCTCCATGTCTTTAAATCACGCTTTATGCAATCAACACCCTGGTAACACCATGTTCTGAGGCACTTGCGCTTCAGTGGCACTTCTTTAGCATGCCAACAACGCGTTCACCTCACACCACACTAATACCTCGCGTTCAGAATCCTCAACTCACTGCTCCATGAGAGCAAGACAAGAAGACAGAAATCCCTCAAAGCCACACAATCGCATGGAACTACTCCTTTAACCAATCACACTCATCTACATGTGCTTTACAACAGGGATGATTTCAACACGGTGTGCAGTGACTGTGACTAAACTGTAGTAACTGTATTAATTACAGAAGCAGCCAGAAACATCATCAGATTACTTTGCATATTCTCAGGAGCTGGATCAGTCAATAAACAGGAATTATGAGCCAAATGGGAGTTTTAAAGACAGTGATGAAGACCTTTCACTTAGTGTGCTTCATAGCGCAGCTAACTGCTTCCATAGAACTCCATTCATTAGACAAAGCTAAATGTAGTGAATCTGGTTAAAACAGCCTTGTGGGTATTTCTCATTGAGTAAGTGTCTATTGAGCTGTTATGTCTTCCATCAAGAGCATCATTGTCATGCACATGTGATAGACCTTGCACGAAAAGACAAAATGTTATATTATTCCTCTCATGTAATCAATGAAACGTACGAGTTGTCTTTCAAGATGAATAGTGCTACACCACATTTGGCCATCCATGAATGAGCTGCAATGCATTTTAAATCATCTGTAGTGGTTCAAACTGCCGATATAAAGGTCCTACATGACAGCTCAAGGTCTCTCTTAGGATCACACTCATTACTGCGAGATACTGTATTCCAGTTCTCGCCAGTGCACAGTTTACCCTAGCAGATCTGTAATGAAAAAAATCCCAGCATCACGCACACGGCAAAAAAACCCATCCTATAGACCACCTCAGAAGTTCGGAATGACCAGCCCCTGAGCTTCTTCCACCCCCTCACACCGAGATGAAAAACGGGATCTAAAGATCTAAAGGATTTCACACTGATTATGAACAGTTCTAGTGAGCTAGTTCCAGCTTTCTGTGTTTTCGCTCCAAGGGTTTTCGTGACCTCCCTGCCAACATCCCTCACGTCGTAAGTCAGGTCGGCATCAGCTCCACTTGAACATAGCATCTCTTCAGTAATTCAAGATCACAGCAGCAGAGGTGAGAGAGAAACAAATCAAGGACTGCTCCTGAGCCGGGGAAGATGAATAAAACATTTGAAGCCAAAATATGGAGAGAAGCTCGTTTGGAACAATGTGCCGACACGTGAGGGAGCACACGCAGCTATTTTTACATCACAGAGCAGACAGTAGCTGAGGGCGGGGAAGATCCTGGGAGCAGACTGGTCCCAGTTCAGTGAGCTGCTGCTGCTGCTGCTGCTGCTGCTGCTGCTGTTGAGGTAAACATACATGCTCAAATTAAACACAGGGACAGATTTAAGATAAAGCTATGCTGGCTTACTGAACTCTTCTACTGCACAAACACACTGCATCACTGATGGCTAAGGAGTTCAGGTGAATTAACACAGCCAAGTCGCTCAGCCAAGATATGTTCGGTATCTGAAGTGCATGTCTTCAGTTTTGCGGTGGAGCTTTAGAGTCTGATGCAGCAAAGCGCATGTCTAAGTCACAACACAGCTTCCTCAAATTGTGCCAGCTTGTTAAATAACCCTACATAGATGTTCTTATGTGGGTTCTGATACTGTGGGAACATTATCTACAAACAATACACTATACAACACATTACCGACATATAACATGTCTGCCCCTGATAGTGGTGTGTCATTTACCTTATTTTGCAACTTATCCCAGTTCTTAATTGCTCTATTTATTTTTCTATTTTATTAAATAATTCTGTTTCTATTATTTATTTATTTATTTTAGTTATTTTTTTCCTATTGTCTATCATTTAGTTGGATTTATTTTTACTTTTTTTACTAATCTTCTCCTTTATTTTGCCTTGCTGTTTTTTTATTATTTAAGTGGCATAAATTTCAACTTTTTTTTTAAAACTTTTTTTTCACTCCCTGTTTAACTTTCCTGGCTCCACTGAAAAAGAAGCTCCTTCTCAATGAAATTTCGAGTTGTAATACAACCTTTGAAGATTGAAAGATTGGCTGATTGCTTAAGGTCAACAATGGGAGTCTCACATTAGAATCACATTAGCAAGCTGTTAGCAACTGAGAGAAAAACCATTTGGTTCAAACCCAACGGGTTAACTCTTCTTTGTAACCTCAAGCCAAGTGATTTGATTCAATGAAAAGAGAGGGCTCCTACTGTTTTTAGCTGGGGGATATACTTTTGTCCACTGAAAACGACGTAAAGCAAACTTTAGACACCAAACACACTTTTACTGATTGGACACATTTGGTCCAGCAAGAAAACTGTGCCAGTTTCACTTTGTTCTGAACATTTCTGCCTAAAGTCCAACTCCAATACAAAGAGCCCCAGTACAATCCAACAAGCTACAAACCGACATAAACAAAATCATAATAGCAAAAAAAGGCCGACTTTGCTGTCTGCTTCTGATTAACGTCTGCTTTTATTTCTTCACAAAAACTCTTACCTTACCTTGTTAGTAGTAGTGCTTGTGCCAGTCAGCGCTGTCTAGATTCAAACAATGTAAGAACTACCTGTTTATTTCATGAGGAGTCATTTTCACCATTAGCACCCCTCCTCACCCTGCAACACTAAAGCTGGCAGCAGGAGGAGGACAAACAACACATTGGAAATGCATGCAACTCTTTCATTCTCTGGCTTTCATTGCTCAGAGTAGGCCTGTGATGGCGAAAATAAAAGGCAACCTACCGACTTGTCTTACTTTAGTGTTCTTTTGTTGCGAGGCACCAACAGTGGACCGAGCACGAGAAGAAAAATCCTCTACAGTCAAACAGCAGTTAACAACAGACAATATTTCTCTTTGGAAAATTTGTCTGGCAGATTGAAATTAGCTACAAACAAATAGCATAATTTGTTGACAGGTGAGGTATTGTTAGGAGAGGGAAAAGAGCATGGTGGGAAATACGCCCACATACGAAGTTGAGTGAGCTGTTTGACGGCGCACCATTCCCCCACAAACACACACACACAGGAACTGGAATCTCAACTCAACTCAATTACTGACCACAAATCTTCTTTCCCACTGATTTCCACCAGGCTGGCTGATTTTGCCTGTTCTATGTCTTTGTTAGAGCAGTCAGGTGATCAGCACAGCCCAGCTGAAATGATAGCAGACACACCCTAACACATGCACATGCCTAAGCTGCTCATATGTATTAGCATAAAGACTGATGACACATCACAAGAAACCAGAAATACAAAAAGCATCTTTAAAACTGAGCAACTAGCCTAACAACACAACAGCACAGTGCCCAGTAGAGCGGGGCTATTCCCCAAGCTAGCTCAGCAGCATGCAGGAATTACACTGTTGTGTCTAGGAATAAATGAGGAGACAGATGACACAGGAAGTCTTTAACAAGACAATCGTCCTCAGGCATCAACGGCATTTCTAAATAGATCTGTCTGATAGGAACAGTTATACCTTTATCATTTCCCACATGCTCATGTTTCATAGCCGGCAAAGATATAAATGGCAAAATCAGCATAATGCGGAACAGGTTTGATTAGCTTCTAAAGTTCTGAATAAGTATTCAGAGCAATATCATAAAGGACCTTTGGAACCCATTTCATTACAAGCCAGTGAAGCAGAACACGGTTTATTCTATATATGTTCTATGTCACAAAAGCAGCACCAGGACTGCAGTTTTAGATGGTGGGCATGATACATTTGTGGGTGGGCTGAATCTCACCCTCGTGGTGGAAAGATGTAGGCTCCAAAAACTATAAACCATATCTATGGCATTTGCTAGGCATCTGCAGTAAGAAATAAACACAGTAGGATACGCTGTTTGCTGGTTAACGGAGGTTCAAAGTCAAATATATGACATTCCTGGCCTTTATTCCTGGGAATATTACAAGAAACCCATTATGCTAATCCAGCTTTTCCCTTTCATGTACTGTATTTTGGCGCACGTAAGTGATCTGTAAAGTTAGTCCAAAGTCCAAAGTACATGCCAGAGGAAGAAGCTCAACCCCCTTAACTCTTTTTCTCTTTCTCTGCTTCCTGAAATGCCCTTTATCTGTTACAAGGTGGCATCATCTCGTAGTGCAAACCTTACTGTCCGCCTGGATGCTGCTACCACATTCAAACACTCTGGTGGTTGGCCAAATCACAGAGCAGGTGAGCTGAACAATCAGAGCACTCTGGGTTCACTGGGTAGGGAGGCTATTAGTTTGTTTTAGACAAAGGGGGGTATTCAGGTGTACAATGTAAGAAAAATGTGTTAGGAGCAATGAAGCATGGAAATCTATTCGAGTACACCCCAAAAACAAAACAATGAAAATGAGCATAATAGCTCCCCATTCATACTGAAATTAAATCTAAGCAGTCATTTGGGTAAGCCAATCATGAAAGTGGCTGGTAAAGTTGCAAGCTTCTTATATTTGTGCAACAAGTTTGCTGAAACAGCCAATTGCAACAGAAATAATTCACGATGTGAAGATGTTGAACATCATACTTTCAAATCACTGGTTTGACTAAACCAAAACACAAGCAGAGGAAACAGAAGATGGTTATTTGAGGGTTAAAGGGAATGCCCACTCTGACTGATTCAAGTTTGGTTGGTTTTTCATTTTGTCAGTTTCCTGAGTCATCACAACAAACGTGAGTCCTTCTGTAACCAGCTGTGTCAGCTATCAAGCTACTGCTTACAGCTGTTTAAACATCTGTTTGTGCCACCGTTTATTCTTTTTTAGCCTGTTATTAACGTTTTCTACATAACTAGATGATTAATTCCTTCCTCTGGTGATGTTCCCTAATTTTACACAGAGCTCAGATTTCTTCAGGATTTAAAGGGGGAAAATGATCACAGGAGAGGTTGGCGATAAGCTTGTTAAGTTTCTAGGACAGGATGAGTAAGACATTAAGTAGTGTATAACTGTAATTTTCAAAGGCTTAACACACATACTCATCGTCAAAGACTGCTGCACATAGTTGCACCCAGAAGGAATCAACTGACAGGAATGAAACTTGGTGGGTGGGTTTGACATGGTGAGATATGCAAATGATTCAAGTTTCAAGCTCAACTGCGCATGTGACGTAAGCAAGGACGGGCCTTATTGCTGTACCTGACTGAACCAACAGTCATGACTGTAGACATTCGGCCAGCAGTAATGCCGTCAGTGAATCAGCCTGTTAGTGCCAGCACCATTGGCGGAATCCTGCACGACGCAGGACTCCATTCAGGTAGGCCGTTACAACAACTGCCCTTTACACTACAACAAGTCTGAAGACTTCAATGGTATCGTGCCAGACTGTCATGGAGTGACTCAGAATGGCAGTGGGTCATCTTCAGTGACGAATCCTGCTTTTGTCTCGGTGGAAACGACTAACAAATCTGTGTGTGGATTTGTTGTCATGCGCCACATGTCCAAAAGCCCTGGTGTCACTCCACCTACACCCCACCACAAAATATGGAGGAACTGTATGAGAATATTCAAGCTGCATGGGATGGATTATCACAGGATACCATTAGGAGCCTCAACAACTTCATGACGAGATGTCTGCCATGTTGCATTTGCAAACTCGATGGCCTGACACCATATTGAGAGACACAACTTCTGTATGTGCAGCTCCATAAATATTGGCCATATCAGTCTTACTGTTCCTGTAAATCTTCACTCCCAATAGAAGTGCGATCTGACACTTCCGTCTGGGTTTTATATATATATATATATACAATAAGCTATAGCTGATAGCTAATAAGAAGGTGCACATAAATAGTTGTATAGCTGCATAAATGTTTCACTATGGAAAGCTAATGTAAGAGCATGTAGGCTATGAACCCATTATTCATACCTGACTGACAGACATGCTCTTTTTTTTATTGGGAATGAGGCACACGTGAATTGTCTGGCAGGGTTACAAGTAAGCACTGAGATGCAGGAGCACTGCAGAGCACACAGACACTTCAGAGGAGCAGGGACATATGGAGGAGATATTCCTAGGACTAAATGACAGGGGGTATCATTTTATTAAGTCTGTTAAAATGCCTTTGAACTCCAGGCAGGGAGGAATATTAAATTTAGCACATAGCCAATTCAAGCCCCTCATGCCCAGGTCAAGAAAGAGTGATAGATTTACCATTGGACTGCAGTTTACAAAGCAGGGATGATAAAACAGGTCCGGGACGTCTCCTCTCTGTTGTCGGCTTCACTTCCTCCTGTTTATTAGCATTAGCGTAAAACGGTCTCCTCCGCTTTCGGAGCCACATGTCTGACGGCTGGAGGGAAAGCAAAAACAGTATATGTCTAAAATATATCCCTGACTCTAAACAGTGCAGCAGTATTTGTGTGGCTGTAGCTGGCCAGCTCTCCTTTTGTTAGGTGTAAATAGCAACCGTTCATTTGTTAGCATGCTAACAACACTTTTAACTCCTCGGGCTCCTGGTTTAGGAAAGACAACACAGGAATTCCAGCACACGAGTGGAATTGGAGCCATCTGGTTGACATGGAGCTTAATTTCAGTGGCCTCGTACCACAAACAGTAAAGAGGAGGTGGGGGTGTGTACTGATGAACCGGGCAGGCCGGGTGGTCTTTTACAGTGAAGAGGCCCCTGTCTCCCTGAGAATCCGTTGATAGCCACTCTGTGATTGTCTACAAAGTACATGCAGGTTCTTCATTGAGAAAACGCCTGGCCCATCCATCTGTACTATTCCGGCTGGAGATTACAGAGCTGTTTAAAAAACCCTACCACACAACTCCCAGTGTTCCTGTATGAGAGACTCAGAAAGGGGAAGAGCCCAGAATAGCTCAGCCAATCTCCTGGCACCTCACAGCCCATTACAGTCCGTAAATAAAGCACAGCGCTTGCTTGTTCATGACGAAAAAGCATTCCTAAATAAGCCACAGGAGGAAAAACTCACTTAGATACACACAAAGACCAGCTAGCTCAATCTGTTGACTGCACATCTTCATGAGAAGGACTGAGATGGCAAAGCAAGCAAGCAGCATGACGTCACTCTGAACTAATTGCAACACCGTAAAATGAAGGACCACTAGATTCCAGTTCAGCATCCAATGGTTGGATCTGACAATAGAGCTAGTCATCTTCACAAACACCCCCAGATTTTATAGCATGAAACCATTCTCCTGAAGTTTACAGAAGGTTCACCAGGGTTTCTCGGAAAGCAGCAGGGATCTGGAGCCGTTATGATGCGTGCGAAGCATTCCAGCAATTGAAAACTGTGCTAATTTATACTAGACCATTCTTAGTGCCAAGGACTGTTTGAAGAATATTAATACATCACAAAATCTCTTGGTTTCGGAGTCTCCCACACAAACACATACACGCTCTCAGACACACTAATATTGAATCAAATTTCAGCGAATAGGAAATGCGTGTAAACACACAGTGACTTGCCATGGTAACACAGTTGAGTTTGACAGTATGTTTACACTCTGGAGAACTTGGTCCTTTTTCATTTTCCTGGTTGTTAGGAGATCCAGTTTCTATGGTAATTGTTGCGCTTAGACCGACGCTCCTCTTTTTAGGGAGTTGGTCACGTTGCAGTTATGCAGACATGCTGAAATCATTAACTTCTGCATCTCGCTCATACAGACGGAGTGTAAGGGGGCTTTATGTTATTTGTTTTCTCCTTTCTGTTTGACACTGAGGTGTATTGGTTTTACTCAAAGTAAAAGCATGACATACTGTACCAACACAACGGTTTCCGCCTTCTTCATGAAGAAGCGCCTAGGAGGGTGTTTGTCATGTGATATGTTCGATATTTACAAAGCCAGCTATTGATCTGTCGTACACACCATGTGCTATACATAGTACACTGTCATATGACATCACTGGACAATAAATACTGTGGAAAGTCACTCGCCATTTACTAGCCAGTATATACTTCAGTAGTAGTAAACATACTTAACATAAAACTACATAACAACTAAACATATACTCACTGAGCACTTCATTAGGTACACCTCCTTGTATCTATACTCTGGTTTATTAGCTCCACTTACCATATAGGTGCAATTTGAGTGTATTTAATCTGTTTCTCTGCATATTTTATACCCCTTTATCTAATTCTTCAATGGATAGGACCCCCACTGGACCACCACAGAGCAGGTATGATTTAAATGGTGAATTATTTTCAGCATTGTACTGATGTGGCTGTGATGTGGTTGTGATGTGGTGGTATTGTGTTAGTATGTATTGCATGGATCAGATGACACAGCAGTGCTGCTGGAGTGTTTAAACACCTCAGTGTCACTGCTGGACTGAGAATAGTCCATCAACCAAACAACGCCAAAACTATCCAGCCAGCAGCATCCTGTGGGCAGCGCCCCCTAACCACTGATAAAGGACTACAGGATTACCAACACAAACTCTGTAGTAGCAGATGAGCTATCATCTCTGACTGTACATCTACACACCACCACCACATCAGTGACACTGCAGTGCTGAGAATGACCCACCACCCAAATAATAGCTGCTCTGTGGGGGTCCTGACCATAGAAGAACAAGGTAACACAGCCTGAACTACAGTCTGTAAGTGTAGAACTACAAAGTTCACCTACATGGTAATTGGAGCTGATAAAATGCATAATGAGAGTAGACACAAGGAGGTGCTCCTAATGAAATGCTCAGCCAGGGTAATAACAGATTGTTTAATATTGGCTTTGCAATTTTTACACCCTGCTGTCTTTTTGAGAGGGATATTTCTTCCATTTTTAGAAATTGTCTGCATTTTCTGCTTTTTAAGATTCAAATATTCCCAAACACATTCAAGATCAAACATGATTCCCGATATCTTCCCTTTAACTTCCCTATTTCCTGTACCATCCCATGTAAGCAAATTGTCAGTTTTGGAAAATATATACAGGACACATATACATGTACATTGCACAGTTATGCATTCGTATATGGAGATATGGAGAGGAGTTAACCTTAAAATACTCAAAAT